>CM060912.1:266442684-267051775 GCA_030737875.1 Allium sativum | reverse complement strand
TAAGGGCACAATGGTAAATTATGATGGGTTGCAATATAAACAAGTTTGGGTACTAAAACCTGTGAATACAATTGAGAGTGGTCTTACAAATTTTGTTAGACCACTTGATCCTCTAAATTCTTAGGTATCAGGGAAGGCTGAGGAACTGCTTTGCAAAAGAGAAATTGAATTCCTGTTATTTCATATCATTGAATTGTTTGAAGTTCCTTAGCCAAGTCTGATGAGTTAGAGAATCAACGTCATCTTCTGAAAACCAGGTATGATCTCTAGACTCACATTTTTGTGTGTTTGTATTCTCTGTTTATTTTCTTCTTTTCATTCCTCTTTCTACCCCTTCTATTTTTTTCCTGATTATGCTTATTTGCTTTGACATGCCCTTTTTTGTGGCGCTTTCTTATACTTCAGATTGCAAAAATTCTTAATCTTCTGGAAGTTTGCTTTATTTGAATAAAACTCCATGTTTTAATGATTTCCAGATCTTGAATTTAAAATTGTAAATATTTTGCAATTCTTCTGAATTTTAATTGTTTTTTTATTCCTGAATTCCTAACAGCGTTGAAGCATTCTTATAATATCTTGAACACTGTTAATCTGAATTCTAAATTTTTGAAGATCTGAAAAACTAATGAAATTTCACACATCTCTGTGGGTATTGAGTTTCTTCTAATTCGTTTTGGAAAGGCTTGAAAAATTACACTTATTACAGCATACTACTATTTTTCAGTTGTGATAATTTCATTGGTTTTTGGATTGGCTTGGATACTTTTGAATCAAAAAACATTTTGTTTAAATCGTTGTGTTGCATCTTGAAACTCATTATTTAATCATGATCATCTGGCTTGAATAATTTATTTATTTTAAATCATTTTAAATTGTTGATCTCATGAACTTCACACCGTGACACCCCACGTCCGTTAATGTCACTCTTTATCAGAATGCATTAATTCCATGAAGCGATATAGGTAAATAGAAATAGAATCTCACAAGACAAATATATATAAATAGGAGCATAATTTAGAACCACATTATTCAGCAGAAAACATCATCGTTTCGAAACCAGTTACAACATCAGGCTAAAATACTAAAACCAAATACATCAAGCCAAAATGTCTATCTTGCGCTAAAAACCATCTGAGTACAGAAATGTAAAATCATAATCCCCAATAATATCCATAACAAAGTAGACAAGTAGTCGAATCGATACATTAAAGCAGATCCAGATCTAAGCAGAAACAAGAGAGAGAGAAAGTCCTAATCATGCCTGAGCGTTCCCACCCTGAGAGCCTGGGGGGAAAGTAAGAGAGAAAGGGAAATAAAATGGTCAGACATAAAGTCTGGCAAGTCCAGTGACTTTTAGCATATAAACGAGTAAAAGTATCAAGATAGGTAAATAAACTGAATGAGAGATAACAGTAGCATATAACAGGTATAAATAGGATGAACAAGATAAGCAGAATAAACAGGGTATTATGGACCAAGCTATGCTTCTCACTTACTTTTCTTTGCACCAATACTAGTATACAGGATTTATTCCTAACTAGTTAACGAAAACTGAATGATACCAACAGAAACATATTGGTAGTTTTAGGTGTGTACTCTAGTTTCACAACGGGTTCTATCCCAAACAATAATAATTGGTACCTCAACACAAATAACAGGTGTTACCTAAACAGAAATAACGGGTACCTTAACAGAAATAGGCAGCTCTAGATGTACCCTAATTACTACCCCAAAGCAATCGGCTCCCTAATGTATAAATATCCTGTGTCGGCCCCATAGTAGTGTGTATTACTTCCTAAAGTGGCAACCTACAGAAGGACACAGACCTATTTACTGGTGCTACAATGGCTTATTTTCCCCTATAGATCGGACTCATGTACGCCCATGAGTCCGTTGGAACGCGCCCGTATACACCCCCATTCAGATGAACCTCTTACTATCAGTTCAGTATGCATGCCCTGACCCCTACCTAGTATGGAATCCCCGTTTAATACCAAAATAGGTTACTGACTGATATGGGCATCCACACAGCAGATGACACAAGCTAAACCCCTAAAACTTGTGTCCCCAATTAACTAGGATTTTAACAGGTTAAGTCTTACAGCATAACCCCCATAGATTTAACAAGTTACATATTAACAGGTTTGTATAATCCCCACAGATTTAACAGGTTCAGTTTATAGGTTAACAAGTTCATATAACCCCAACAGATGTAATAGGATAAGCCTTCAGATTAATAAGTTCATATAACCCAACAGATTAAACATGTTTAACCCCATAGTATTACTTAACCCCTACAGATTTAACAGATTCCACAAGTTAAATACAGTTTCATTAACATGTTCCACTTGATCTTTGAATTAAGCCAATAGATTTACATGTTCATACACCCCAAAATATCAGTCATATTCCACGGTACAAGATATGCCCCAAATTTCCCTCTTTTATTTTCATTCCCAAACATTCCTCAACTATCCCAATTTCATTCATATGCATGTCTCTTCCGAGATTGGTCAAGGCTCAAAGGTAGCCTAGACTTATAAAATAAAAAGGGGAAAAGATAGGGAGAAGAATAGAAATAGGCATATAATAATAACTAAACAACAGAACAGGGGTATAGAAAAAAATACATGTAATTATAGAAAAACTATTTAGATATGAATTAGTATATTAACAGGCATATACTCATATCCAGGTTTATTAATAGTCAGGATTACTATTAAATTTTATATCAAAAAGTAATATGAACTCGCAGATATTGGATTTAAAGAACAGTGGAAAATATGGTGATGTTATAGAAGGGCTTCTTGTTTAAGAATTGTCTTGATTCAATCCAAGTTTCGACAGCAACTCCGCATTTTCATCTTAAAATTTTAGAACAGAGGTTCGATGAAGAAGTATAAAGAAGTGTAATTAATTTGATAGGAGTGCATGCCTTTGTATAGAGTTTCCAAGGCAACCCTTAACCGTCAGATCTCTATTTTTAAATCCAATCCATTCAAAAAAATGAACCTGGTTAACAAAATACTCCGGATACAGAAAAATGAACGCTGCCAGATCGTGAGTGGGTCGACCCACTCCCACCTGGGTTGACCTATCGGTAGGCCCAGTCTAGGCGTGGGTCAGCCCACAACGGGTGAGGTTCCTGCCTTGCCCCGCTTCGTTCTTTTTGATTTATTATGAATTGGTTTGTTTTATATTTACGTATGTCCTTCTTATATGTATACAAAATTCTAACCTTTATATCTTCCTCATACAATGTTCGTTTTACGCAAACTAGGAATCTATCTGAACAGAATTCCAAGGTGAACACAATGGTACAGTCTGTTTTACTTAATTCCCATCATTTATTTAAATATTTTTAGTTCATTGTCAATAATGTTTTAAAATTACGGGGTATTACATTCTCCCCTACTTAAAGGATTTCGTCCCCGAAATCTCTAAGTCTAGGAGAATGCTACTAACCTAACATCCGTCTGCAACCATCTACTCATACATCATTCATAGGCATCCATTGTCCTTAAGAGATTTCTAGTGCTTATATGAACGTATGCAAAGGCGTGTGTATATGTCCCTACGCTAATGCGAAAATCAAGCGGTCTACTGATTCAGTCGACCTCTTAAATGTAATATATGCTGGCACCATGAATCCAACATGTATGCAAATAGTCCTAGTATATCATGTAAACTCTATATGTGTACACAATCATCTGTTCAAATGCAACATCCATATGATAATACGTTCATTTTTCATCCATAAAGTAAAATGCATACACATTCATATGTAGTATGAGAGTGTTTGAGCTGATCTAGTGCCTAGTGCGTATATATGCATCCACAAGAAATCGCTAGCAATCGCTTGCATCCACTTGCATACATCAAACGTAACATGTCTCAAACACATGTTTACATCCGTTGGCTTTCTACCTAAAGGTCGAAGATTTGGTCGATAGGGTATACACGAATGATAGAAGCAAGTACGAATAAAAGCTTGAAAAAAGAAGTTAAGAACATATTCTCGAAAAGAAAATGGTACAAAGCACAAATCTTGTCTTTAATCTCCCAAGTTGCATCCTCATGGTCTTCTCCCCATTGCACTTTTATTAACTTAACCTCTCTGTTGTGCAGTTTCTTAACCTCTGATCCAAGCATACGAGTAGGGACTCGTCTGACTATTTCCTCCTTTTCTACCTCTACTTCCTTAAGCATGCTCGGCTCAACCACTTCTACTGTATCATGAAGGCATTTCCGAAAATGGGAAATGTGGAAAACATCATGAACACCTGCTAGTCTCTCTGGTAGTCTCACCCTATAGGCCATCTGACTTATCGTCTCTAATATGGGACATGTCCCTACAAACCCTGGCGCCAATTTTCCTACAGATCCAAAAGGAACCACATTACTCAAAGGCGATATTTTGATGAAAACCATGTCTGCTACCTCAAACTCAATGTCAGTCCTTCCCTTATCAGCGTTGGACTTCTGCCTGTCATGAGCTATCTTCATACGTCTATGGATAAGATTAATCTTTTTTGAAGTCTTTCTAATCATCTCAGGTCCAAGTAGAAGCCTATCCATAGAAACCCACCAACAAGTCGGTGATCTGCAAAGTCGTCTGTTAGTTCCTCGAAGGGTGCCATGCCAATACTAGTCTGAAAACTATTTTTGTATGCGAACTCCACCAATGGGATATGCTGCTCCCAAGTCCCTCCGAAGTCTAGGATACACAGACGCAAAAGATCCTCAAGAACTCTATTCACCCTCTCAATTTGTCCATCGGTCTGAGGATGATATGTGGTGCTTAAACATAACTTTGTACCAAATGCCTCCTGCCAACTCTTTCAGAACTCACTAGCGAAGATGGGATCACGGTCACTCACTATGCTAGAAGGTACTCCATGCAGTCGCATTATCTCACGAAGATAAACTGATGCCAACCATGTTGATGTTCTCTTGCTCTTAACAGAAATGAAATGAGCGTTATTAGTAAGTCTGTCTACTATAACCCAGATACTGGTGTTGCCTCTCCTCGAACTAGGAAAACCATCGATGAAATCCATAAAGACGCTCTCCCACTTCCATTGTGGGACTTCCAAAGGATGAAACAAACCACTAGGCTTCTTCTGTTCAGCTTTTGCTTGCTGGCAAACTAAACATCGAGCTACAAACTCTGCTATATCTTTCTTCATCCCGATCCAAAAGAAATCCTCTTCATGTCTCGGTACATCTTATCACCGCCCGGATGGAAAGTCATCCTAGAATGATGGGCTTCCTCAAGGACTGTCTTCAACAAATCTCCAACTCGGGGAGCACAAAGCCTACCATCTCATTGTAAGCACCCTCTATCATCCATGGAATATCTACTAAGGTGACTAGAAATCTCCCCACTACTGAACCTATCCAAGATGTCTGCTATTTGTGGGTCCTCTCGCTGCAAAGATCCTATCTGATCCATAAGAGTATGTCTCACCTCTAAAGATGCCAGAAAACCAGGTGTAAGATCCGTAGATGGCTTAAAATTGAAGGTCGATATGTACTCCAAACTCCGCCTCTCTACGAATAGAGGACTCAATGTCATCCTCTGCCTACTCAGTGTGTTCACTACTACATCACTTTTGCTAGGGGTATAAGCAATCTCGAAGTCATAGGACGCTAGGAACTCCATCCATCTTTGTTGTCTCAAATTGAGATCCTTCCATGAGAACAGATACTTGAGTGACTTATGGTCCGTGTATAACTTGAACCTTTCTCCAAGCAGATAATTCCACCAAGTATTAAGTGCGAACATTTTAGCAGCCAACTCCAAATCATGGGTAAGGTAGTTCCTCTCATGAACTATCAACTGTTTACTAACATAGCATACTACCCTTCCCTCTTGCATCAAGACAACACCAATCCCTGTACCACATGCATCAGTGTACACTGTGAACACCTTGCTCCCATCAAGCAATGTCAAAACTGGGGTTGTTGTCAGAGCCCTCTTTAATCGCTGAAAAGAATCCCCACAGTCAATACTCCAAGAAAAGGTCATATTCTTCTTCGTTAGTCTGTTGAGTGGGGATGATATTTTTGTGAAGCCCTTGATAAATGTCCTATATTAGCCCGCCAAACCAAGAAAACTTCTCACCTCCGTTGCATTCTTTGAAACCTTCCAATCTTGAACTACAACTACTTTCGTGGGATCCACCACTAGACCTTCCTTAGAGACCACATTCCCTTGAAATCGCACCTTCTTTCTCTAAAAGTGACACTTGGAGAACTTCGGCTTCAGCTAATGTGCTCTGAGAGTCCTCGAGGCCTCTCCTAAATGTAGGGCATGCTCTTCCTCACTGTGTGAGAAAATCAGAATGTTATCCACAAAGACCACCACGAACTTATTAAGAAACTCCCTAAACACCCTGCTCATTAGATCCAAAAAATACACGGGTGCATTCGTTAACCCAAAAGGCATGACTAGCCACTCGAAGAAGCCATTCAGAGTTCTGGAAGCGGTCTTATCTATACTGTCTTTGGCCACCCTCAACTGATGAAATCCTATGGTCAAGTTTAACTGTGAGAAAATTGATGTGCCAACAAGCTGGTCAAACCGTTCATCATTACTCGGGAGTGGGTGCCTATTCTTCTTGGTGAGCTTATCCAGCTACCTATAATCCACACATAGACGAAGTGAGTCATGCGCCTTGGTTGCGAAGACGACTGGAGCACCCCATTATGAAATACTTCGCCTAATAAACCCTTTCTCAAGTATCTCCCTTACTTGCTTGCTAAGCTCCCTCCTCTCTCTAGGAACCATGTGGCATACAAGCAATGCGACTAGCTTCGCATTATCCATCAAGTATATCCGAAAATCAATCTCACGCCTCGGACGTAATCCCCTAACCTCGTGAAAAAGATCCGGATACTCATAGACTCTGGGTATAGATTGCAAATCATCAATAGAAGCATCAAGTGATTCTAGGAAGCTAAGCATGACAGACCCCCTAGGCTCATAGGAAATCTCGAGAGTCGTCCTTCGGCATGTCAAAAGTCTAACTACCCTCCTCTCACAGTCTAGGATGGCACCATACATGGATAGCCAATCCATCCCTAGATACACACCATAGCCCATAAAAACAAGCATATACGCGTCGAACTCGATGCCTAACACAAATATTCTCAAACCCTGATATATCATAGACAAATGAGCCGTGCTCCCAATGGGGTTTGAGACGATAACAAGATCAAAAAAAATACTGGTACTAAGATGCAGAGACTTAACCACAGAATCAGATATAAAAGAATGAGGAGCACCAGAATAAAAAAGAGTCCTAAAAAGGGCATATGATAACAATTTCGGAAGCATTACGCTTGATACCAAAAGCTAGTGACGAGGAGGATTACCGAAAGCATGTAATCTGAAGCATAAGCAGGAGGAAGAAGGAGCCCACTTGGTAGCAACACCAGTATTAAGAAGCATCTTTAGCATCGCCGAAAGGCATTCCAAAAGCTCGCCTTTATAACTAAGGGCGAATACATATGTCGGGACCCAAAATCGGCACCCTTCACAACTACCAAAGATTCCATAATCCATTGCTTAAGTCGAGCAGTATAGAGGCCACCAAGACCAAGCTCAAATTCCGAGACCAAACTACCAGAAGGTATGGCGCCGGAGCCACTCCCGAGAATCCAAGGTTGATATTACGAAAGCAAAGGGTTCTCCATAAAGACACCTAATAGGAAGAAAGGCGGCTGAAACCTTTTTAATGGAACCGAAGTTCACAAAAGCGGCCGAGACCTTATTTCCGCATCCAAAAAGGGATTCTGCTGAGTCCACAACGGAAGGTGGCCCAATATGCCTATAAACAAGACCCCAGTGGTCTCATTTAGGAGAGATTCTGATTTCCCTGAGAAAGGATTCTCATTTCCCTCCTTCATCCTCTCATATTCTGGAGAGGAAACCCTAATTTGTAAATCAATTCGGGGATTTCTTATATAACCTCCTCTATGAATAAAATCATCAAAGCCCTTAAAGTGGAAGTAGGTTCAAGTTGAACCGAACCACTATAAATTGTGTGTTCTTACTTTTTTTCACATACTATATTGTTCTTCAATATATTTTTGTAAGTATTCTGCCATGTTACTGGATCGCCCGAATATCCTATATAAGCCGTTAGGTTCTTAGAAACCTGATGCATCCTTCAAATATCAGCATTTCCGTGCCAACCTCTCCCCAAGCCTTAACCCACTAACTAGCCTTCTGCAAGATTCCTACCCTGTGGCAAGCCTAGGTGACCTTACTGCAAGCTGTCTAGTTTCCTTGTTGGCGTTTTTCCTAGGAAACCCTTATCCTAAGGTAATTGTTAGCCCTCGAAGTGGCAGAAGCATGATACTCACCCTTAGACGGAAGAGTAACTAATCTTCGGGCTGGAGACCTCGATATTTGGGAAATGGTGAACAAACTCAAGCTAGTAAGAACTAAATAATCCCATTTTCCCTTAGGTCCATTTCCATAGACATATATCTGGTGTTGACGAAAAATATCGTTAACATTGTGGTGCTAGAAGGAGGGCCCGAATGTGACGGCCCGCCCCGCATCAACCGACATTTACTCCAAAAGTGCGCTGTACACATGCCCAGTTAGCACGGAACGGGTCGTCAGAAGGAAAAGGAAGAAGGAAATGAACATACAAAGAACCTGTAGAATGTCTCACAGCGCATAGAATAAAATATAATAATAACATACTTGATATAAAACAGGAGAGACAGTGCATAAGCTGAAAACCAGAACTAAACATCATAGCAGCGGAAACCCAAAATACAGCTTATTACAACTTTCAAACTGTCTCAAAGCAAAAGTAAGATAAAGGAGGTACACTACTAATGCCCAAGTAGCGACCACCAACGAAACAGGGAGAATGTGTATATATATATCATACGTGGAAGCCTCCAGCCCGCCTCCGAACCAGCTACTCGCGCATCACCAGCCAACCTGTCCCTAGTCTGCTCGTGTGAGCACCCAGAGTAATAAGAGGAGACATAAAACTCTGGGTCAGACATAAAGCCTAGTATGAGCGATAAGCATCTAAAGTGAACAATAACAGCTAGACTAAAACATACCTGAACCTGGACCTGCAACCAAAGAGTTAGCACTACATATTGTACAACACTCTAAGGTACCATATCAAACGGTGCAAAGATACGGAGGTGGGGGAGGTGTGTATGTCATAATGATGGTAAACAATCAAGCATAGCATCCATCCTCACATCTCTCACTCAGTGCGTAAAGCATACGATATTCACCACTTCGATCACCCAACATCCCTTGCTACGATCACTCTGCCCCATGAAGTCATAAATGGCTTCACTGCACTGATAACGTAGCCACTAATTCCTCGCTATGTCCACTTGCCCCATGGAGTTATTCACCCCATCTGCGCTGGCTCATAGCCTTACCAATCCTTACTATGTCCACTTGCCCCATGGAGTTATTCACCCCATCTGCGCTGGCTCATAGTCTTACTATGCATCAACTTGCCCCTCAGGTCATAATGACCCTACTGCACTGATAACGTAGTCTTGCTACCATCACCTTGCCCCTCAGGTCATAATGATCCTAGTGCACTGATAAGTAGCCATCATTCATTTTTAGTGGTGAATCGAAGTTATGAACGTCGACAACTCCTTAGCACACGTCCCGCAACAAAGTCCAACCATGAAGTGAACTCATTGGTTCCCAACTGGATCCTGAGCTCTAACTTCCCATATTGGACTACCTTTGCATCTCGGGTTTTTGGTCAATACTGGGTCGGGTCGGGTTCCTCTTCAAGCCATCGGTTCGGGTCGGGTATCCTCCATCTGTTCGGGTCGGGTTCTCTTCTGGTACGGTTCGGGTCAGATGTCTTTCCTTGGTTCGGGTCGGGTGCTTTACTTCGGGTCGGGTCGGGTGCCATTCCCACTCCAGTTCATGCTTCCGCTCCGATCCGTCCCCTCATCCTTCACGTGCTTCGATCCGATCCATCCTGCTCTATCCGCTCCGATCCTCCTCTTTAATCCGGTCCGAGCCCAGTTCAGTAGCGTGGCCTTCCTTTTCGCCAATTTTCTCAAGTATCAGGTTCGGATCCGATCGGATTCCTTGCCCAGTTCAACATATCCGATCCGAGCCCCATATCCGATCCGAACCCTGCACTATTTTTCTGAAACTGTTCCAGCAAGTGTTTACGCCATTCGACGATGTTTTTGACCATTCTAACTATTGAAATCAATCACAAAGCATTTCATACAGTCATAGCAACATGCATAGTCAACCACAAACATCAAAACATCAATATGATAGGTTAAAATGGATCAAACATACCCAAAATCCCTCATTTCCCTTTAAGCATGTTTAGGTGAAACTAATGATAGGATTAGCAAAACTTAATCAAATTAACCCAAATTCATATCAGAGGTCTAAAACATCACTTAAGAATTTATGAGCATTTTTCCCGAATTTTATCATGTTTAAATTCGCTAATTTACACTAATCACCCCTAATTAGCCATAATTAGTGCAAAACTATGCAAATCACTCACCTTAGCCACAAAATAAACTAAGATCTGAAATAAATCTCTGATTTGATGTGAATCCCAATGCTAAACAGCAGCTTCAATGTTTCTTTGGTGTAGATCTTCCTTGATTAGGGGTTGCTAAGCCAAATCCTTGACCAAAAGGTGATTTGGAGGTGATTTAGAGGTTGGAGGCCATTTTTAGGGTTCCTTGGTGATAAGTGGAGGCTAGAAAACTGAAATGGAATGATCCTCTATCTCATTTCAGCCTTCCCATAACTTTTATCCCGAAATGGGTTATGGGCCTACTCACTAATCACCCGGTTTGGCCTGGTTAAGCAGTTTTTCACCTTCCAAACCTTATTTCAGCCATATCTCCCAAACGGTAAGTCCGTTTGGCTATTATGACCACTCTACGGAAAGGTAAACCATCAAATGAATCCAATGGAAGTTGTTTCAGGTCAAAATTCCTTTCCAATCAAAAGTTATGGCCAAAACAGTACCAACTAGGGGCAAAATGGTCATTTAAAAATCGACAAAAATCATGAACATGGGAAATAACTCTAATGGATGTTTCCCAAAGTTACATGACCATACGACTTCATACGGGAAAGAAATAAATATTCTACGATCCTATGATGTGTAGAATACGGGTCATTACACTCTCCCCCCCTTAAGAAATTTCGCCCCCGAAATTTCCTAATCAAAACACACACAAATGTCCCGCATGCCTATCAACCATAAAACAACAATCAAACATGAAAAACAAGCAAAACAAGTCTACCCTAGCATGCAGAAAACTAAATCGCAAGGTAAATCTTACCAGGCAAAGAGTTCTGGATATGCCTTCCTAATGCTCTCCTCTGTTTCCCAAGTACAATCATTCTCTCTCTCGCCCCACTGAACCTTGACTAGATTCACCGCCTTCCTTCGAAGTTGCTTCGTATCGTGCCCCACAATACGAATCGGCTTGCGGTTCCCTACCGCCTCGGGTTCTACTTCGAAGTCCTCTAACTGATCAGGTGAAATAGTCATATCGGAGTCGTGAACGAACTTCCTTAGTTGGGAAACATGAAATACATTGTGAACTCCCGCCATTTTCTCTGGTAAGCCGACTCTATAGGCCAAATTCCCGACTAATTCAAGAACAGGGAATGAGCCAACAAATCTTGGTGCCAACTTGCCTCTCCTGCCAAATCGAATTACGCTCTTTAACGGAGAGATCTTGACGAATACCAAGTCACCAACGGAGAATTTCAAGTCTCTTCTCCTCTTATCAGCATAACTCTTCTGCCTATCTTGGGCAGCTTTCATTCGTTGCTGAATGATCTTAATCTTATCCGAAGTTTCTCTCACCACATCTGGTCCAAGCACAAACTTCTCGCCAGTCTCTATCCAACATGATGGTGAGTTGCACGGTCTTCCGTACAAAGCTTCATATGGAGCCATACCGATACTGGATTGGTAGCTATTATTATATGCAAACTCTACTAGATGCAAATGGTCATCCCATGATCCACCAAAATCCAATATACAAGCTCTCAAGAGATCTTCCAATATACGATTCACCCTCTCCGTCTGACCGTCGGTCTGAGGATGATATGCGGTACTGAGATGTAATCTTGACCCTAGAGCCTCTTGTAAGCTTTTCCAAAACCCACTAGTGAACAACGGGTCTCGGTCACTCACAATGCTTTTGGGTACTCCATGAAATCTCACTACCCACTTCATATATAGTTCTTCCAACTTGGCTGCTATTCTGGTCGATTTAACTGGTATAAATCTTGCACTCTTAGTCAGTCGATCCACAATTACCCAAATGCTATCATATCCCGATCTAGTTCTTGGTAGGCCATCGAACCTAGAATTAGATCTTCATTATATAAAATATAAACAGATTCGGAGAGCATACCATTGGGAAATGATTCAGAAATTAAACCTTCATGAATCATGAAATCCATCGAGACTTGCTCCCATTTCCACTCGGGAATCTCTAATGGTTGCAACAACCCACTAGGCTTCTTTTGCTCGGCTTTAACTAGCTGGCAATTCATGCATTTGGATATAAACTTCCCAATGTCTCTTTTCATCCCTTCCCAGTAGTAAGTCTGTCTCATGTCTCGGTACATCTTATTACCACCGGGATGTATAGTCAATTTTGAGTGATGACATTCTCTAAGCACTTCATCCCTCAAGCCATTCACGTTGGGCACAACTAGTCTTCCATTCTTTCGAAGCCATCCATCTCGATCAAGCCCATACACATTCATCTCCTCATCAATACCCATCTCTAACTTGGAGATGATTTCCAATAGGTTAGGATCGTCCCTCTGACTGGAACCAATCCGCTCTATCAAAGTGGGTCTGATCGTCAAACTAGCTAGCATAACTGGATCCAATTCGCACTTTGGTCTGAAATCAAACCCCGCGATATACTCCAGTTGCTTCCACTCAAGAAACATTGCCCCTAAACTGGCATGTCTCCTACTCAAGGCATCGGCTACCGCATTACCCTTCCCAGGTGTGTATGCGATATCAAAATCATACGAAGCCAAGAACTCTAACCATCTTTGCTGACGGAGATTCAGATCTTTCTGAGAGAAGAGATACTTTAACGATTTATGATCGGTAAACAACTCAAATCTCTCTCCCAAGAGATAGTGTCTCCACATCTTCAGCGCAAACACAATCGCTGCTAATTCCAAATCATGGGTAGGATACTTCTTCTCATGCGGCTTTAGCTGTCGACTAGCATAAGCTACAACCCTACCTCCTTGCATCAATACTGCACCCAGTCCGGTACCACAAGCATCCGTGTATACCGTCATCTCTTCATTCCCTTTAGGAATGACTAACACTGGCGCACGCGTCAACTTCTCCTTTAGACTCTTGAAGGCATCCTCACACACTTCGTCCCAGACGAAGGACTGATTCTTCTTAGTCAACTGAGTCAACGGTGCTGCTATCTTGGAGAAGTCATGGATAAGCTTACGATAACATCCAGCTAATCCCAAGAAACTTCTTACATCCGTTACATTCTTGGGTGTAGGCCAATCCTGTACCGTAGCCACCTTCGCAGGGTCCACGGCAATACCATTCTCGGAAACAACATGACCCAAGAATCTCACTTCCCTTCTCCAAAAATGACACTTAGAGAATTTCGCTTTCAATTGGTGTTTCCTCAACACCTCCATCACTATCCTCAAGTTTCCCTTGTGTTCCTCCTCTGTCCGTGAGTAAACAAGGATATCATCCACGAACACAAGAACAAACTTATTCAACTGATCCCTGAATACTCGATTCATAAGATCCACAAAATAGGCTGGTGCATTGGTCAACCCAAGTGGCATGACCAACCACTCATAAAATCCAGACGGCGTCCTAAATGTCGTTTTCGGAACACTCTCATCTGCTACTCGAAGCTGATGAAATCCTGTCGCGAGGTCCAACTGGGAGAACACTCTTGCTCCTTCCAGCTAATCAAACAAATCATCTATCCGCGGTAGAGGATACTTATTCTTCCTCGTCACCTTATTCAACTCGCGATATCCACACACAAACGAAGGGAACCATCTGCCTTAGTGGCAAACACAACTGGTTCTCCCCACTCGGAGACACTCCTTCTAATAAATCCCTTCTTCAAAAGATTGCTGACTTGCACCCCGAGCTCTCGCTGCTCCCTTGGTGCCATACGACGAAGTGGCATCACTATAGGTCTGGCATCTTTCACTAAATCAATACGGAACTCAATCTCTTGGTGTGGTGGAAGCCCGGTCACCTCCTCGAAGACGTCCGGATACTGGCCAACCACGGGCACATCTGACAACTCATCCTGCGGGATGTCGAGGGAATTTACAAAACTAGCCATAACCCCATCACTAGGTAGGCCACCAAACACTACCCTCCGCCCATCATCCGCCCTCACTGTCACCAAAAAGCCCTCACAGTCTACCACCACCCCGAATCTTTGGAGCCAATCGACTCCCAATATAATGCCATACCCAGCAAAGCCCAAAACAAAGCAATCACAAACAAACATACATCCATGGCTCGATAAGACCAAATTCCTATAAATCATACTAAGGCTAGTCGAACCACCAATTGGGTTCGTCACAACCAATGGTCTATCGACTATCTCGGGTTCCAGTCCCAACCTATCTACTAGGTCACTAGATATGAAGGAACGGGAAGCCCCAGTATCAAACAAAACTCGAACTGGTACATCATAAATAGAAAGCATACATCGAATAACAACATTCTTTCCTTTCTCCGCCGCAGTTGGGGCATTCGACGAAGAAGGAACAACATCAATAACATATGCTTTCACAATCTGCTTCTCCTTAAGAGGTTGCGGACACTTATCCTTGAAATGTCCCACTTGACCACAGTTGAAGCACTTCTTATCCGCTGGCTTGGTCCGACAATCTTTAGCATAATGGCCCTTCTTGCCACAGCTGAAGCACTCAACATCCTTCTTGCTCTTTTTCTGGCCACCCTTAGATTGGTCCTGCTTCCTCTTATTCTGAGAGCTATTCTTGCCTCCACCGCTTGCTTGCGGCTTTGGCCCTTCTGCAGATGCAGCCTCAGTCTTTGACTTAGGGTAAAGACTCTCCGATCTCAAAGCTTTCCCCACAATCAATTCAAAAGTCACATCGATGTGATTAATAAGCCTTTCCCCCAAGTATCCATCCAAGCCAGTAATGAACTTCTCGTTCTTCTTCTCAGGAGTATCGATAAGAGATAGTCCATACTTCGACAAAGTGTCGAACTCAGCAGTATAATCAGAAACTGCCCTTCCGTTCTGCTTGAGTTCCAAGAACCTCTTGAACAACACTGACTTCTGGGCAGCTGGAATGAACTTCTCGCTAAAGCGAGCCTTGAACTGATCCCAAGTAACCTGATCTTCTGGAGTAGCTATTCTAATGGCATTCCACCAATTCATCGCTCGCCCTTGCAGCTGACGAGACGCTAGCCTTCTCTTCATCGCATCCTCAAGACCCAAGTCATCAAAGATACAGTCACAGCTATCCATCCAATCTTGAACATCTGTGGCCGACTCCGTTTCGTGGAACGGCTTCCCACCGAGATTGGTGTAATCTTTGCACAACTTGGCGAAATCGACCCTAGGCGCCTGCACTACTGGGCCAACACCAACTCCGAGACTGGGAACTGCCCCTTGCACTTCTCTAAGCATGTCTCTCATGAGGTTAGTAAACATTGCCCTCATGTCAGCGACATTCCCTGGGTTGGTTCCTCTACCAGCACCCCTCGTGTCTCGGCTCATCGTCAATCTGAAAAAGGAAACGATTAACGACCCCATAGTGGTGCTAGTGCAGTGCGACTTCATCCTTATACTACTAATAATGTATATATACATAGCTTTTGAAAACCAAAATAATTACAAATACGCGCTCTCATATACGTACTATCTCTCCCTAGTGTCTTTCCCTAGGTTAACTACGCAACCTAGAGCTCTGATACCAAGTGTGACGGCCCGCCCCGCATCAACCGACATTTACTCCAAAAGTGCGCTATACACATGTCCAGTTAGCACGGAACGGGTCGTCAGAAGGAAAAGGAAGAAGGAAATGAACATACAAAGAACCGAGAGAATGTCTCACAACGCATAGAATAAAATATAATAATAACATACTTGATATAAAACAGGAGAGACAGTGCATAAGCTGAAAACCAGAACTAAACATCATAGCAGCGGAAATCCAAAATACAGCTTATTACAACTTTCAAACTGTCTCAAAGCAAAAGTAAGATAAAGGAGGTACACTACTAATGCCCAAGTAGCGACCACCAACGACACAGGGAGAATGTGTATATATATATATATATATATCATACGTGGAAGCCTCCTGCCCGCCTCCGAGCCAGCTACTCGCGCATCACCAGCTAACCTGTCCCTAGTCTGCTCGTGTGAGCACCCAGAGTAATAAGAGGAGACATAAAACTCTGGGTCATACATAAAGCCTGGTTTGAGCGATAAGCATCTAAAGTGAACAATAACAGGTAGACTAAAACATACCTGAACCTGGACCTGCAACCAAAGAGTTAGCACTACATACTGTACAACACTCTAAGGTACCATATCAAACGGTGCAAAGATACGGAGGTGGGGGAGGTGTGTATGTCATAATGATGGCAAACAATCAAACATAGCATCCATCCTCACATCTCTCACTCAGTGTGTAAAGCATACGATATTCACCACTTCGATCACCCAACATCCCTTGCTACAATCACTCTGCCCCATGAAGTCATAAATGGCTTCACTGCACTGATAACGTAGCCACTAATTCCTCGCTATGTCCACTTGCCCCATGGAGTTATTCACCCCATCTGCGCTGGCTCATAGCCTTACCAATCCTTACTATGTCCACTTGCCCTATGGAGTTATTCACCCCATCTGCGCTGGCTCATAGTCTTACTACGCATCACCTTACCCCTCAGGTCATAATGACCCTACTGCACTGATAACGTAGTCTTGCTACCATCACCTTGCCCCTCAGGTCATAATGACCCTACTCCACTGATAAGTAGCCATCATTCATTTTTAGTGGTGAATCGAAGTTATGAACGTCGACAACTCCTTAGCACACGTCCCGCAGCAAAGTCCAACCATGAAGTGAACTCATTGGTTCCCAACTGGATCCTGAGCTCTAACTTCCCATATTGGACTACCTTTGCATCTCGGGTTTTTGGTCAATACTGGGTCGGGTTAGGTTCCTCCTCAAGCCGTCGGTTCGAGTCGGGTATCCTCCATCTGTTCGGGTCGGGTTCTCTTCTGGTACGGTTCGGGTCAGATGTCTTTCCTTGGTTCGGGTCGGGTGCTTTACTTCGGGTCGGGTCGGGTGCCATTCCCCCTCCAGTTCATGCTTCCGCTCCGATCCGTCCCCTCATCCTTCACGTGCTTCGATCCGATCCATCCTGCTATATCCGCTCCGATCCTCCTCTTTAATCCGGTCTGAGCCCAGTTCAGTAGCGTGGCCTTCCTTTTCGCCAATTTTCTCAAGTGTCAGGTTCCGATCCGATCGGATTCCTTGCCCAGTTCAACATATCCGATCCGAGCCCCATATCCGATCCGAACCCTGCACTATTTTTCTGAAACTGTTCCAGCAAGTGTTTACGCCATTCGACGACGTTTTTGACCATTCTAACTATTGAAATCAATCACAAAGCATTTCATACAGTCATAGCAACATGCATAGTCAACCACAAACATCAAAACATCAATATGATAGGTTAAAATGGATCAAACATACCCAAAATCCCTCATTTCCCCTTAAGCATGTTTAGGTGAAACTAATGATAGGATTAGCAAAACTTAACCAAATTAACCCAAATTCATATCAGAGGTCTAAAACATCATTTAAGAATTTATGAGCATTTTTCCCGAATTTTATCATGTTTAAATTCGCTAATTTACACTAATCACCCCTAATTAGCCATAATTAGTGCAAAACTATGCAAATCACTCACCTTAGCCACAAAATAAACTAAGATCTGAAATAAATCTCTGATTTGATGTGAATCCCAATGCTAAACAGCAGCTTCAATGTTGCTTTGGTGCAGATCTTCCTTGATTAGGGGTTGCTAAGCCAAATCCTTGACCAAAAGGTGATTTGGAGGTGATTTAGAGGTTGGAGGCCATTTTTAGGGTTCCTTGGTGATAAGTGGAGGCTAGAAAACTGAAATGGAATGATCCTCTATCTCATTTCAGCCTTCCCATAACCCTAATCCCGAAATGGGTTATGGGCCTACTCACTAATCACCCGGTTTGGCCCGGTTAAGCAGTTTTTCACCTTCCAAACCTTATTTCAGCCATATCTCCCAAACGGTAAGTCCGTTTGGCTATTATGACCACTCTACGGAAAGGTAAACCATCAAACGAATCCAATGGAAGTGGTTTCAGGTCAAAATTCCTTTCCAATCAAAAGTTATGGCCAAAACAGTACCAACTAGGGGCAAAATGGTCATTTAAAAATCGACAAAAATCATGAACATGGGAAATGACTCTAATGGATGTTTCCCAAAGTTACATGACCATACGACTTCATACGGGAAAGAAATAAATATTCTACGATCCTATGATGTGTAGAATACGGGTCATTACACCGAACCTCTATTCCCCTTTCCTACCTTTAACCTTTTGGATAGCATTGCGACATTTCTAACTGTGTTGTTCCATCGCGGTTTGGACTAAGCTTTGAAGAAGCAAGATTACAGAAGGAGTCTCAACAAGGAGTTTCTGAATACCAAGGTACTCTAAAAATCAATTAAAGGATGATTCAATTGGGGAAAGTGGTAAAGATGGATCCAACACGTCGTCCATTCCAAAAAAAACATCAAAATAATCAAACTAGAAACAGGAGGATCTTCAACTTTATCAAAAGATGAGTTGGAAATATTACACTTGGCTACGCAAATTGATACCACTAGGATATTTATTGAAGTAGACTTGGTCCGAAGGTCCACTAGAGTAGAACCCTATGAAGCGGAATCAAGGATCATAGCACCTCAGGAACTTTATAATCAAACCGAGTCTGCATCGAATCTATGTAATAGCACAATCTGGTGGAGTAATAATCAAGCATAAAAGGAGGCTGTTAGTTTAGAAGAAAACAAAAGCCTAACATGGATAAAAGATAGAAATTTGCAAGGAATCCTCTTCTCCAAAGAGATAATGGTGGCGAAGGTCCCGTCTGAAATAAAAGAAAACAAACTCACATATGATGGGACTATAGACCCTGAGGAATACCTATCCATTTTTGAGAATTACATGGATACATATAGTGGTTTTGAAGCCCTTCGATGTAAGGTCATCGTGACAACTCTTCATGGAAGAGCTCTTAAATGGCGCAAACATTATCATGGCCCTCTCATCATATCTTGGAAGCAATTATCCACGCATTTAGCACACAATTCCATATGCAAAAGGATTCGACAAATAACATTTATGGTTGGTTAGAATCAAGCAAAGACCGAAGGAGTCCCTTAATTGCTATCTAAAGAGGTTTCACAATAATTCACTCAAAGTGAAAGGGGAAACAGATAGAGAGAAGCTAAGAGTTGTACGATGGGGGCTGCTTGTACCATCCCCCTTTTGGAAGGAGCTTATCTTAAACGAATGCGAAAGCTTGAATGATTTGTATTCCAGAGCTGATAAATTCATTCTTATGGAAGAAATACTTAATGCAAGGAAAATCTTGAAGCAATAATAAGAGGAAGGGCTTGGCTCCAATCCCCTTGTAGAAGGTTCTACACAATCAGACAAAGGAGAAGGTTATTGCTCTTACCACAAGACATAAGGACACAAAGCTAGATGTTGTTGGAGTTTGATAAAGATGCACCAAGCTAACAAAGAAAAGAAGGATCATTTGTGAAATTCGAAGTAAGACCAGTGCGAAGCCAGTCAGAGACAGCGTAATATGGGAATGAGAACTTAACAATCAGGCTTCCACCTCAAATATGTACTTTGATTGGTTATTTCACTTTATATATTGCTTACGAACGAACAAATATTAATGTAAATTCGGGCGCTGTTACAGGTAAAAACCAAACCCTATTCAAGCTTACACATATAACAAGAGCCCATGGGGAGCACTTAAAGTATGCCCAATTTCTGTTTATGTCTCATCCCATGGAAGGGAACGAAAGCTCAATTGGGAGAACTTAAGAACGTAATCATGACTTAATGCACAACAAAGTTATCGATCGATGGAAAGCTTTGATAGATGTCGCTCAAAGGAATAAGCAACGAATAAACGATTAAACACCAAACATTGCCTAGGTTAAATGAGATTACTCAAACCTAATCTCCTTTATCTTAAAATTTCGTAAAAACACCATCGTCCGTCTTATTTATTGACATGAACAAACGTTCCTATGAAAGGTATGGAACATGCAATCGATAAAGCTTTAGAAGAAAAAGCAAATCAGCAAATCTTCGTAGGGAAGGATGAATCAATGAAGCCTTTGGAAGAAAAGGCACTACATCAAAACAAAGCTTCCAGAGAGAGAAGCAACAACAAACACAACCTCGTAGAAGAGGAGCGACAAACAAAGCTTCCAGAGAGAGAAGCAACAACAAACACAACCGAGGAGTGATAAACAAAGCTTCTAGAGAGAAGTAGTAACAAACACAACCTCCCAGAAGAGGAGCGACAAACAAAGCTTCCAGAAAGAGAAGCAACAACAAACACAACCTCCCAGAAGAGGAGCATCAAAAAAGCCTCCAGAAGAGTAGCAGCAAATAAATCTTCCAAGAAGAGAAGCCACAAAGTTACTCTCCACCTAGTGGAGTCGCCTCTTGAGTGGGGCTAGCAAACAAAGTTACATCTCCACCTAGTAGAGTCGCCTCCTAACTAGGGCTAACAAACAAAGTAACATGTCCACCTGGTGGAGTCGCCTCCTAAGTGGGGCTAACAAACAAAGTTAGATCTCCACCTGGTGGAGTCGCCTCCTAAGCGAGGCAAACAAACAAAGTTACATCTCCACCTTGTGAAGTCACCTCCTAAGTGAGGCTAACACCTCCTACAAATTATAATACCCCTAGGTGGGACTAGTAATTCCTACATCTTCCCATATAAAGGGACCACTGTCACTCTCTTAAAGATCATTCATTCATTTGCATATCCTATGGGTTAGGAATAAGGTTAGGTGTTAGATACCCAACAGCCAAATAATCAACCAGAACTTCTTGCTGAACGTTTGATAACTACCCAACAGCCAAATAAGGTTAGGTGGATTCGGATAGCCAAACAGAACTACCTGTTGAACGATCAAACAATTGAAAGATTGGATGATTGAATAGAACTACCTGCTGAATGACTAAATGATGAAACAATTGAATGGAACTACTGCTGAAGGATCAAATGGTTTGAAACTGAAATGGAACTACTTCTGAATAACTATTTGGTTCAGGATAGGACTCTTTTCTTCCAAAAGCAGTCCTCTACCTGTGTGTCCGAGAGGGTATTCCTTGGAATATTTATGACTCTTTCTCTCATACGATTTCTCTGAGCCAAATTCTGAGAAATCTATTAGTGGTTTAATATTAATTAGTTTCTCTCGCTGATATTAAAATTATTTAGCATTATGTGCACAAATAACCTCTGGCCAATGACGGTGCTTCTAAAGTATTTGGTAATTCTTCTAAAATGTTCTTTAGCACGACACATTAGCCTTTACGCTTGTTTCGCATGTGCTCTGTTCGAAGTTTGATTTATGAATGCGATGTGCACTCACTCCAATGCTAACCTCGAGAATTTGCATGGTTCCTTCTTACCCAAGCATGAGTCTTGGTGTATTTATTATTTTTCGATATAAAATTTGACTTTTTTGTGTACCCAAGTGTGAGCCTTGGAGTTTACATATGATTTTTGACTTGTATTTACCCAAGTATGAGTGTTGGGGCTTTCTGTATGATTTCTGGTTTAGGTTTACCTAAGTGTAAGTCTTGGGGTTTCTCTATGGTTTCTAATTTTTTCTTACCCAAGTTCAAGCCTTGGGGTTACATATGTTTTCTGACTTGTATTTACCCAAGTATGAGTCTTGGGGATTTCTGCATAATTTTTGGTTTAGGTTTACCCAAGTGTAAGTCTTGGGGTTTCTCTATGATTTCTAATTTTTGCTTACCCAAGTGTGAGCCTTGGGGTTTACATATGATTTCTGGCTTGTATTTACCCAAGTATGAGTCTTGGGGCTTTCTATATAATTTCTGGTTTAGGTTTACCCAAGTGTAAGTCTTGGGGTTTCTCTATGATTTCTAATGTTTGTCTATCCAAGTGCGAGTCTTGGGGTTTACATATAATTTCTGGCTTGTATTTACTCAAGTATAAGTCTTGGGATTTCTATTATTTTCAGATATGATATCTGATTTTCTATTTGCTGGAGTATGAGCCTCGGGGTTGCTATGATTTCCAGATTTCTATTTAAATAAGTATAAGCCTCGAGCTTCCTATATGATTTTCGATTTATTCTTACCCAAGTTCGAGTCTTGGGGTTTCCATATGATTTTCGTTTTCTACTTACCTGAATATGAGTATCGAGATTCCTGATTTTCTATTTACCCAAACATGAGTCTCTGGGTTTCAACTAATTGCAAGTGGGAATTTCTGATATCTGATTTTCTATTTTTAGGTTTTCATTTGCATATCACATTCAGGTTTTTGAATTCCTGTTGCATGAACTCATATTTAAGCCTTAAACTTTCATTCCTTGGTATTTCCCTATTTTCCATAAAGGATGTTAATTTCCTTCTACCATATTCACACATGGAGTTCGAATATATCGATATTATTCCTAGTTAAAAGTTCTCAATGTAGAACACCAAATAGGTACTGTGGACCTCTCGTCCGGAGCTTTCCAATAAGGATCATGATCTCACAACACTTCGTACAGGGAATTTTCTAAACTCAAGGCACATTTATCCCTAATGTTCCCTACCATGAATTATGGTTGAAATTATGTCAAACACATCATAAATATCATGCACTATGCAAGTCATGTTACTTCCATTAACACATTGTGTTCGTCAATGATGAACCTCCTATTGCAAATATCCAAATGCAAAATTTTGGATTTGCCATTTCATGTTTTTAATGGTGAATTCCTAGATAACAATACTGAGTTCTTCATTCAACATTTCTAGGAGAATGTTGAGCTAAATCATAAAATTCCATGAATGCATATTGTCTTTCGCACGCTAGGGTTCATAACTCGCAAGTTATAGTCAAATTCTTTCCACTGGCAAAGTTCATGTTCCCCCCACGCATTAATATTCTATGAAATACGGACCTAATACCAAAGAATTTTATGATAATACTTGAGTAACAGGCAAGCTGTATAGAAATCACAAGAGTTTGTCCTAAAGAACAAAAGCTTCTTCATACTAGGGGTAACCGTTAACACCAAATTTCGTACCAATAAAATATGAAGAAGTGGAGACCTTAAAACCGAAAGGGTAAAGGGATCTCGGACAACGAAACTAGGTTTGTGGAGAAAAGAGCCGAATCTAAGGAGTTACAGGAAGCGAAGTCCGGGAGCCAACAGCAAAGCCACATGACAAAAAGGGAAAATCCAAAAGAAAACACCGGCAGCCAAGAAGAATCAGAACACAACAATATCGGTCCAATACCGACAACTGAAGGTAGAAAGTAGTATTGAAGATTCTGCAAGGTCATGACAGGAGAAAGCTAAAGATCGATGTGGAAAGGAAAAGATACCGGCAAGATAATGCCGACACTAAAAAGGGCATAGGGAAAGAATTTCGGAAGCATAACGCCTGATACCGGAAGCTAACGACGAAGATGATTACCGAAATCATGTATCTGAAGCATAAGCAAGAGGAAGGAGCCTACATGGTACCAACACCAATATCAAGAAGCATCTTCAGCATCGCCGGAAGGCATTCCGAAAGCTTGCCTTTATAAGTAAAGGCGAATAATATGTCGAAAGCCAAAACTAGCACCCTTTGCCACTACCCAAGATTCCATAATCCATTGCTTAAGCCGAGCGGTATAGAAACCGCCACGACCAAGCTTAAATTCCATGACCAAACTACCAGAAGGTATGGCACCGGAGCAACTCCCGAGAATCTAAGGTTGATATTCCAAAAGCAAAGGAGTCACCATAAAGACACCTGATAGGAAGAAAGGCGGCCGAAACCTTTTTGCTAGAACCAGAGTTCACAAGAGCGACCGAGACCTTATTTCTGCATCCAAAAAGGCTTCTATTGAGTCCACAACAGAAGGGGCCCAATATGCCTATAAATAAGACCCCAGGGGTCGAGAGATTCCGATTTTCCTGAGAAAGGATTCTCGTTTTCCTCCTTCTTCCTCTCTTATTCTGGAGAGCAAACCTTAATTTGTAAATCAATTCGGGGATTTCTTATGTAACCTCCTCTATGAATAAAATCATCAAAGCCCTTAAAGTGGATGTAGATTCAAGTCGAACCAAACCACTATAAATTGTGTGTTCTTATTTTTTTCACATACTATATTGTTCTTCAATATATTTCTGTAAGTATTCTTCCATGTTACTGGATCGCCATAATATCCTATGTAAGCCATTAGGTTCTTAGCAACCTGACGCGTCCTTCCGATATCAGCCTTTCCGCATCAACCTCTCCCCAAGCCTTGACCCATCGATTAGCCTTCCGTAAGCTTCCTCGCTAGCTTTGTGCTTAGGAAACCCTTATCCCAAGATAACTGTTGGCCCTCGAAGTGCAGAAGCATGATACTCACCCCTAGACGGAAGAGTAACTAATCTTCGGGCTGGAGACCTCATTATCTGGGAAACAGTGAACAAATTCAAGCTAGTAAGAACTAAATAATCCCATTTTTCTAGATCCATTTCCGTAGACCTATTTTAGGTGTTGACGAAAATATCGTTAACAACCACAATTGAAATAAGCATTCTTTTTTTTTTTGCAATCCTTGACCAGATTACCCAAGCTCCCACAATCATGACATTTCGTCTTGTTCTGAGCTTTGTCGTTCTTTCCACCCTTCTTTTGCGTTTCTTTCTTGGGCCACACCTTCTTGTTTTGCGTCTCATCGGTCTTGACCTATTTCTTCTCATCCTTATCCTCTTCAAGCATCAATGCCATGTAAACAAGTCTTTCAAAAGTTTCCCTCATCGATATATGAGAGAGTGCCAGTGCTTGGAGAGGTTGACTCAGTCCTCTCACAAACCTTAAACCTTTCTTGTGTGGGGTGTTCACCAATTGCAAACCAAACCTTACCGGCTGATTGAACTTATTGACATACTCTTTAACATACATACTTCCTTGCTTAGGTGCTAAGATTACCTCCATTAGCATACTCTCTTCCGCCTGAGAAAGAAACTTCGTCTAGAATATCTATCGGAAATCAACCCAAGAATCTGTTAGGGAATGCAGAATGGATCGTTAAGGTAAAACAAACACTAGAGGGGGGTGAATAGTGTTTTTGGGAATTTAAACGAAATCTAAAATTATATAAATTTCTATATGAATCAAACACCATATAAACAATCACAGACAGAGAACCAAACACAAAGATAAACAGAAATAAAAATGCAGAAAAGGAAAGAACACACATGATTTTATACTGGTTTGGAATTGCTCCTACGTCCAATCCCACGCAACACTGGATTATGTAGAGTTTTATTACTATATCAATAGTCAATTACGACCTCCTTAATTTCATGGCTACAAGGGAAACTACCGATTACCCATCCTTGATTTCATGGCTACAAGGGATATCGCCGATTACCCGTCCTTGATTTCACGGCTACAAGGGATACCACCGATTACTTACACAACCCAAACAATTACAAACAACCCTATAACTCTTCAATAGCACTTGATTCAGAGAGTAATAAGTAGAGAGTGTGGAGAGAAGAAGATTAGTGAAAACAAAACTGAATTCGGTAGAGTATACGTGTAGAAATCATTAAAATGATAAGAAATAATGGTGTAATGAAAGAGTGAAAGTGGAGAATAAGAAGTAGATAAAAATTCGAAATCATCCCCTTTTTATGGTGTGTGAAAGGTTGCAACGCTTCAGAACCGTCACAAATACTGAAAAGACACTTCCTTTCAATTTTGAAAAAATGACAGTTATATGTCGACATGGAGTTATTTGTATGTCGACATACCCTTGGTATAAAATTGATTTTTGAGCATTTTTCAAGTGTTTTGATATATATATATATATATATATATATATATATATATAATTCTAGAAATTCTTGAATTAAAATATAGTGTTATAAATAAATATTATAAAGTAGAAAATCATATAGAAACATAAATATAAACATATTTATAAAATTATAAAGTATAAAACTATACAAATATAAAGTATATAAAATATAAATATATAAAACTTATAAAGTATAAATCTATAAAATTTAAGCTTAAAATCAAATAAAATAGAAAGTAAAATAGAGATTGAAGATAGAATTTTGAAAACAAAATTTGAAAAACAGAATTTGAAATTATTTTGAATTTGAATCTAGAGTGCTATTTAAAGTCTTACATAATCTAGACTCCATAACTATATTAGTCTTGAACTCTTGAAATCTTGAATACTCATGAGTCTAGAAATATCTCTGAATTATGAATCTCTAACATTTTTAAACTGTACAGTCTTCAGTAATAATTCCTGTATGTAAATCCTGCATATGTGTGTGTATGTGTATATATATATTCTAGACAAAAGTGTTTGTATATATTTTATAATCAATTAATATTGAAATAAGGTTGTTGTCATCAAACCTCCATTCTCCAACAATCTCCCCCTTTTAAATGATGACAACCTTAGTTTATAAAATATCATTCATGTTCATACCTATTGATGATGATCCTTCTAATACTCCCCTTGTCTATATGAATCCTATAAACTATATCTATATTTTATAATTTCTCCCTCTTTGGCATTATCAAAAAGAAATTCTAAAACTACTCCCCCTAAATCCTAGAACTATTTAAATTATTCTTATAATTAAATCTATAGTAAATTTCTAAGATATATGAATAACTCCCCCAGAATCCTAAATCTATCTATATATCCTATCATAAAATACTCACCCTAAATCCATGCTATAAATGATCCTGATGATTAAATATAACTATCCCTGATTTTGATTCTAATCCTAAAAGAATATAACTCCCCTAAAATTATGACTATACCAGTCTAATAAACTAGAAAGTTAATAAACTAAGCAAACTAATCAATATTTATAATTAATTTAAACAAGCATATCAATCAAACAAGCAATTAAAACAAATAATCCAAACAATTAGATCAACCAAAGCATTCTTCAACCAATCCTTAGAAGCTCTAAAACTCTCCCTTAATTCAATACAAGACTAAAACTATCCTAAACTCTAATTCCCTTGAAACTATAATAAGACCTTAATCTACACTAAGAAATAATTCTGATAAGATATTCTTAAAATTATGATATAAGCAAAGCAATTTAATCCAAACAATCAATCAATTTATGTTGTCACAAAACATCAACTCAAACCTAAAACCAAACATTTCTTGTAACTTCTATTTATTCTAAAACTTATAAATCTCCTATCAACTACAAATGCATAAGTATAATTCTAATACACCTATCAACCACTAGTGAAATTCAACCATGTCAAACAAGTCAATAAAATCAAGCCAAAAATTCAAACAAACCAAATGAATCAATCAGTCCAATCAAGCCATTCAGTTCAATCAATTCATCCAAGCCAAACAAGTCAATCAAGTTAATCAAGACAAAGCAAATATGTTATATATTTGATTAATAAACCTATATTTCTAATTAGATAAAAACTTCTCATATTGTATACTTGTTATGTATGGAGTTAAAGTTAACATGTAATGCAGTGTGTTGGTTATAATGTAGTATGTCATATGCAAAACTATATGAAGTGATATATTGAATGCAACTTGCATGTGATGTAAATAATTTTAATTTGAGATGATGTATGATGTGAAATAAGATGTGTAATGATATTATGGTAATAATATATAGAATTATTTGATGATGATATGTATTTATTTAGAAGATACTTAAAGTAATATCTAACTATTATACATATAATAAATTATTAGAATCAAACAAGGATAATGCTAATTTCTAGACTTAGGTTAGTTATACTAATGAAAGTGATTGATAAAATAATAAAGATAAGAGTTTAGTTAAAAAAAATATTCATGATCAGCAGTAAAATGTTCAAAATAATTATGAAGTTAAATAATATTAGTAGGGTAATTATAGTAAGAACTGAAGTTCTTTTTAGAGAGAATATAAAATTATACAAAGCAGACTATAAAAATATATTTATAACAGTATATAAAAACTGATTTTAAATTTAAACTTTAGAAATCCAAACATATTTATTTGCTAGAGAACAATTTATATGTTTAAAATTTAAAAGAAATCTATAGTTATAACAAAATTATTTTAATGAGATCTGATAATATAAAGTAAACTATAGAACTATAAATTCCTATATTTAAATTATATATTTAAGACATAAAACTCATATATTATATATACCAAAATATTTAAAAGATACAAGTTTCATAAATCTTAACAAAAAATCAAAATAAGTATTTAAGTTACAAATAGTATTTGTGATAATGTAACCCAAAATTGTTATGAAATCATATGAATAATATATAAGTTAAACTATGCATGTTTAAACTATATAAAAGATGAATAAATTTATATTTTATAACAATAAAAAAATATTTTAACTCTTATATCATATTAACATGTCTATATAATTTTATTATTTTATGTACTTATAATATATATATATATATATATATATATATATTAAAACAAGATATAAGAAAATAAGTAGATAGATAAAGTTAATAACTAGAATTTAAACTAGCATTTTCTAATTGAAAAGATAAAGAGAAGTTTGAAAGTTTAAACTCTTGGAATTCAAATTTTAAATTTCATTATGTCGACATGACCATTTTTGTATGTCGACATACAAGTAGAAAATCAAAAGATAGTGTTTTTTCTTCTTGGTTTTATATTATCGATTTATATTTCAGGTTTAACTATTTCATGAAATAATATTAATCCTAACAAACATCCAAAATTTATTTTATTATTTTATTAATATTTCAAATTTCAAATTTGAGTTTAAATTTCAATTTTGAGTTTTAAAGTTTTAAATTTCAAATTCAAAGCAAACCAAATAAGCAAGACAATCAAAGCATTCATTCAACCAAAAAATTTAAAAAATAAGTTAAAGCATACCTATTTTAGCAATCCTTCATTTTGTTGTTCTTCCATTGTCATGAATCACACATTCACATCTTCTAGAATTTGATAATGAAATCTGCTCTATTGTGACGGGCTCGTTTTTGTGGTCAGGATAGTATATTCATTTGCTGAATTTGAACACCGTATGAGAAAGGTATCGACGATTTAGTAGATTAACCAACTTGGCGCCAAAATCTGAATTTGAATTTTGAATGAATGGACACTTATACTACTATATAAAGGCCCAAAAGTCATGTCTCTTCATAACCACTTCTTCTTCTCGTTTTTCATTTTCAATCAAACTTTCAGGAGCTATAACTTCTTCATTGCTTGATGGAATTGGACGAAATCAGTGGCAAATCAAACAGGGATTCAAGGACTATGACCTATGGAAGTAATTTGAAGATAATCATTGAAAGTTTTGGTTTCCTTCTCTCTTTATTCAACAAAACTTCATTTGATCATTACTTGATCAATTCTTGACGGATTTGCATGAAACCAGCGGCATTACGAAGCAAATAAAGAGAAGTACAGTATGAAGATAAGTTGTATATGAAAATCCAAGGTTATAAATTGATATTATACCCATTTCTTCACTGAATTACTTTATATATATGTATATATCCATTTCTTCTTGATGTCTTTTCACCAACCGTCATTACTCTTCTCGTCTTTTTGATTTCTACTATGTGAATTCTCAACAGCCATGTAAATACCAACACACCATTTCGGAATTTGAATTTCCAGCAGCTACCTTTCAGAATTTGAATTTTCAATAGCCACCATTTTAGAATTTGAATCACCAACAGCCCCTTTACCCGTTTTTTCAAATTTTGAATTTTCAAAAGCCATATAACACATCTTTTCCTGCAAAACAACACAACTTTGCAAAGAATCGTGTAACAATCCGGAAAAGTAGAACCAATTTAAAAATTTTATTTTAGCAATTTTAATGAATTTTAAATATTTAAATGATTTATTTTAAATAATTATGACTAGATATTTATTTTAAATAGAATTAGAACGTATAAATTTATTTAAATCGAAGTTAGAATATAAATATTTATTTAATTATAAAAGGAATTGGAAATGGCGCGGCAGTTTGAAAATTCAACTTTGAACTTTAACTGAATATACATGATTCAAAATAAATTGGATTTCAGTAAAACCAGAAATATTTGAATCTATTTAAAAATATCTTTCCAACGAATGTGAAAAATCCAGATTTCATAGCGGGAATAAAAAGTTATGCCCAGTTGAAAATTCAGAATTATCGCTATGGAATTTTATATAATATATGGCCCTTAAAAATAGCCATTTTGCAAACGACCTCTGTTTTTGAAGAGACCACTTTTGTTGGATCCGGAATGTCAAATTATTGCTGGATTCCAATTTTCATAATTTTTGGAATCAATATGTGAGCGTGATGAATTTAAACGTGTTTGGTCAATTCAGTTTGAATTTAATCGACTGGAAAATGACCGTTTTTCAAACGGTCTCCAAATTCAACGAAATTAGTCTTGTTAGGACCACATCATCAAGACATAGCTAGATATAATTTTCGGGAAATTAGGAGTCAGTATGTGGCCCAAGTAAATTAAAATGTACGTTCAAATGAAATATATATTGATTTATGTTTAATTTAAATGATAACTGATCGAAACAGTCAAATTAGCTTACATGACATATCCCATTGCGTCCAGAATGGGGGTATTTAGCTAGGGGCGACAGTCGTTGGGTTCTATTTGGAGTTCGAATGAAAAACTAACTTTTTGAAATTAAAAATTTAGTTAATTATGTAACAACCCGTATTTTCAATAACATGTTATAACGTAAATCGAGGCAGAATTTAATTTATAAATCTGAATCAAGGGAAACGGGCTATGCCATTGCGTTCGTCTCGGAAAAATACGCGAAATAGAGTCCGAGTTTTCGAAAATCGGAGTCCGTATGACCCGATTAAGGCCCAACGAAGTTTTCAGAAAAATTCAAAGTAAAAACAGATTTCAAATTCAAGTTTAATTTGGAAATTAGGTCAGATTGGGCCAGGCGGGAAAATTCCCGCCAGAGCACCCAAGTCGACAGCCCTGTCGACTTGGGAGTCGACTTGGTTGGACCCAAGTCGACAGCCCTGTCGACTTGGCTGTCGACTTGGTTCAGCCGGGCAGTTTTGCCTGGTGCACCATTTTGGAGTTGTGTTGAGTTTGGGGGCCAGATTCGGTTTTAAGGGCTGAGATTGGAATTAGGGTTTAATCCTAAGGTTGAAACTAATCCTAATCTCTATAAATAAGCCCCTAACCTAACCCTAAATCATCATTATTCATTCATGCAACTAAACTATGGCAAAATCATTCCTCTCATGGCCTCCACTCTCTTCATAAAATTCCTAAATAAATTTCTAAGAGATATTTTCCATGCATACAAGTGTTTTCAAGCTTGTATGAGTGTCATTAGCTTGCATTCAAGTCAGGTTTCCATATTTACATCATAAAGAAAGGGTTTTGATCATTTTTTCTCAAGGGTTTTTCTATTGGAGCTTGCATTTTGGGTTTATTTGATTGCATAAGGGCTTTGTCTCAATCTTATATTTGCTTATACTCATTTGAGTCTTCATAAGCATTGTAAGCCCTTTTCTACTTTCATATTTAAACTCTAAAGTTAATGAATGATGCAAGTTGTGTTTGATCATTATGATATGCAAGTTTACTATGATGTGTTATGCAAGTTTGCCATGTTATGATGTTATGTTATGCAAGTTTGATATGCAAGTTTGTCATATGATATGCAAGTTATGTTATGCAAGTTTGGGTTGATCATTTTGCTCATGTTATCATGTTATGCAAGCTTATCCTGGGTTTATGAGCTTAAAGCTTCAAGCTTTATGCTAAAGGTTGCATTTTGGCAACATGTAAGTTATCATATCTCTTATGATAACTTGCATGTGAGGCTAAATGCGAACTTATGGCCATTTCTACATGTCATTTATCACCATGTATCACCAATATGCTAAGTTTGGTTTTGTGCATGCTTTTGTGGCCTAAAAATGTAATATGCAAGTATATGAACATATGTACATTTCATATGCCACCATGTTAAACTTGTGGCTTCAACACCTTTATGTCATGATTATGCCAAGTTCCCTCTTTCTATCCTTTATGCGCTATTGCGATATGTAAGCGATGGGATTGCGTTTGGGGTTGGGTAAACTTAAAAGACATAAAAACATAAGATTGGGAATTTACCTATTAAGTTAGGTCTACCCATTGGGAATTTACCTATTAAGTTAGGTCTACCCAAATTCTTGAAAACTTGTAACATGTTTTGGAAACATGATGGACATGACACTTAGAAAATATAAGTGTGACCAACTCGAGGTTGGGTTGAGTTTGTAGCGTAAACCTACCCGGAACCGACCGGCTTAACTAGTTGCTACAAACAATAGGACCCAATGTAAGAAGTTGGTCATGTTGTACCTTGAACCCGAGGTTAGACCAAGTTGTGGTGTAAAGCTACCCGGAACCGACCGGCTTAACCAGTAACCGCAACGAAGTCTAATGTGAGAGGTTAAGGCACGTTAATTAATTATTGCCTCATGATTAGGGTTAAGTCATGGTCCACTTAATACTTAACCAATTTGGGCTTGGTAGATTAATCAGGGTTAAGTCGTGAACTCATCGTTACAATTAACCAAGTTAATCCATGATTAGCAAGAGGGTTAAACCGTACTTAACCCACTAGAAAATCCTAGCAATGGGGGTCCACTCCAGCAGTAATCCCAAGTTTGTATCATTATGACCCTAGGGACTAGGCTAGGGTGGGGGCACGATTACTGGACTTGAGGTAAGTGACCAAAAACGACGGCAGAGTGGTACGCCGGTGTCGTTCCGGACGGACTATGGTCGTGCACATAGTCCGAAGCCGGGGAAAACATGCACGGGTACCAGTAGATCGAGACTATGCACTTATGTTTATGGTGTCCAGGGGTTGACACCCTAGGGCTTGATACACCCGACGGGAGACCCGGCACAGTCTGACTACAATTACGTTTGGGCCGCATTGACACCAACACGTGACGAGTTAGGCTTATAGGGAGCCGATCGACTAGACCGTTTGGTTGGACCGCGTATTAGGGTCATTTCATGTTATTGGGCCAAAGCTTGGGCCAAGGGATCAATACTTGTTTATTCAAGTCATGTTAGTTTGCTAGTACACCTGTGGTGCAAAAGACCTCAAACCTGATTATGCGATGACACCTTTATCTACCTTGTTAGTTAATCATCATGCTAGTATGTTGTTATCCTTATGTTCATCCCTGCTTCTCATGTCAGTTAACTTTATCAGTTTACATTGATTGTAGTAGGGCTTACTCAGTCTTTTTGACTGACCTGTTTTCTTTCGCCTCTTTTCTTCCGTTCCCCCCCCCCCCTAGGTTCTCAGGGTGGGAATATTGGAGCTTAGCTTGGATTTCTGATCGCTTGCTTGTGGGATTTTAGCTCATGTACGGTCTTGACATGAAGCTAGCTATGGTTATCACTTATTTTGGGGATAGTACTTATGTATTTCAGTTTTTCCAGTGATGTTGTTTTTATCTAGACTTGTGTATTTGGAAAGTTGACATTATGATGTACCAGACTTGTTTTGAAATAGTTTGAAATCTTCCGCTGTTTTACTTATCTTATTTACTCTGTTTACATATATACATATGTTCTTGTTCTGCCTTGATATATCATTATGCATGTTTACATGATTCAAACGCCCCTCCAAAGTCAGAGTGCTTGCAAGAGCCACCCTGGCGGAGGTGGGGTGTTACAAATTATATATTGGTCAAACCCCCATTTTTCTCTTTCTCTCTCTCTTCCTTCATCGTGAGAGAAAAACCGACGTTCCTCAGCACCTCCCCCTTTCCACGCTGTCTCTTCCTCCCCCTAGCGCCGCCACACCACTGAAACAACCCGAACTTCCCCGTGAAGGAAAGCCCATATTGAGTTGAGAACATGACAAATCAGAACATAAAGAGAAGAATATTTCATTGCTTATTACAAATATTCCATCAGAATATAACAGAGTATGAATAAGTAATATACATTTGATAAATATCAGAGATTCAAATTACATTTAAATATAGAGCAGCAGAAAAGTAATACAAAACGCAACTGAAAGAAATACACGGATACAGAGCTTTTCGAATATCACTTCAGCTATAAACCAGGATCCTGTGAGAATAAATATGCAAAACCAAAACTACTATCTTCCCGTGTGGAAAATAAGGGCACCCAAAATTTAGGTTAAAACAATAAAATCCAAGTCAGTCATGTGACTGGTGTGATAACTAAAACAGTTATTAATATGCTTTTAAAGTTAGGTAAATCAAGGGACCATGCTGTATAACACAAAATGGGTTTACCCCCAAGAATACTAATGCATAAAACTAACTGCACAATGCTAAATAAAGAACAATGAAGCTATTATAAGACCCAGGTCTCATCACACAATGCAACGCAAGCCAGAGGATAGGGTTTTCCCTTATAATACCCAAACATGCTTCGTACGTTTAAAACAAATCATTTGATATTATTATAAGTGCATAGTGTATAAAACAACTTCAAACATAAATGTATCAATCCTAGACGGCATGGGTACCATATATCATGTCGTCCATACTAGGCTCTACAATCAAAACCGCAATGTCACGTATTGGAAGTTGGATTTCTATCTGTGAACCAAGGCAAGGGATCATCCTTACCGCTTCGAGACAATCTAGCATACCATGTCTCAGGATCAGAACGCAAAGACCCTTAGGAGCCACAGGGCCGGTCCACACTTACGTTAATGGATTATAATTCCTGAACAATGCGTTTCCCCGCCCTATGGGGCGTAAATGAGCCAGATGACTAATATCCATTGGCACCGCAGTGACCGATATGTCCGAGGCGCCTCGCATTACAACAACCACATAGGTAAAAATATAAAAATGTCAGGGCATGCAAAACCCTGACACCACCTCTAGCTAGAAAGAAACGCATGTTCTCCCTGGATCCTCTTCCGTTTCTAGTTCATACCAGCGTGTGAGGCTCGCGAATTAACGCTATACACAAAGCGGCGCTATATTAAAGCTATGCTTTGATCGTCAACCACAAGACTCTGCTTTTCAACAGAAGCCTTGATCATTTGCCACTTAGGCATGCCACATAGGCAATTCACGCCATGCGACTAGCGTCTATCAATCACACAGAATGAAATCCGATGTCAGACACACAGTCCATTTAAAAGTTTGTTCTGGGTCGGAACGATACTAGAGGCACCTTATTCCCCGTCCCATATGTCCAATATAGGAGAGAGGCCCTTGCATATCCGGTCGATCTCCAATTACGTCTGGACAATCACCACTTATTACCTTGTCTTGGGTGTACAGCCCAATCAAGACATCGGTAATCATCCAAACGATGTGAAGACCTTCGTTCTTCAACCACCATCTTCATCGTCGACTTATCGTCGAATCAGTTATTCAGAATGGGTATAAACCCGACCTTTTTGAATAACTCGCGTATATAATAAACAAGTGTTACACAAACACAACATACGCCTCATTCCAATGCAGAATATTATTTTATTTAAATATTCACATCATTAGGGAATAGGTTCCCATTAATTTTATCAAAGGTAAATTCTTTTAAATTTATTCTTTAATCTTCCTTTGGATAACAAACCACATTAAGGTTTATCCAAACTAGTCGGGATTAGCGAACCACACCGAAGTAATCATTTATTTTATTTCCCAATCCCAACACATTCATCCCATGGAGCAAAACTGGTAATACTCCATATCTAACACCATGGTGTTATCGATAAATATTAATTACCATTTCACGTTTAAATCTAATTAAAGATTTAACTATCGCTCGGAGCAAAACTGGTGATGCTCCATTCTCAATTATCTCAATCTAATTAAAGATTCATTAACACTCCACTTAGTTTTAATCTCCCAAAAAATCAATATTAATGATTATTCAACTTATGAAATAAATCATGTCTTTAACTGGGTTAAAGAACTAATGTCAATTAATACACAATTCACGATAAACCCAAAATTGCATTCCATTAATTAATCTTCATGGAAAACAGATCAATATAAAATCGATATCAGTTACCGTATCCGACTAATAATATAAATGAAATATCAACAAAGCCTTTTTAATTCCTTATGTATTAACAGTCTTCCTCCACAGAAGTTCACTTCGATTATTATCAATCGAATTCCATTCAATTCCAATATATTAAATTGGAAAACTTTACTTCGGAAAATTTCCATTAAATCTTAATAAAAAGACTTATAAATTCCAAATCACATTTCTCTGTTAATCGGGTTAAAGAACGAATGTCGTTAAAAACATAGTTCACAATAAACCCAATTCACATTCCATTTCAATTCCAATTAAATGTTAATTAATTGGTATTCTTCTCTAAATCTTAACTGAAAGATACATTCTTTTCTTATCTGGGTTTAAGAACGGTGTCACTGAAGACACCATTCCATCAGTTTCGAACCGTAAATTAGTAAGAGAACAATTCCCTAAGTATTAATCCCGAAGGCCGAAACCAACATCAGATCAATACCCAGGAAACCATTCAACTTAGCTAATCTCCGATTAGTTTCTAAGTTTCCAAATTCCATTGGGTTTAAGAATAGCATTTTTAAAGATATCATTCACGGCAAACCCAAAATTCAATTCAATTCCAATTAAATATTAATTAATTGATAAACTTCGCTAAATCTTAATAAAAAGATATAATCTTTTCTCAACCGGGTTTAAGAGCAGTGTTAGTGAAGACACCGTTCATGACAAACCCAAAATCCCATTTGATATTAAATACAAGGCTCTGAATAGAAAATATATTGGTTTATATTCAATATCAAATTCTGAAATCAACAAATATCGTATTGGAGTAATGATATATATATATATATCTTCCAAATTCCTCCCCAATATCTGTATAATCACAGAATCCAATATCGAAATATTCCAAATTAAGTTCGATTCAAATCCATTCCTATTCATATATTGGAAATTCCGGTTATTTTTAAAACCATTTCAAATCCAATTTATTTATTTAAAAATATTGGAATATAATTCTAGTTCATAACTAGTTCATTTCGATAAAAATATATTTTTATCTTTTCAAATATGGAATTTTTCATTCTAATTCTTTTCAGATCATTTATTATGATTTTACACAAATTATTAATATTTTTAATAATTTTATCAAGGCCCGTACAGTCGATTTCATAAACAGTGATCGAACTGCACTTACAATGACTTTTTCCAAATTTGATTTGGACATAATTCCAAATCCAACCATTAGATTTCTAATTTCTTGTATTCGTTAGAAAGCTCTTTTCAATACGAACCCAATGATTTCAGTTTTAGGAGAATCCAATAGTCGGATCTCCCATAATGTCCATTTGATGTAAATGGTCGAAATTCGCGAACTACCGCGTCGCGACACGTTCTATTCAGGCCATTAAATATATAATATATGTATATGTATATATTTCTTCGATTTCCATTTGAAACGTATTTTATAATTCGTTTTAAAAAAACGATTTCAACTTCATATTCAATTTTAAATAAAAATTGAATATTCCATATCATTAATATATAAATGATAATATTTTCAAAACATTAGATTTTGAAATCACTTCCATTTCGATATTCATTCTAAAAATGAGTAAAATCGATATAAATATTGTTCACACCTAAATGGCGTTAATCTAATCAACATGGCTTTATATATTTGAATATTTTCGTGTTCACCCCAAATCGGACATCAAAATCATATTTTGATTCTTTTCTGCATATTATTTTAAAATATTCATTATTTGCCATTTTAAAATATTCATTAATTTAAAATATTCATTCCTCCCGAATTGGAATCAGACACGGTCAATTACCATATAATTTTATTTATATGGATTTTATACATACATGAACAAAATAATAATCAAACACAGTCAACCATCATCCAGAATGCATTACACAACTGTATAAGCGTTAAATATAAATAATTAACGCTTATAACAGCCTGTCAACCAGTCGATTGACATACAACTAAACAATTGGTATTAATGTATGTCAAATGTCATCCCAATACCTGTGTGTGGTTTTCAAACAACAAATATTGGTTATTATTTATGCAGTTGGGCGATGTATAAAATTTATCGTCCCAATCAATATCAGTTAAATGGGTGTGCATAAACAAATCGCCTGATTTGTGAATGAATATTTATTTTATTCATATACTCGTTAAAAATTATATTTTTAATGATAAAATATTTATTCCAATACATGAATATTTTCTACAGTTCATTTATAAAATAAAAATTATATTTTTATTATTCAAATATTTTTTTTCAACATATGAATATTTTCCACAGTTCATTTCTCATCACAAACAATTTTCATAATACAATCAAACAAACAAGTCGTCCGTGGTCTGTGGACGACGGGGAGCAGTTCATATTTGCAATTGTATAGAAATAATTTTAGTGAGAAGGTGTTCTCACTATGCTTTCGGCTTCGCCTAAAATTGTAGCGAGATTTAAAAATTCTCCATAGAAGACGTCTTCACAGTCCCGGTGTATCTTGTTTCACTGGATTTCGACCACCAACGAAAAAGATAAGATTTTAATAAGATTAATCAACTTTGCGATGCTTTTATGTGTTTTAATTAATTAAAATAATCACCTTTTACTTCACTCAGACAACGACTGATGGGTTTCAGTTTCAGTTCAAAACTAGGGTTTTGATTCGCGTTCAATCCGTGGCACGTGAAGATGATCGGTCTTCACCACGACGTGGTGCTTGGAACGACGCGCTAGGAGGGGGAGGAGGCGTTCAGTTCGACGGGGGTATCAGGGCATGGCTGCGCTTCAAACAGTCGGACTTCACTGAGGTGATTCGAGCAAAATAAGCCGCAATGAATTACAACTATATGGATTTGAAGTTCGTGAAGAGATCTATAAAATCTTCAACAGAGCCAAGGAATTTTATTGAGTGATTTTGGAGTTAATGAGGAGAGAAGGGGGAAAGCAATTCCGTCATTCGTCGAGGGGGCAGATCGGGCTTTGAATGAGGGAAGATGGTCAACGCTTTTTTCTATTGGCCCATTCATATATATTTTATTATTTAATTCTTTTAATTCGGAAAATACCCACTAATCCATACGAACTCCAACTCAAACCCAACGACTGTCGCCTAACTAAGTACCCCCATTCTGGACTCAATGGGATATATTTCGTAAGCCAATTTGACTGTTACAATCAGTTTTTATCAAAACTAACATATAAATCAATGTACATTTAATTTAAACGTACATTTTAATTTACTTGGGCCACATACTGACTCCAAAAATTCCAAAAAAGCAAATCTAGCTATGTTTTGATGATATGGTCCTAACAAAACTAATTTCGTTGAATTTGGAGACCGTTTGAAAATTGGTCATTTTCCAGTCGATTAAATTCAAACTGAAATGACCAAACACATTTAAATTCACCACGCTCACATATTGATTCCAAAAATTATGAAAATTGGAACCTAGCAATAATTTGACATTCTGGATCTAACAAAAGTGGTTTCGACGAAAACGGAGGTCATTTGCAAAATCGCTATTTTTAAGGGCTATATTTCCATAGCGACTATTCTGAATTTTCAACTGGACATAACTTTTTATTCCCGCTATGAAATTTGGATTTTTCAGATTCACTGGTAAGATATTTTCAAACAGATTCAAATATTTCTGGATTCACCAAAATCCAGTTTATTTTGAATCCTGTACATTCATTTGAAATTTGAAATCAAATTTTCAAACTACCGCTCCATTTTCATTTCCTTTTATAATTAAAATAAATATTTATATTCTAAATTCGATTCAAATAAATATATATACATTCTAATTCTATTCAAAATAAATTTCTAGTCATTATTATTTTAAATAATTCATTTTAAATATTTAAAATTCATTAAAATTGCCAAAATAAAAAATTTAAATTAGTTCTGATTTTCCGTGTTGTTATATTCTCCCCTACTTAAATCTTTTCATCCTCGAAAAGGAACAGAGCTGAAAGTTGTTTTACTAATCAACTGAACTTTCAGTTTGGCTTTCATTCTTCCACTTTTCAGTTTCTAAGAATTTTCAAATTCTTCAAAAATTTGGCTAACACCCTAAATTTTGAAAAATTTCGCCATAACCTCCTTTGTACGGGGAGCATCGGGAAAATCCCCAAACCCCCACACAGGCCCTCTCATCTCAAAAAGAAAAAGAAAAAGCCAATCGGCTCATAAAATCATCCAAATCCAATAAATTAGTAAACATGTACCTATTTGTCGGGCGTAAATTTTATTCCACTTCTCTAGCCTCCTTGCTATGACCTATTCAATGTATATAGATGTACATATATGCAAATGTGATAAAATTTCATTTTGGTTCAATAATTTTATTAGTTAACTAACAATCAAACAACACAACCATCAATCAATTAATTGGTTAACGTTTCTAATTTATAACTTTGATATATATATATATATATATATTTATATACAAAATCATGTTTTTGATGCCAATTCACAACAATAAACCCTATCTAATCTTGGTTCTCACACCAGTCTAATGGACATATATAGATATCCCACCTTTGAAACTCGAACACAAGCACTGGTAATGTAATCGCAATTACCAGGATCATCTCCGTGCGACTAGAGTGTGATTCTATATCTATCCAGTATATTATAGGCTTTGAATACGCGTTAATTACGCGTATATTCAAAATCTCCATATACTTGATTGTCCAAAATCAATATAAAATAAATACTCACATACGTTTAATATGATTTAAATTTTCAAAACAATGTTTGTTTTCATTTTTATTTTAAAAACAACACTTTTTGGACTCATTCTAGCATACTACCGTTCCCATATCTAACGAGCCATTCTCATTGGATATTACTAATCCAATCTCTGATGAATTCTTTCGTTTGATTCCAATGTGCCTAGTTCTCGAGTTCTGTAAACCAAAGCTCTGATTCAAACTAAAATAACCTGAATTTCCCCATGAAGGAAAGCCCAAATTGAGTTGAGAACACAACAAATCAGAACACAAACAGAAGAACATTTTATTGCTTCCATCAGAATATAAGAATATAACAGAGTATGAATAAATAATATACATTTGATCAATATAAGAGATTCAAATTACATTTTAAATACATAGCAGTGGAAAAATAATACAAAATGCAACTGAAAGAAATACACGGATACAGAACTTTCTGAATATCACTTCAGCTATAAATTAGGATCCTGTGAGAATAAATCTGCAAAACCAAAACTACTAGCTGCCCGTGTGGAAAATAAGGGCACTCAGAGTTTAGGTTAAAACAATAAACTCCGGGTCAGTCATGTGACCGGTGTGAGAACTAAAACAGTTATTAATTTGCTTTTAAAGTCAGGAAAATCAAGGGACCACGCCGAATAATACGGAATGAGTTTACCCTCAAGAATATCAGTGCACAAAACCAACAGCGCAATGCTAAATAAAGAACAATGAAGCTATTATAAGACCCAGGTCCCATCACACAATGCAACGCAAGCTAGAGGATAGGGTTTTCCCTTATAATAGCCAAAATGCTTGGTACGTTTAAAACAGATCATTTGATACTATTATAAGTGCATAGTGTTTAAAACAACTTCAAACATAAATGTATCAATCCTAGACGGCATGGGTACCATATATCATGTCGTCCATACTAGGCTCTACAATCAAAACTGTAATGTCACGCATTGGAAGTTGGATTTCCATCTATGAACCAAGGCAAGGGATCGTCCTTACCGCTTCGAGAAAATCTAGCCTACCATGTCTCAGGATCAGAACGCATCGACCCTTAGGAGCCACAGGGCAGGTCCACAATTATGTTAGTGGATAATACTTCCTAAACAATGCGTTTCCCCGCCCTAGGGGGCGTAAATGAGCCAAATGACTCGATATCCATCGGCACCGCAGTGACTGATATGTCCGAGGCGCCTCGCATCCCAACAACCACATAGGTAAAAATATAAAAATGTCATGGCGTGCAAAACCCTGACACCACTTCTAGCTAGAAAGAAACACATGTTCTCCCTGGATCCCCTCCTGTTTCTGGTTCATACTGTGGTGTGAGGCTCGCAAATTAACGCTATACACAAATCGGCGCTATATTAAAGCTATGCTTTGATCATCAACCACAAAACTCTGCTTTTCAATAGAAGCCTTGATCATTTGCCACTTAGGCATGCCACACAGGCAATTCATGCCATGTGACTGGCGTCTATCAATCACAGAGAATGAAATCCGATGTCAAACACACATCCATTTACTAGTTCGTTCTGGGTCTGAAGGAAACCGGAGGCACCTTATTCCTCATCCCATATGCCCAATACAGGAGAGAGGCCCTCGCATATCCGGTCGATCTCCAAGTACGTCTGGACAATCACCACTTATTACCTCATCTTAGGTGTACAGCCCAATCAAGACATCAGTAATCATCCAAATGATGTGAAGTCCTCCGATCTTCAACCACCATCTTCATCGTCGACTTATCAAATCGAATCAGTTATTCATAATGGGTATAAACCCGGCCTTTCTGAATAACTCACGTATATAATAAACAAGTGTTACACAAACACAACATATGCCTCATTCCAATCCAGAATATTATTTTATTTAAATATTCACATCATAAGGGAATAGGTTCCCATTAATTTTAACAAAGATAAACAATTTTAAATTTATTCTTTAATCTACCTTTGGATAACAAACCGTATTAAGGTTTATCTAAACTAGTCGGGATTAACGAACCACACCAAAGTAATCATTTATTTTATTTCTCAATCCCAACCTATTCATCCCATGGAGCAAAACTGGTAATACTCCATTCTAACACCACGGTGTTATCGGTAAATATTAATTACCATTTCATGTTTAAATCTAATTAAAGATTTAACTATCGCTCGGAGCAAAAATGGTAATACTCTGTTCTCGATTATCTCAATCTAATTAAAGATTCATTAAAACTCCACTTAGTTTTAATCTCCCTAAAAATCAATATTAATGATTATTCAACTTAGGAAATAAATCCTGTCTTTAACTGGGTTAAAGAACTAATGTAAATTAAAACACAATTCACGATAAACCCAAAATCACATTCCATTAATTATGGAATCTTCACGGAATATAATCGATACCAATTTCCGTATCCTACTAATAATATAAATGAAATAACGACAAAGCTTTCTAAATTCCATATGTATTAACAGTCTTCCTCCACAGAAGTTCAATTCGATTATTACCAATTGAATTCCATTCAATTCCAATATATTAAATTGGAAAACTTTACTTTGGAAAATCTCCATTAAATCTTAATAAAAAGATTTATAAATTCCAAATCACATTTCTCTGTTAATCGGGTTAAAGAACTAATGTCGTAAAAAACTCAGCTCACAATAAACCCAATTCACATTCCATTTCAACTCCAATAAAATGTTAATTAATTGGTATTCTTCTCTAAATATTAATTAGAAGATTCATTCCTTTCTTATCTGGGTTTAAGAACGGTGTTACTGAAGACACCATTCCAACAGTCTCTAACCGTAAATTAGTAAGAGAATAATTCCCTAAGTATTAACCCCGAAGGTCGAAACCAACATCAGATCAATACCCAGGAAACCATTCAACTTAGCTAATCTCCAGTTAGTTTCTAATTTTCTTAACTCCATTGGGTTTAAGAACAACATTTTTAAAGATACCATTCACGACAAACCAAAAATTCAATTCAATTCTATTCCAATTAAATATTAATTAATTGGTAAACTTTATTAAATCTTAAAAAAAAGATCTAATCTTTTCTCAACTGGGTTTAAGAATAGTGTTAGTGAAGTCACCGTTCATGACAAACCCAAAATCCCATTTGATATTAAATACAAGGCTCTGAATAGAAAATATATCGGCTTATATTCAATATTAAATCCTGAAATCAACAAATATGGTATTGGAATTTTGATATATATATCTTCCAAATTCCTCCCCAATGTCCGTATAATCACGGAATCCAATATCAAAATTTTCCGAAGATAATTTCGATTCAAATCCATTCCAATTCATATATTGGAAATTCCGGTAATTTTTAAAGTGAATATTAGGCACACATCCCTAAAACGAAACTTAATTAGGCTCACATCCGGTCCTAAACTTATTGTAAATTAGGTCCCTATTTTTCAAAAACATATAAAAAAATATAAAAAATATATTAAAAAACCATGTAAATTCGTATTTAATTAAAACAATTAATCGTGAAAAAAATCAGATCCAAAAAACATTAAAAACAACGTCAAAATCATGAAATACAGAAAATCAACGAAATGCAGTAAATTGCATCAAAACATGCATATAAATCGATTAGTTGCATACATGTATGCATTTATTTCAAATATGCGTCAAAACTGCAGTATAAATGCATACATGTATGCACATATTGTTAAAACATGCATCTGCTGATGCATTTATTTAAAAACTGCATACCTACGTGCAACTTATTCACGTTTGCATATATTTTGACATTTATGCACACATGTATGCAGTTATATAGAAAAACTGCATACATGTATGCAATTTTTCAAACAGGCGTGCATAAATATATGCATGTGTATTCGAATAGTTGCATAAATGTATGCAACTATTCGTAAAAGTTGCATACATTTATGCAACTTTTTTTTTTATTTCTGTGGACTTCCGAGAATATTTATAGATTTTAGATTTTTTTTTTTTTAAGTGATAGCGCCTGAAAATTTGGACAGAAAACGAAAGAGGCGGAGGTATGGAAAGTGGCAGGCGGAAGATTCCAGACGGCAGCTAAAATAGGGGGCGGGTTTACAGAGAAAACATTACAGGGATGTGGTGTGAATTTAAAACTTGCAAATAGTTGCATACATGTATGCAACTTTTGCCAATAGTTGCATACATGTATGCAAGTATTTCTGAAGCTGTTTTAGTTGAAAATGTATGCAGAAACTTGCATACATGTGTGCAACTATTTGAAATACTTGCACACATGTATGCAAGTATTTACATGTGAAAAAAAAATGTGTGCAGAAACTTGCATACATGTATGCAACTATTTTAAATACTTGCACACATGTATGCAAGTATTGCATGTAAAAATATAACAGAGAAATACTTGCACAGATGAATGCAAGTATTCCAAATATGTGCATGATTTGATGCAAATTACTGCATTTTTCGTTGTTTTCTGTATTTTTTTGATTTTGATGCATGTTTTGATTTTATTATGATCTGAATTTTTGGGCGAGTACATGTTTAATTTAAATACGAATTATCGTGATTTTTTTATATTTTTTTCATATTTTTTTGATGACTTTTCAGAAAATAGGGACCTAATTTATAATAAGTTTATGACCGGGTTTTTTTTATATTTTGAAACTTAATAGGGACCTAAAAAACGCACCCATTTTTAAAACTATTTCAAATCCAATTTATTTATTTAAAAATATTGGATTATAATTCTAGTTAATAACTAGTTCATTTCGATAAAAATATATTTTTTTCTTTTCAAATATGTAATTTTTCGTCCCAATTCTTTCCAAATCATTTATTATGATTTTACACAAATTATTAATATTTTTAATAATTTTATCAAGGCTCGTACAGTCGATTTCCATACACAGTCATCAAACTGCACTTACAGCGACCTTTTCCAAATTTTATTTGGACGTAATTCCAAATCCAACCGTTTGATTTCTAATTTCTTGTATTCGCTAGAAATCTCTTTTCGATACAAACCCAATGGTTCCAGTTTTAGGAGAATCCGACGGTCGGATCTCCCGTAGTGTCCATTCGAAGTTAATGGTCGAAATTCACGAACTGTAGTGGCGCTGCACGTTCTATTCAGGCCATTAAATATATATAATATATATATTATATATAATTCATCGATTTCCAATTAAAATGTATTTTATAATTCGTTTTAAAAAAACGATTTCAGCTTCATATTCAATTTTAAATAAAAATTGAATATTCCATATCATTAATATATAAATGATAATATTTTCAAAACATTAGATTTTGAAATCACTTCCATTTCGATATTTATTCTAAAAACGAATAAAATCGATATAAATATCGTTCACGCCTAAATGGCGTTAACCAAATCAACACGGGTTTATATATTTAAATATTTTCGTGTCCATCCCAAATCTGACATCAAAATCATATTTTGATTCTTTTCTGCATATTATTTTAAAATATTCATTATTTTCCATTTTAAAATATTCGTTCCTCTCGAATTGGAATTAGACACAATCAATTACCATATAATTTTATTTATATGGATTTCATATACACATGTACACAACAATAATCAAATACAGTCAACCATCATCCAAAGTGCATTACACAACTATATAAGCATTAAATATAAATAATTAACGCTTACAACAGCCTGTCAACAGATCGATTGACATACAATTAAACAGTTGGGATTACTGTATGTCAAATATCTTCCCAATACCCATGTGGGGTTTTCAAACAACAAATACTGGTTATTATTTGTGCAGTTGGGCGATGTGTAAAATTTATCGTCCCAATCAATATCAGTTAAATGGGTGTACATAAACAAATCGCTTGATTTGTGAATGAATATTTATTCTATTCATATACTCGTTAAAAAATTTATTTTTAACGATAAAATATTTATTTCAACACATGAATATTTTCTACAGTTCATTTATATAATAAAAATGATATCTTTATTATTCAAATATTTTTATTCAACATATGAATATTTTCCACAGTTCATTTCTCATCACAAACAATTTTCACAACACAATCAAATAAACAAGTCATCCATGGTTTGTGGATGAGGGGGAGCAGTTCATATATGTTGTTATAGAATAAATAACTGTACAGAAATAATTTTAGTGAGAAGGAGTTCTCACTATGCTTTCGGCTTCGCCTAAAATTGTGGCGAGCTCTAAAAATTCTCCGATCTCTTCTAAAATATAGAAGATGTCTTCACGGTCCCGGTGTCTCTTGTTTCACTGGATTTTGACCACCAACGAAAAAGTACGATTTTTATAAGATTAATCAACTTTGTGACGCTTTTATGTGTTGTAATTAATTAAAATAATCACCTTTTACTTCACTTAGACAACGACCACAATAATCCCGGTTCTAGTATCGCGCTGTTATGCTGCCGAAATTTTCTAAAAATATTAGAACAATAAAAATATCACTTTTATTGTATAAATGAACTAAATAAAATATTCGTGAGTTGAAATCACTACACCAGAAAATACCTTTGGTAGCATTTCAAAAACGCTACGAAAGCTTTTGATAGCGTTTTAATGAACGCTACTACAGGTCCCGCAACTAAAAGTCTGAAATTTTTGGTTGCGTTTTGATAAACGCTACCATATGGTTAGCGAAGTTGCGTTTTTCAAACGCTACTGAAGGTCTGTATGTGGGTCACTTTTTTGTTTTTTTGTAGCGTTTATTTTGAGCAACTAAAAACTTTTCGTTGCACTTATTTTATGCCACTATATATTCAGGTGGTGTTTTTACATTTGCTTTAGTAGCATTTCTAAAATGCTACTAAAAAGTATTTATTGTTTTGTAGCCCATTTTAAATGCTTCTATATATTTAATGGCTTATATTATTTCCAACAACTAACTTTGTAGTAGTCATATTGAAATCAGCAGCAATCGTATAATTACCATATTCAAACCAACAATCATCAAATCATATAATCAAACTGTTCAAATAATCGAGAACACGTTAGTTACAAATGTATTATCCATAACCATTTAGATAATAGTTATTTGACAAAATGAGAAAATTAACGTACTACAAGCATTCACAAAAAAGTTTACATAACAAGTAACTAATATCATAATACATAACAACTGAAGTCACGTCCATTGTTGCTGATGGTCTTCACTTCGAGAAAGCTGATTACCTGTAAAAAGGTTCAATAATCAAAAATAAAAAAATTACCATGAATTAAGTAAAGTTCAAAAAATATTAATTGATTGTCGCTATTTAATTGCTTATCTGCTCCTTTAATTGCCTACAACCTATCTGTCCATAACTCTTCCAAACCAAACCCCTAACTAAGGTATGCAACAAATCCTTGACGACTTGTGGGCTTTCAACCCTTCAAGTTATTTTTCTAATTAGACACCTAAATATGTGAATAAATGTATTTGTATAATTCGATATTGTTCACCTAGATAAGATATAGACGATCAACTATAATTTCTACTTTGTCCTTGCTACTCATATAAAAATGGGATTTGGTTTTAAATTTTAAGTAGCAAAGATATAGAGCTGTAGCAACAAAAATATATACCTTGTTCTCCATTGTGACTTTTTCCGCCTCGCACCTTAAGGATTAATTTGAGGAATTAATTTTGTGAGTAATAGAATTTATGCTATCAATTGGAAATTGCAATTCTCCTAATTCCTATCATCAGTATCAGAAATTAAAACAATGGTTTGTAAATGTACACAAACTCACCCGTACCTTTCCCCTTCATTTCTTTCTTATGCTTCTCTATTCCTATCGTCAGTAATAGAACTTACGCTCCTGTTTCCTCTCTTTTACATTTTCTTCCTGAAGTTTGCCAAAATGCAAAAGAAGAAAAAACACGTGAAGCATGCGTTCACTTTCCACAAACTTGAAGCATGTTTAGTTTTCATTTGCCACAAAATTATTAAATGCCTGCAGCTCCATAATTTCCTTCCCCCTCCCATATTCTTCTCTCCACCACGTGATTCTCTTCTCTTCCAAACGTCTCTCCTTTAGATATCTTCCTCCATCCAACAAAATACCCACTATAAATATAGCCTTCCTACTATTCTTATTTGTCCTAACTTCATATATATTAAAAGAATATCAAAACCTGATGTTTCCCCTGCCCACATTGCTTTCCACTCACCCTACATGCTCTGGCCAAAAACCTCCTACACCTTGCAAACTATTTCTTGAATTCTGCAAATACCAAACATATATAACATTCAATATCCAGATTCAAGCTTAGCAGCATGCAATTTAAGTTTTAATAATTTACAAAACCCAGATTTAAATTGTCAAACTCACATAGAAAATCAAGTTTTGTTAATTTGCATAATTCAAGCAATATACAACCTGGGTATTGATTCATTCATCATTTACCTAATTACTAATTATGATATTCCAATTATGCAATATCATCATTTATATCCTTCCGCATGTTAAAATACGCCCCCTCTCGTATACATTACCATGCAGGCATAAATTGAAGCAGTTTCACAATGGATAGCCAGAAGGGACAGCCAACATCACTCAGTGCCCTACCAAAAGTGAGTTTTTACAGCTACAACTCTAATCTGACAGGGCAAAAGGAACTTTGTGGTGGCATGCTCATATCATGTGGCTAATAGCCACTGTCTATGGCGCTATTGTCATCATACCTAAACAAGGCGTTCGTTTTCCATTCCCTCTACCCCATGCAGAAACTCTGCTAGGCTTGGGTTAGTCGTTAAACTACATATGTGTTGATGATACTAATCGTAGATGTGTTAGTTAACTGCATACATAATTTGCAGGCGAATGGCGGAAAACTGATTTTGAAGAGTTGCTAAACAAGGGAGTGCACTTGGTCTATGTCCTAATAGGTCGAATGCTCACAGTATCAATGGAAAACCAGGGCATCTTTTCCCATGCTCAGATAAAACGTTGGACATTCGTTTTATTTTTATGTTATTTCTGCTTTTTTAGATACATTTGTACCCAAGTAGAATCGGGAGAGATGTAACTTTAAGGATAACCAATACTGCTTCAAACGATAAGCCCCTCCTCACAATTGCTTCAAACATAGCTGTGATTATATGATGTTCACAGTCATTTCACTTTATGATTTTTTTTACAACTTATATCAGTAATTTAACTTTAAAACAAAACCATAAAGCAGTTCAGATTTAACATTGCGCATAAAACCCAATAGAAAAGTTTATTTAGGTTGTTGAAATGTGTATAAGGAGAATACTAAGTGAAGCATAACTGGAAGGATGCAATGATAGGAATCATTTGCAGTTCTAGCGAAATATGCTCAATGCTTTGTAATTGAGATTTTGAGCTGCATTTCTGCATCAGATATATAAATGAATGACATTTACATTAGGAAAACTAGGCGTACCTTGGACAGAGTGTTGGCAATGTGAAAGATGAAATGTGGAGGTCTGATCTGGAAATCGTTTATGGTTTTTTCCAAGCCTCCTTTCTTTCTCATGTCACGTAGCTTGTCTAATTCATGTTGCATACAGGCATGAAGAGTGAAAATGCAGTTGCCATAAAGAATTATTTTTAAAAAGTGAGGAGCGGCATTTTAACAAGTTAGAAATTATTGTTCGGTATTGCTATATAGAGAGTAGATACAATAATTCAGCTCTTCAACACAAAAAACATGAAATTCTATAGTCATTTTATTAGCCAAGTTTGACCACTTTGTTTGTCTCTGTACAACAGTATTTTCATTTGGCAAAAAATTTCTCCTTTCAAGAGCAATTCTAGCTTGTTCTCAGCAAAGGATTAGTAATCATAATAAATCATTATGCCTCTTCTCCCTATGACATGCTATCCTGACCGCTAAATTGAATTTTTATTGACCCAACCCATTTTTCTTGACTTGCTTAATGTGATGAGTACGTATTCATTGGTGTCCTTTAGTCATTGCTTACTAGAAATACTTCCAATAGAGAGAATGTGATATAAACATCATAGCATTATAAATCAGCCATGTCAATGCTTTTCCAACATCATTGGAAAGCCACAACCTAAAATTTGTAAAGATCAAAGTATTAAATTCCACATTAATTCAAACTGACCTGTGAAAATGTCTATGTAAATCAACAATATAAAAGCAAACATATTGTGATAAAAGAATTCTATGCAAAATAAAATTAATTTGCACCAGTATAACATCATATTCTTTTGAGGTAATCCAATCTTCACAAATCAAAAAGGGCAAATGGGAATTTTTCATACCAAAATCTTGCGGAAGAAAGGAACACAGAACTGTAGAAAAAGTAGACTTTCAAAATTAAGATGATTACATCTTAGAAAAAAAATCACTACACAGAAGTTAAACCAAGACATTCCCTTGCAATTTAGTTCCCAAGCTTATGTGGTCAAAATAATCATGAACTCCATAGTATTTCTCCCTTGAAAAATTTGGACAGAACTTGTACAAAAGTTTGCAAAATTGACAATTGATATTATCATTTTTGTGGCTAACCAAACTCTATAGAGCTAAATCAAGCATCAAACAAAATATGCATAGAAGAAACTTGCATTAACTAACAAAAATATCATCAACTAAAGCTTACAAATTTTTTTTCTGCAAGTGGATAAGAAAAGGTTTGTTATCATGCAACAGTCAAAAACATATCATCAACTAAAGCTTACAAAAATTCTGTGCTACTTCCTTACTTTTATCCGCGTTCATCTCTTTATCCTTTGTTACGACGAATTTTTTTGCATTACAAGAACTGAAACTACCACTGTTGTCGAAAAAATTGCTTTCAACTAGTCATTTGTATTGCATATGAAAAAAAATGCTAACATGATATCCTAATATATCATAAGTTTTTAACTGAATCAACCTAACCATGCTTTTTAGCAATTTAATTCATAGATCAATTTTTAATGAACAACTCTTATTTTTACCAAATTCAAGCTACAACGACATTGTTGCTCTACAATAATCACTTCAGACATCGTCATTTCCCAATTTATAGCCTAGAATTAAGAACCACCAATCGGTCTATATATAAACAATGTGCACTTTTATCTAAACTAAATCAACAAGAGCAATACAAACCGAATATAATTCGATGATACTATAGATGTATTCAGCTATTTGATTATGAAGTTCATGGAAAATCGGGTGGTTTACAGGGTTATATTTAAAGATTTGATGAGCTAGTCAATGATTGCACTGAACATTTTCAAAATATATGTGGTATGCAAATATGTTATGTTATATAAAGAAAGTACCCTGCCTAAATATGAATAAATACTGAATGTGTTTAATAAAGATATTCAAATTATTGGTAACAACCAAGAGAGAAAACAAGATAAAGAAGAGATTTTGGATATGACTGCTAGAGAACTATCATCAATTTCAAGAATAACTAGATTAGAAGTACAAGACATAATGAAGCAGATGACCCAGGTCAGGTTTGATGACTCTGCACAACCATTTCAAATTAACGCAGACGACGGGCCATTGCCAAGAAATAATCAGTTGAGCTACCAACCAGTAGACGTGTACCCCACACCTCTTCATCGGTATTAGTAACACAAAACTTTTTTTTTCGTTTTAATTATTTGTTGCTGGATCAAGTTTTGCACCTAAAGCTTAAGATATTTTAGTATGCTATTTGTAAAAATTTCCATGTACAAGTAAACAGCTGACCCAAGTTAAAGAAAAAGAAAAACAGCTGATGGTTGCGAGTCATGTTACTATTGTGATGGGGCAGGGGAAGATGATTTGGCTCATTTAATCGTAAAATATGCTTTCTGCATAAATTTCAAAACGTTTGTATTGTCATTCATAAAACGTTGGTAGATTATTTATTTATTTATTTATTTTACTGATTTTGTATACCCATCAGCTTGTATCATTTAGTTTCGTGTCAGTGGAAAGATTTTGAGCCCTTGTAAATTACAACAAATAAAACGTATTTAATGGAATTTGCATAAATATATTTTACTTTAAGAAAAAAAAATATCCTGGTCTAACTCGAAATCTAATTTTAGAGTATATCCAGTATCCAGCATCAAGAGCACCCTCTACACCTTTCACTAATATATAACATTCATCCCATAAAACATATAAACAGATCATCATATAATTTCCTAATAATTTTTTCTATTTCTAGTCTTCTTTGAGCTTTAACACATTTTACCCATAATTTTTCAGCTCTCAAGCAGTCAAGCTAATATCATTTTTATATTTTTCCAACTAATGAATGCTCAGTTCACTGATCTTTTTGTTAACAGTTTACACACGTGTTTACCCTAACAGTCATCTCCTATCCACTTTGAGATACTGCCACATACTCATCATGTATGTGATATTGATTCAAGTATTTGAACATCTAGGTTCCTCTTTGATCATTTTCTTTAATAGGTACTACAACCAGGTATGGTCACTGACACTATATAGGAGAAATCAAAAGATCGCACCAGCAACCCATTTGCTCCAAAATTAATTGTTTAATTATATACAAAAATATACCAAAACATACCTATTTCAACAAAATTTATGAGCGAGACATTCGTGTGAATATTAACATGGCATCTGTATAAATAACAGAATGTTAACCGCAATTTACCAGAAATCAAAAGATCGCAGGAGCATATCAAATCACCTGAAACACTGGAGTTCCCTGAAGCAGTAGACCTTCCTTGACAATAAAACTAAAATCAGCACTAAACTCTATGTCTAAATCTGAATAGAATATGAAGTAAAATCGAGTGCCGAGTAAACCCTAAATAATTCGATAAGCATCTCAATGACAAAATTGAAATCAGAATCAGAGTAAGTTTCGAAATCGAAACTTACTCAATCAGTCAACTAACGCAAACAAAAGTAGTATATGGTAGTAAAAAAAGATACATATTATTACCTAAAACGCTAGTAGTTAGGACAGGATTGAAATGGATAGGACAGGAATTAGGGCAGTGCGGAAACGAGGGCAGTAATCATTCGCGTGAGGGTAGAAAACGAAGAAAGGGAAATTAATGAAAAGAGATATGAATAGTGGTTCTGTCAATCGAAGTATAACGAGGGAACAGGGTGATTTACTGGTAGAAGAAGAAGACCGAATGTGTATGCGGATTGAAGGAGAAGACGAGGAACGTTGACATGGGGAAGACGAGAAAGGAGATAAAGGAGGAAAGTAATTTAGGGGAAGACGACGAGGAAAGTAATTTAGGAAAAGGCGGAAAAATTGGAAAAGAGGAGGGAACTGAAATTTAATTGGAGGGAAGTTCTAAACGTGACCACAATTTTATTCAATTGTTAAATAAACGTAACCAAAACCCAAAAACAAAATTAAAAATCACATTGGTTACATTTACATATCAAACGCAACCAACAAAAGCAACCGTATGTATGTTTTCTTGTAGTGAATAAATATTTTATAGTTAAAAATATAATTTTTAACGTGTATATGAATAAAATAAATATTCATTTACAAATCGGATGATTTGTTTATGTACACACATTTAACTGATATGGATTGGGACGATATATTTTACACATCGCCCAACTACACAAATAATAATCAGTGTTGGTCGTTTGAAAACCCCACACGGGTATTGGGATAATATTGGACGTATATACTAATCCCAATATTTAGTTTTATGTCAATCGATGAGTTGACAGGCTGTTGTAAGCATTAATTATTTATATTTAATGCTTATGCAATTGTGTAACGCACTCTGGATGATGGTTGACTGTGTTTGATTATTGTGGTGTACATGTGTGTATGAAATCCATATAAATAAAATTATACGGTAATTGACTGTGTCTGATTCCAATTCGGAAGGAATGAATATTTTAAAATAACGAATATTTTAAAATGGCGAACAATGAATATTTTACAATAACTAATATTTTAAAATAATATTCAGTAATGGATCAAAACATGATTTTGATGTCCGATTTGGGATGAACATGAAAATATTTAAATATATAAAGCCGTGTTGATTAGATTAACGCCATTTGACGTGAACGATATTTATATCGATTTTATTCATTTTTATAATGAATATCGAAAAGGAAATGATTTCAAAATCTAATGTTTTGAAAATATTATCATTTATATATCAATGATATGGAATATTCAATTTTGATTTAAAATTGAATATGAAGTTGAAATCGTTTCGAAAACGAATTTAAAACGATTTATAAAATACATCTTAAATAGAAATCAACGAAATATAATATATATATATATATATATAATGGCCTAAATTGAACACGCTGCGCCGCGGCAGTTCGCGAATTTCGACCATTGACTTCGAATTGACATTACGGGAGATCCGACCGTCGGATTCTCCTAAAACCGGTACCGTTGGGTTTGTATCGAAAAGAGCTTTCCAACGGATATAAGAGATTTGAAATCTAATAGCTGGATTTGGAATTATGTCCAAATCAAATTTGTAAAAGGTCATTGTAAGTGCAGTTCGATGACCATTTATTTAAATCGACTATACGGACCTTGATAAAATTATTAAAAATATCAATAATTTGTGTAAAATAATAATTAATGATTTGGAAAGAATTAGGATGAAAAATTCCACATTTGTAAAGATAAAAATATATTTTTATCAAAATGAACTAATTATGAACTAGAATTGTAATCCAATATTTTTAAATAAATAAATTGGATTTGAAATGGTTTTAAAAATAACCAGAATTTCCAATATATGAATTAGAATGGATTTGAATCGAAATTATCTTCGAAATATTTCGATATTGGATTCCGTGATTATACGGATATTGTGGAGGATTTTGGAAGATATATATATATATATCGTTATTCCCAATACGATATTTGTTGATTTCAGAATTTGATATTGAATATAAGCCAATATAATTTCTATTCAGAGCCTTGTATTTAATGTTGAATTGGATTTCGGGTTTGTTGTGAATGGTGTCTTCATTAACACTGTTCTTAAACCCAGTTGAGAAAAGAGTAAATCTTTAAATTAAGATTTAGTGAAGTTTTTTCCAATTAGTTAATATTTAATTGGAATTGAATAAAAGAATTGGATTTTGGGTTTGTCGTGAATGGTGTCTTAAATAACACTGTTCTTAAACCCCATGTGAAAAGAATAAATATTTTAATTAAGATTATTAGAGTTTCCAGTTAATTAACATTTAATTGGAATAAAAAGGAATGTGAATTTGGTTTATTGTGAACTGTGTTTTAATGACATTCGTTCTTTAACCCGATTTACAGTAAAGTGTGATTTGGAATTTATAAATCTTTTTATCAAGATTTTATGGAAATTTTCCAAAATAAAGTTTTTCCAATTTAATAAAATAAATTGGAATTAAATGGAATTCAATTTGATAATAATCGAAGTGAGCTTCTGTGGAGGAAGACTGTTAATATATATGGAATTTAAAAGGCTTTGTCGTTATTCCATTTATATTATTAGTCGGATACGGAAATTGATATCGATTATATATTGATCTATTTTCCGTGAAGATTCCATAATTAATGGAATGTGATTTGGGTTTATCGTGAACTGTGTTTTAAATGACATTAGTTCTTTAACCCAGTTAAAGACAGGATTACATGTCTAACATTGTATTTCGAACTGTATGGTTGATCTCTCCTAAATATATAGTTGTTTGGTGGTAGAGAATTTACTCTCTTGCTTAACACTCTTCTCTAAGATGTATGAGCTTAGAGGTTATATATCGGCAGAAATCAATAGTACGGTGTAGATTGTCGATAAGACATGTTTATGTTTCCAAAGTTAAATAATCATCAATATTGATTTTTGGGAAGATTAAAACTAAGTGGAGTTTAAATAACTACAACAAAAAAGAGATTACATAGTGTTTGAAAAATGCTATTACAGCCATAGACAACGTTTCAGAGAACGCCATGTAACGACATGCTATGTTAGACCATCAACTTTACATAGCACAAAAGAAAACGCTATGAAAAGTAAAAATTTGATAGCGTTTTATCTTTGCTATTAAACAAAAACGCTATATGAAATCCTACCCAATTGCAACTTATGATAGCATTCTCTATTAATTTTTATAGCGTTTTTTGTTACTTCTATAGCATTTATTACTGCAATTGTATAGCGTTCAAAAGTAAAATTTTATAGCATTTTTCTTATGCGTTGACAGCATTTTTTAAACGCTATAATATCAAATACAGTTTGCATAGCATTTTGCCCTTGCCTACCACCATTTTTACTCTTTCATTACCTTTAAATACATACATATAATTCAAACAGCGTTCATATATATCGTAATCTCTTTCTCAAATGTATACAAGTATAAAACATTCTCACAAACAATAAACATGTAAACTACAACATAATATTTCAAACATATCATTCAAACAACACTCGTATATTCAAACTTAATATTTCATACAAATAGTTCAAAATACTTCTTATATATCCAAACAAAACAAGTCATACATATTGTTTGAACAACTCTTCTATATCCATAATACGTCATATATACAAGTTACCTAGAAAGTAATCGAATGCTTGATTTACTCTTGCTTTGCTTTTGATATTTTCTCCAAAACATAAGCAATTTGGTCCTGTTACAACAAAAATGAACAATATTTAGTTCAAAATATTTAAACTTGCATATATACATCACATATACAATTCCAACATATACATATGCAATTTAGTGTGCATCACAAAATCATGTGCAAGGATCAGGTTCCATCAACTCTAACTCTATTATTAACGAATCCTGATATTTCATTCCCTACTAAAATGTGTTATAGAGTACAATCTATGACTGAGATATGCCAGTGAGTAGTAGTATAGATGCTTCTGAGATTGAAGAAGCTAAAGAAAAATATTGCATTTCAGTATTCCAGTTGTTTCATTTTAGTTCTTTGCTCATCTGCATATTACAAAAAAAGGAATAAAGCAGAAACATGTAACCTTGCGTTTAGAACAACAAAAACAGTTTCAAATGAGCAGTCTCGGGGGAAAAAAGGGATTGTTTGATTGTTAATGTTTTCTTTGCTTAAAGTTGCCTTTTCAAGTTTCAAGCCAAAACTGTTCCCTTAAATTTATTTATTTTGGTTTTCTTATTTGTAAACTATTCCTTATACTCCCATTAGCTTTAGTGTAATTCCCTGAAGTATATATGCTCATCATTTAATTCTACGGGTTCAAGTATATCCGTCAAAATCTTGCTAAGGTCTACTATAAAATTTGGAGCAACTTCAATGCTTATAAAGGATTGAGAATTGACTTGAGGCAATTTAGATGAAATACGGTCTGCAAAGGAGGGATTATCGTTTGTCCAATAGCCAACAACAATGCCTTCTTATTAATTATATGAGTTCAGATATCGTTTCTGTCATAAAATGGGACTGTTTCAAACTCTACATCTGTAATTATAGATGTAGGACTCTTTGTAGTAATGTCAAAATTTTGGGAAATAACCACATTAGCATTTTGCCGAATTTGTTCGAGATTAAGGGAGGGTTGGTTTATTTTATGCTTTCTGATAAATTCTGCTCAACTGAGGTAGGTTGTTTTATATTTCTATTTATTGACTACGGAGGCAAGCAGGTGTTTGTATCAGTAGTTTTTTTTAAGTGGTTTTGACTCTCCACGTTTCATGCCTAAAAGATATTTCATATTTCATGCCTAAAAGATTTTTTTTAACATATATATAATAGAGTTAATTGTGTTCAAAATATTTTCCAACATCTGCCAATTCCCAACAACAAAACAGATTCGTCCCACTCACCATCATCACTTGAAGCTGCTCTTCTGTACAATTGAAACCACATTGCCACAAACCTTCTCCATTCAACCATTATAGTCCACTTGCTACCACTACATTAAACTCAATTCCGCAACAACAAAAAACCGCCTCTACAAACCTGACAAAAACCACAATCCACAAACAAGACTGCCACTGACCTACAACATCCTTCCTCTGAATCTAGCAATCACAAACATCCATACTTCAACAATACTTCACCACTGACCTACAACCAACCTTCAAGCTCCATCCAACAAACTATTTTTAACATATATATAATATATAATTATGTATAGCTGTATTAATTGTGTTGTCCCCTCCTAGTATGTAAAAGAACACAGACCAAACGAAATTTTCGCTTGTACAAATTCTTTTGTCCTAATCCTCGCCAGACTCATGTTTTTCGATCATGAACTTGAACAGACTATAGCCACTCCTATAAAACAAACATTTTATTATTTCTCTAACTGAATTTAGCTCCTCTAACTGAAATTGTAATTTCATTGCTTTAGAAATTTTAATAAAATTTTATACAAAAGTGTAACTGAGCTGACTGAAAATTTTGGCCACCCAAGCCAAACTTTTACTGCTAGTTGCATAATTGTAATCTCACTTTCTTCACATTAGATTGATTTCGAACTATATTATTTCTCTCCCTTTTATAATTTCAACAAAACCAGTCTTCTACTTTCAACAAAATGATAACAGAAGCTACAACCTTATGATTTTTGTTAATGTATAATTTCTTACTTTATCAGTTGTACATGCGCAATTTGAATCTTGGATGGTATCAAAAATTAAGTTAATCATTCCACTTTTCCCTGATCATATCCACTATTCATTTTGATATTTAAAGAGAAATAAGTCAGTTCAATTTTCAAAAGGATCAATTTTCTTCATCAATACATGTTATGATTGCAAGTGATATGCTTCGCCAATCTTGTATCCAGGAACTTGAAACTTTATCGTGGGAGAAAAGACGACACCTAATTTATTTTTTTGGTGGACAAGGTCAGTAGCCCATGCGCACCCAGAGTATACAGTGGAATGCATTTATGTCAAATTAGAGCCCAACTTTAATGTTTTCTCTTAACTGGTAACAGTACTTATTTTGAATGAAATCACTTTAAAAAAATTATAAGCGTGAAATCTTGGTTCTAACTTACGTTTAATCCGGATCTTAGTTTGATATAACCAACCACGACTACTTTTCCATGTTTTTCAATGATTCGACTCTCAAGCTGGTCCCGGTTTAATGTTACTAAATCCTCTATAATAATTCCTATCCTGGGCTTTCCTTGTAGGCAAATAATCTATGTATAATATTCAGTTACATTCATCTGACATTAACTATCTTGGTGTCCCACTCACTTCAACCAAAATCCGTACTCACCACTACCTTCCATTCTTGAAAAATTATCTACAAAACTCTCTAAATGGCACAAGAAGTCCTTGACACATGCCAGCAGGATAACTATTGTTAACTTTATTATTTCCTCAATGTAAGTATGTTATTCGGTTAAATTTATTCTGCCCAGAAAGTTTATCTACATGATCAATAAGGCTTGTAGTCATTTTATATGGTTGAAACCTGTTCTCAAAGAAACCTACACATAATTCCTATTCTAAGATATATCAGTGCTGGGCAAGATTCCCTTTTTCTCCATGATGGTCTTTGTGACGGCCCGCCTCACACCAGCCTGCATTTCCTCCAAAAGTGCGCTGTACACATGCCCGACTAGCACAAGACGGTCGTCAGAAGAAAGGAAAGAAGGGAATGAACTAATCAAAGAACCTGTAGAATGTCTCACAGCGCATGGAATAAAATATAATAATAACATACTTGACATAAAACAGGCGAGACAGTGCATAAGCTGATAACTAAAACCAACATCAATCTCAAAGCAGCGGAAATCCAAATACAGCTTATTACAATTTTTTCAAATTTATTGTCTCTAAACAAAAGAAAGCTAAAGTAGAAGATACACCAACAATGCCCAAGCAGTGATCTTCAACAACACAGGGAGAATATTATGTATATAGTACGTGGAAGCCTCCTGCTCGTCTCCGGATCATCTACCCGTGCATCACCAGCTAACCTGTCTCTAGTCTGCTCGTGTGAGCACCCAGAGTAATAAGAAGAGACATAAAACTCTGGGTCAGACATAAAGCCTGGTATGAGCGATAAGCATCTAAACAGAGTAATAACAGGTATACTAAACCATACCTGACCCTGGACCTGCAACCAAAGAGTTAGTACCACATACCGTACAATACTCCAAGGTGCCAATAGTAAATAGTGTAAGAATACGGGGGTGGGGTGTGCATGTCACAATGATAGCAAGCAAATCATCCATAGCAACCATCCTCACATCTCTCACTCAGTGCGTAAAGCGTACGACATCTACCACTTTGGAGCACTAGACAAACTGAGGCAACGACGAATCCCGACTTGTAGAAACCCTGCTGTGACCAAGCCAAACACTTGGAGTCATGACCAAACATTTCAATGACCCACTTCATTGGTCGTAGCCCTTGGTTCTACCGATGCCATAATGGCCCTGAATCCGCCTTCGTACCTCCTACCATAGTGGTCCAAAGCTATAGACGTCGATAACTCCTTGGCACGCGTCCCGCAGCAAAGCCCAACCATGAAGCGAACTCGTTGATTCCCATCTGAATCCTGAGCTCTAACTTCTCATTTGGACTTCCTTTGCATCTCGGGTTTGGTCATCATCTTCACCAGATTGGTTCGGATCCCTTCTCTTGGCTTGGATCGGATCGCTGCCTTCTCCTTGTTTCGGTTCGGATCATTGCCCTCTCATCGTTCCGGTTCGTGGTGCTCAACTGGTGGCGGTTCGGTTCGTGATGTCCAGCAAATGACAGTTCGGGTTATGACGTCCAGCCTACGATCCGTCCCTCCTCTCCATCTCCGATCCAATCCTTTGCTTCTACCAGCTCGCGTGACCATATGCCAACTCCGCTCCGATCCGTTCCTTCCCCTCCGACCCGATCCGTACCTTTTCCTCCGATCCGATCCGTACCTTTTCCTCCGATCCGATCCGTACCTTTTCCTCCGATCCGATCCGTAACCTGTAGTTTCCAGCAGCTTTCCAGCGAGTGTTTATACACCTCTCGACGGCGTTTTCGACCGATCTAACTATTGAAATCAATCACACAACATACCAAAGAGTCATAGCAACATATAACAGCAACCACAAGTAACAAACAACAATTTAAATGAACCAAAATGGATCAAAAGTGGCCAAAACCTCACATTTTCCTATAATCCCTCTTAATCATGTTTAAGCATATGATTAGCAAAACACATCGAAATTAACCCAAAATTTCTAACAGAGCCTTAAAACATTATTTTAGAATTTTAAGAATTTTTCCAGAATTTATTTACGTATAAATTCGCTAATCTTCACTAATTACCCTTAATCACCGTAATTAGTGCAAAAACTATGCAAATCACTCACCTTTGCCACAACTAGATCCCCAAAACTGAAATATGCTCTGATTTGGCGCTGTTCCCAATCTTATACAGCAGCTCCAACCTTGCTTTGGTGCTTTTTCTTCTTAATTTAATGTTTGCTAAGCCTAATCTTCAATTAGAAGGTGATTTTTGGGTGTTTTAGAGAGATTTAGAGAGTGGAGGCCATGACTAGGTTAAGAGGAATGAAAGTGGCGGCTCAAAACTGAAATGGAAGTGATAACCTAACCCTAATCAGTCCTCCTATACCTCTAAACCCGAAATTCCCCTGTGGGCCTAGCTGCTAATCACCCGGTTAAGCCCAATTAAGCTGTTTTTCACCATCTGAAACTTGTTTCAGCCATATCTCCCAAACGGTAAGTCCGTTTGGCTAATGTGACCACTCTACGGAAAGAGAAACCATCATCCGAAGCCAATGGAAGTGGTTTCAGGTCAAAATTCCTTTCCAGTCAAATGTTATGGCCAAAACAGTGCCAACTAGGGGTAAAATGGTCATTTAAAAATCGGGAAAAATCATGAACATGGGAAATGACCCCAATAGTCGTCTCCCAAAGTTACATGACCATACGACTTCGTATGTGAAAGAAATAAATATCCTACGATCCTATGATGCGTAGAATGCGGGTCGTTACACTCTCCCCCCCCTTAAGAAATTTCGTCCCCGAAATTCCTTAATCCCAAAACATACAAGGGATCCCGCATGCCTAACAACCATATACAACAATCAAATATGCAAAACAAGCAAACAAGCCTATCCTAGCATGCGGAAAATCTAAATCGAAGTCAAAATCTTACCAGGCAAAGAGTTCTGGATACTTCTTCTTTATGTCCTCCTCTGTTTCCCAAGTACAATCATTCTCGTCCTCGCTCCACTGTACCTTGACTAGCTTCACCGCCTTCCTTCGAAGTTGCTTCATGTCGTGCGCGACAATACGGGCCGACTTGCGGTTCCCAACCGCCTCGGGTTCTACTTCGAAGTCCTCTAACTGATCAGGTGAAATAGTCATATCTGAGTCGTGAACGAACTTCCTTAGTTGGGAAACATGAAATACGTTATGAACTCCCGCCATCTTCTCTGGTAAGTCTATCCTATACGCCAAATTCCCGACTAGTTCAAGAACAGGGAATGGACCAACAAATCTTGGTGCCAACTTGCCTCTCCTGCCAAATCGTATTACGCTCTTCAACGGAGAAATCTTGACAAACACCAAGTCGCCAACGGAGAATTTTAAGTCTCTTCTCCTCTTATCAGCATAACTCTTCTGCCTATCCTGGGCAGCCTTCATTCGTTGTTGAATGATCTTAATCTTATCTGAAGTTTCCCTCACCACATCTGGTCCAAGCATAAACTTCTCGCCAGTCTCTATCCAACATGATGGTGAGTTGCATGGTCTTCCGTACAGAGCTTCAAACGGAGCCATACCGATACTGGATTGGTAGCTATTATTATATGCAAACTCTACTAGATGCAAATGGTCATCCCATGATCCACCAAAATCCAATATACATGCTCTCAAGAGGTCTTCCAAAATACGGTTCATCCTCTCCGTCTGACCGTCGGTCTGAGGATGATATGCGGTACTGAGATGTAACTCTGACCCTAGAGCCTCTTGTAAGCTCTTCCAAAACCCACTAGTGAACAACGGGTCTCGGTCGCTCACAATGCTTTTAGGTACTCCATGAAATCTCACTACCCACTTCATATACAATTCTGCTAACTTAGCTGCCGTTCTGGTCGATTTGACTGGTATAAACCTTGCACTTTTAGTCAGTCGATCTACAATTACCCAAATGCTGTCATATCCCTATCTAGTCCTTGGTAAACCATCGATGAAATCCATCGAGACTTGCTCCCATTTCCATTCGGGAATTTCTAAGGGCTGTAACAACCCACTAGGCTTCTTTTGCTCGGCTTTAACTAGCTGGCAACTCATGCACTTGGATATAAACTTCCCAACGTCTCTTTTCATCCCTTCCCAGTAGTAAGTCTACTTCATATCTCGATACATCTTGTTACCACCGGGGTGTATAGTCAGCTTTGAGTGATGACATTCTCTAAGCACTTCATCTCTCAATCCATTGACATTGGGTACAACAAGCTTTCCCTTCTTTCTAAGCCATCCATCTCGATCAAGCCCATACTTGTTCATCTCCTCACCGATACCCATCTCTAACTTGGAGATGATTTCCAATAGGTTAGGATCGTCCCTCTGACTAGAGCCGATCCGCTCAATCAAAGTGGGTCTGATCGTCAAACTTGCTAACATTTCTGGATCCAATTCGCACTTTGGTCTGAAATCAAACCCCGCGATAAACTCCAGTTGCTTCCATTCAAGGAACATAGCCCCTAAGCTGGCATGTCTTCTACTCAATGCATCAGCCACCGCATTGCCCTTTCCTGGTGTGTATGCGATGTCAAAATCATAGGAAGCTAAGAACTCTAACCATCTCTGCTGACGGAGATTTAAATCCTTCTGGGAGAATAGATACTTCAGCGACTTATGATCTGTAAACAGCTCAAATCTTTCTCCCAAGAGATAGTGTCTCCACATTTTTAACGCGAACACGATTGCTGCCAATTCTAAATCATGGGTAGGGTATCTTCTCTCGTGCGGTTTCAATTGCCGACTTGCGTAAGCTACAACCCTACCGCCTTGCATCAATACAGCACCCAGTCCGGTACCACAGGCATCCGTGTATACCGTCACCTCTTCATCCCCCTTAGGAATGACTAACACTGGTGCGCTTGTCAACTTGTCCTTTAGACTTTTGAATGCATTCTCGCACCTTTCATCCCAGACAAAAGCTTGATTCTTCTTGGTCAACTGGGTCAATGGTGCTGCTATCTTGGGGAAACCTTGGATAAACTTACGATAATATCCCGCTAATCCCAAGAAACTTCTTACCTCTGTTGCATTCTTGGGCGTAGGCCAATCCTGTACCGTAGCCACCTTCGCTGGGTCCACGGCAATACCATTCTCTGATACAACATGGCCCAAGAACCTCACTTCCCTCTTCCAGAAGTGACACTTAGAAAACTTTGCTTTCAATTGGTGTTTTCTCAACACCTCCATCACTATTCTTAAATGTCCCTTGTGTTCTTCCTCTGTCCTCGAGTAGACCAAAATATCATCAACGAACACAAGGACAAACTTATTCAACTGATCTCTGAATACCCTATTCATAAGATCCACAAAATATGCTGGGGCATTGGTCAGCCCGAATGGCATGACCAACCACTCATAAACCCAGACGGCGTCCGAAATGCCGTTTTAGCTATACTCTCAGCTTCCACTCTAAGCTGATGAAAACCTGTCGCGAGATCTAACTGAGAAAATACTCTCGCGCCACTCAACTGATCGAACAAATCATCTATCCGCGGTAGAGGATACTTGTTCTTCCTCGTCACTTTATTCAAATCGCGGTAGTCTACACACAAACGAAGGGAACCATCCACCTTGGTAGCAAACACAACTGGTGCTCCCCATTCAGAAACACTCCTTCTGATAAATCCCTTCTTCAAAAGATCGCTGACTTGCACCTCGAGCTCTCGCTGCTCTCTTGGTGCCATACGACGAAGTGGCATCACTATAGGCCTGGCATCTTTTACCAAATCAATACGAAACTCAATCTCTCGGTGTGGTGGAAGTCCGGTCACTTCTTCGAAAACATCCGGATACTGGCCAACCACGGGCAAACCTGACAACTCACTATGCGGAATGTCGAGGGAGTTTAGAAAACTAGCCAATACCCCCTTACTGGGTAGACCACCAAACACTATCCTCCGCCCATCATCCGCTCTAGCTGTCACCAACAAGCCCTCACAGTCTACCACCACCCCGTATCTTTGGAGCCAATCTACTCCCAAAATAATGCCAAACCCAGTAAAGCCCAAAACAAAGCAATCACAAACAAACATGCATCCATGACTCGATAAGACCACATTACGACAAATCATGCTAAGGCTAGTTGAACCACCAATCGGGTTCGTCACTACTAAAGGTCTATCGACAATCTCGGGCTCCAATCCCAACCTATCTACCAGGTCACTAGATATGAAAGAACTGGAAGCTCCGGTATCAAACAAAACTCTAACTGGAACATCGTAAACAGAAAGCATACCTTGAATGACGACATTCTTTCCCTTCTCCGCCGCAGTTGGGGCATTCGACGAAGAAGGAATAGCATTAAGGGCATATGCTTTCACCATTTGCTTTTCTTTAGGGGGCTGTGGACACTTGTCCTTGTGATGTCCCATCTGGCCACAGTTGAAGCACTTCCTATCCGCTGGCTTGGCCCGACAATTACTAGCATAATGGCCCTTCTTACCACAGCTGAAGCACTCCACATCTTGCTTATTCCTTTTCTTCTGGCCATCCTTAGCCTGATTCTGCTTTCTCTTATTCTGAGAACCACCTTTGCCTCCACCACTTGCTTGTGGTTTTGGCTCTTCTGCAGATGCAACCTCAGTTTTCGGCTTAGGGTAGAGACTTTCTGACCTTAACGCTTTCCCCACAATCGATTCAAACGTCTCATCGATGTGGTTAATAAGTTTTTCCCCCAAGTACTGATCCAAACCAGTTATGAATTTCTCATTCTTTTTCTCGGCAGTATCAATAAGAGATAACCCGTACTTCGACAAAGTGTCAAATTCAGCAATGTACTCCGAGACAGCTCTGCCATTCTGCTTGAGCTCCAAGAACCTCTTGAACAACACTGACTTCTGGGCAGCTGGAATGAACTTCTCGCTAAAGCGAGCCTTAAACTGCTCCCAAGTAATCTGGTCTTCGGGAGTAGCTGCCTTTATAGCATTCCACCAATTCATTGCCCGCCCTTGCAGCTGACGGGACGCTAGCTTCCTCTTCATTGCATCCTCGATACCCAAATCCTCGAAGATACGTTCGCAACTATCCACCCAATCTTGAACATCCGTAGCCGACTCCGTTCCGTGGAACGGCTTCCCACCAAGACTAGTATAATCCTTATTCAGCTTGGCGAAGTCGACTCTTGGCGCCTGCACTATTGGACCACCACCATTTCCACCATTGGGAGCTGCCCTCTGTACATCTCTAAGCATCTCTCTCATGAGGTCAGTAAACATCGTCCTCATGTCATCAGCATTCCCATTATTGGCTCCCCTACCAGCACCTCTAGTATCTCGGCTCATCGTCAATCTGAAAAAGGAAACGATTAACGATTCCATAGTGGTGCTAGTGCAGTACGACTTCATCCTTATACTACTAATAGTATATATATATATATAGCTTTTAAAAACCAAAGTAATCACAAATACGCTCCCTCGTATACGTATATTATCTCTCCCTGATAACTTCCCTAAGTTAACTACGCAACCTAGAGCTCTGATACCAAGTGTGACGGCCCGCCTCGCACCAGCCTGCATTTCCTCCAAAAGTGCGCTGTACACATGCCCGACTAGCACAAGACGGTCGTCAGAAGAAAGGAAAGAAGGGAATGAACTAATCAAAGAACCTGTAGAATGTCTCACAGCGCATGGAATAAAATATAATAATAACATACTTGACATAAAACAGGCGAGACAGTGCATAAGCTGATAACTAAAACCAACATCAATCTCAAAGCAGCGGAAATCCAAATACAGCTTATTACAATTTTTTCAAATTTATTGTCTCTAAACAAAAGAAAGCTAAAGTAGAAGATACACCAACAATGCCCAAGCAGTGATCTTCAACAACACAGGGAGAATATTATGTATATAGTACGTGGAAGCCTCCTGCTCGTCTCCGGATCATCTACCCGTGCATCACCAGCTAACCTGTCTCTAGTCTGCTCGTGTGAGCACCCAGAGTAATAAGAAGAGACATAAAACTCTGGGTCAGACATAAAGCCTGGTATGAGCGATAAGCATCTAAACAGAGTAATAACAGGTATACTAAACCATACCTGACCCTGACCTGCAACCAAAGAGTTAGTACCACATACCGTACAATACTCCAAGGTGCCAATAGTAAATAGTGTAAGAATACGGGGGTGGGGTGTGCATGTCACAATGATAGCAAGCAAATCATCCATAGCAACCATCCTCACATCTCTCACTCAGTGCGTAAAGCGTACGACATCTACCACTTTGGAGCACTAGACAAACTGAGGCAACGACGAATCCCGACTTGTAGAAACCCTGCTGTGACCAAGCCAAACACTTGGAGTCATGACCAAACATTTCAATGACCCACTTCATTGGTCGTAGCCCTTGGTTCTACCGATGCCATAATGGCCCTGAATCCGTCTTCGTACCTCCTACCATAGTGGTCCAAAGCTATAGACGTCGATAACTCCTTGGCACGCGTCCCGCAGCAAAGCCCAACCATGAAGCGAACTCGTTGATTCCCATCTGAATCCTGAGCTCTAACTTCTCATTTGGACTTCCTTTGCATCTCGGGTTTGGTCATCATCTTCACCAGATCGGTTCGGATCCCTTCTCTTGGCTTGGATCGGATCGCTGCCTTCTCCTTGTTTCGGTTCGGATCATTGCCCTCTCATCGTTCCGGTTCGGTTCGTGGTGCTCAACTGGTGGCGGTTCGGTTCGTGATGTCCAGCAAATGACAGTTCGGGTTATGACGTCCAGCCTACGATCCGTCCCTCCTCTCCATCTCCGATCCAATCCTTTGCTTCTACCAGCTCGCGTGACCATATGCCAACTCCGCTCCGATCCGTTCCTTCCCCTCCGACTCGATCCGTACCTTTTCCTCCGATCCGATCCGTACCTTTTCCTCCGATCCGATCCGTACCTTTTCCTCCGATCCGATCCGTAACCTGTAGTTTCCAGCAGCTTTCCAGCGAGTGTTTATACACCTCTCGACGGCGTTTTCGACCGATCTAACTATTGAAATCAATCACACAACATACCAAAGAGTCATAGCAACATATAACAGCAACCACAAGTAACAAACAACAATTTAAATGAACCAAAATGGATCAAAAGTGGCCAAAACCTCACATTTTCCTATAATCCCTCTTAATCATGTTTAAGCATATGATTAGCAAAACACATCGAAATTAACCCAAATTTCTAACAGAGCCTTAAAACATTATTTTAGAATTTTAAGAATTTTTCCAGAATTTATTTACGTATAAATTCGCTAATCTTCACTAATTACCCTTAATCACCGTAATTAGTGCAAAAACTATGCAAATCACTCACCTTTGCCACAACTAGATCCCCAAAACTGAAATATGCTCTGATTTGGTGCTGTTCCCAATCTTATACAGCAGCTCCAACCTTGCTTTGGTGCTTTTTCTTCTTAATTTAATGTTTGCTAAGCCTAATCTTCAATTAGAAGGTGATTTTTGGGTGTTTTAGAGAGATTTAGAGAGTGGAGGCCATGACTAGGTTAAGAGGAATGAAAGTGGCGGCTCAAAACTGAAATGGAAGTGATAACCTAACCCTAATCAGTCCTCCTATACCTCTAAACCCGAAATTCCCCTGTGGGCCTAGCTGCTAATCACCCGGTTAAGCCCAATTAAGCTGTTTTTCACCATCTGAAACTTGTTTCAGCCATATCTCCCAAACGGTAAGTCCGTTTGGCTAATGTGACCACTCTACGGAAAGAGAAACCATCATCCGAAGCCAATGGAAGTGGTTTCAGGTCAAAATTCCTTTCCAGTCAAAAATTATGGCCAAAACAGTGCCAACTAGGGGTAAAATGGTCATTTAAAAATCGGGAAAAATCATGAACATGGGAAATGACCCCAATAGTCGTCTCCCAAAGTTACATGACCATACGACTTCGTATGTGAAAGAAATAAATATCCTACGATCCTATGATGCGTAGAATGCGGGTCGTTACAGTCTTCCCCCTCCACAGCGTGCTCATCCTGGAAGCGGCCGCCAACCTCGGCCTCATTTTCGCCGTCGGCATGAAGCTCGAGCTCACCGCCCTCTCTGGCATGTCCAATAAGTCTGCCTCGTTCGCTATATCGTGCATAATCACCAGTGCGACAGACCCAGAATCCCAGCAATTGGCCTTCATCTCGTTTATGGGCATCGTTTTAACCATTACCACATTTTCAGTGCTCGCTTCCATGCTCACTGACCTCAAGCTGCTGGGGTCCAAGATCGGGAGACTCATTGTCTCCTGCACGCTAGCCAATGATGTTGCCCTGTGGATATTGCAGCCGCTGGCGATTTCGCTGCAGCAGGGATGTGGAAACATTACCAGCGTTGCGGACTACAGTGTTAGGATGTGTGTTCACCGCATGCTGCTTCACATTCATTCGGCCTGTGATAGAGTGGGTGGATCGGCACACGCCTGATATGCCACTCCACATTGATATGTCATATTATTATGCCACTCCATCTACAAGATTTAACATTCTACAAAATCGGATCCTGACTAGCTCGGTAGCTCTACAATCTTGAATTACTTCTTTGGGAAACTCTCTGCCTTTGTAGAAGCAATTCATGTTACTATAGTTTGTATTTGAAGATATAGTTCTTTTTCCTTTTACAGTTTAGTCAATATATTGCTTTTTGAACACTTATAATAAAAAGTTCTGATTATTGGAAAAAAAATATGCGGGACATACATGTTTTTCTAAGTAATGGCGCAGTTGGTCGTCAAGCACAACTAATCTCTAATTAAACGTATTGTGATTGAATGTTTTTCCATGGTTTGTACTATGATAGTTTTCCTTTTGAGTTGTGAGAAGAATGGATATACTGTTATTTTTAAACTATATAGCATGACATATTAAGAAATGCAACATCTTTGAGCCTACTGCTAAAACACCCTAAATCCCCCGTTCGTTCCACTTTCTGTACATTGAACAGTGACACCACTTCTAATGTTACACCTAACCACCACTGCTTCGCCTGAATTCCAACCTAATGCCAACACACTCCTTTGCCAGACTCGTACACAATGCGGGTGCGCCGTGTTACAGCAGCCTCTTCCACTGGCAAACAGCTACCTTATTCTTTATTTCAATCCACGATCCTACTTCTACCATTACCCATTTTCTGATTTGCTCCGCCATCACCTTACTGACCATCATCATCACCAGCTTTTTACTGCAAAACATGCCCTTCTACACGAAACAACACCGCAACTACCAACATCTCCAACCTCCACAATCAAACAACCACCGCGCCTATTATATCCATCCAGTCCTTATTGTATTGTGCAACAGCTGTTCTCAGAGCTGCCTCCTCAAGACATTTCATTCAAGAGCGTGACATCGGATACAATCCTCGCCAAAACACTGCTTATTTGGTTAAAAAACATGATTCTTTGGCCATCTTCATAGCCAATTCTATAGTCAACTTTGTTTATCTTGACATATATCGTGGAAGAAGTTGTATTCATGTAATTAACTCTGAATTGGTTCAGATATCTGTGAATAGATGTCTTGGGTATCTATCTCTGAACATCTAACTTTAACCCTATATATCGTTGCATATTGGTCATGAACCCTCATCGCCGTCTCTGCAAAGCACGTGTCAGGCCATAAGCACGGCTGTACATATGAAAAGCTATAATTCTCATCCCTATAGGGTATCAGATGCCTATCTACTTACATTAATCCAAGCCTTGCCTATTCTCAGAGATGGGTCAAAGGTTAGATGTGCAAGGGCAAATCGACTGTCCAATACAATTAGATTCTCATGACTTAGTCATGGATTGAAGGAGTTCATCGTCTATAAATTTCTAAATTTTTAAAACATGAAATGTCTGTTTCCGACACCAAATATATGACGCAAAATCAGACTTTTAAGTATATATTACCATTAATGCCAAATATCAACTTTATTTTGAAAGGAAAGAGTGGCATTTATGTCTTATTATATCGCATCCCAGTAAACAGAGTCGCTAGCTTACGGAAAACCAAATATGAATTTAAATCCACATGAATAGAAGGAGAGCGGGTAAATTTTTTAATAATAAAAATCATGTCAAATGCAATACCGAACCGAATTTTCCTAGTAATATTGCACATTTTTCTTCATTTCAACTGTTGTTATAAGAATCACTCATACTGCACTGACATGATTTGTCATATGCAACATTTTTCTTTTTCAATTGTTGCTATTCTTTTCTTTTTGCAAATGCTATGTATTTGTTCTCATTAGTTTTCTTTTTAGTTTCTAGTGGTTAAATTTCCCATTAAAATCCCATGACCTTTATGAGTTTGCTTCTAGCTGAGATGATCACATTTTATTTATCAGGATTATAACCAACTTCTGCAGGCACATTGGTACATTATGTATATCCTTGTGGAATTTATTTATTTATTGGATTGCAGATTCTATGTTTTCCTCACTAAAATTATAGGTTTCCTTTTTCTCCTAAAATTTTGTTTACTTACGAATGGGACAATGTTGATTGCAAATTCAAATTCGAGACTCAAAGTCAACCCGAAACTCAAACATAAAGATCAACCACATTTAGACTACTACGATTAGATATATTCAACTGAAAGGCATAAGAGCAGTGAACAAAAAAATACAGGAGTTTTAAACTCACAGTTAGTGCGAAAATACAGGAGTTCTTCATTGTTGTCCTCAACTTGTTTTTGTTTGTGAGTAATCTTCCTCTACTTCGTCACTTCCTACATTAACAAAATACACGCTAGCATATCAGTTTGGTATACTAACATACACACACACACATACACACACACACATATATATATATATATATATATATATATATGTTAATGTGATTGACCTGCTACATTATTTCGGCACCAGTAACCACAAGAACATAATATAGACTTCCTAAGGCTTTGACATGGAACCAACATATGTAGTTTGCACTAAAAAGATATATTTCCTTATAGGTATTTCCTTCAAATGCTTATTATCACTATTGACATGCAAAACTTGCCTGCATAATGGCCATATCCGATTAGCTACGAATTGTGCAATCTTAATTATCATGCATTTGATATCGTCATGAATTGATGCTCAAAATTTAAAACCCTGAATTTTGTCAACCTACTTCTCAGCCAATACTGACACTGTATTGTAATAAACCGTTAGGAAAACACACCTCATTTAATATTTTCTAACTATCCCTGTCAAAAAAGGTAATGTATCATAAACTAATCATAGTTGGTCCACTAATCTTCTTTTTCTTTTTTACTTCAGCAATGCATACACAATAAATATGTGTTTGTATATTCAAAGGATCATTGTAAAATTTGATGCGGTTTTTAGTGTGGAAGCCACCAAAAAAAAAACTGAAGTAAGGGAAATCCATTATAGACCATGTTCTCAAGCAGATAACCTCATTGCTTTATCATAATACTGTATATACAAGATCAGTGAACTCATGGACAAATTATGTATTGAACCAACTAACTTTAGTAAACCAAAAAAAGTATGACTTAAAATCATATGCCAGTATAATCTCCACATCTACAAGATACCCAAAAAGAAAATTACAAATAAGAAAGGCCAGATGTTATGCTTGCTAGAAGAAACATTGAATACAGGACCAGAAAAAAGGTATAAAGGGGAGAAACACAAATAAAACCCCAATCAATTAATCTACAACTAAATTAGGATTCTTTGTCTTCACATTTAGAAGCCTTTTACTTTACTCTTAAATTCATATTCCCATCATTACAGTAATATTCTACATACTTCCATAATCAGATTTTCTTTCTTCAATGTCCCTTGCCTCCATTACATTCAGCTGCATATATAGCTTCTAGTTAAACATTCTATGATATAAAGAAGGCTACACACCTTATGTTATAATCCTTCACTACACCTTCTTCATTTTTCTGGTTAAACCATACTTGAAAATGCATGGAACCAAACCTTTAGGATTCTAGTTTAATATAATTTAACATGGCAGTCACAGAAATTTATCGGGTATTGGTACTAATAATATTTTCAAAAATAACATTTAAAATTAAAGGTTAAACTCAACCGTTAAAGATTAATATTTAACTGAACATTTTCAAGGAAAACTTGATCGTACTGTTACTTTAGCTGTAATTTTTAGCTTAACCAGGTTTAGCTCTACAAATATTGCAACCCTTCTATAATTAACTGATAGTTAAACTGCCTAGTTACTTTCAGAAATTTTGGTACATCTACCTTTACCCAGGACAATAGCAAATAGAGATTATATAAAATTGTCAACTAGCACATCAGTGATTATATACAGTTAGTTAATGCTTCATCATGATACTTCAACATGATGTACTAGTTAATATTTGATAATTCACATAACCCAAAAAATGTCAAGCACGTCGATAATAATTTATAATTCATCGGTCATCATTATACTAGGTGGTGCAAAATGTATTATTTAATATTTCAACATACAAATATTTATCAGTGAGCAAGCTTTTTACTTCTCAAATTTATTATTATATGACATACATTACCTGATCACCAATAGAGTCTTAGTAGTTACTAGTTAGCATCCACATATTTATAATTTCAAATGCTATTTTAAAACGTTTATTCTAACCTAAAATTTACTGATATATAGTATCCGAACCATAAATTTATAATTGATTCTACTTTGGAATATATTACATTATATTACCACATTAAAAATTGAAGTTTGAAAAATAAACTAATAAAAAAGTAGAATTTAAAACATGAGATATAATTCAAATGAATTGTCTTTAATAAAAAATAAAATAAGAAAGTGGTACTTAATAAGCAAACATATATATAGTACTAATGAAGAGACTTAAACAAGACAATAATGTACAATGTTAGGAAATATGGTACAAACATAACATCACAAGTGTTAATGATGTTAAAAAAAATGATGGATAAGCTTATTAGCTTTCTTTTCTCTTTTTCTATATATCCTTTCAAACTTGTTTGCTTTCTTTCATTTTCAAAAGCAAGTTCAAAATTTAAAAAGAAAAAGAAAGTAAACAAAAGAATTTTATAGAATAAAAGAAATATAAATAAATGATTCAAAGAAACAACAAGCAAGAATGAAGCTTTCAAATGGAATTCACAAGGAGCTAGCTTGTAAACAAAAATTGAGAGACTTTGATTGATCTTAGCTTTTTAAAGCAATGGAAGTGTACATGTCAAACAGAAAAGAATTTTCATTGTCTCATATGTTATTTATTAATGTGGGTGTCTAAGCATGCCTAGTATTTCTTTTTTAAGTAACAATGCCAAACAAAATCATTACATACTACAACTGCCTGGGCAAAGAATGATCAACAAGTAAATACAAAAAAAACATAGCATAAAAATAAAATACATGGGATGCAAAAGTTCTCATTCTCCGATTACCTACTATCAAACTATAAAATAACATATGGAAATTACATTTTAACTCTAAATGATATTAATTTAATTTCAACTTCTTATGCTCGTTGATATACATAATTGAAGAAACACTCATTGATATGTAAAGCAAACAATTCTGCAAATATAAGCCACAAATGCAACCTTACGGACACATATATTCACATCTGTGAGAAATTAAAAGGATTTAGCTTACACATGGAGGGGGAAAAATCATACTAGAGTCTCGATTAGCATTCTAATTAATGAAAACACAACTATGTTGAAATACTATCTGTATAAGACTAATGGAAATGAAGCATGCCTAAATCATTAATTTAAAGTAGAAGTAAAGCTCACACTTTTTCTAGACTAAAACAAATATATCAGTATGTAAAGCAGCAACCAGAATATATATAAATCATCAGTATTTTACCAAAATTAGTAGCCTAATATCATGTTTAATTTTATCAATGATACAAAAGCACAAATAAACAAATACTATGTTGTTTTCTCATTTTCTCGGTTGAGATTCATGTTCTATAATAAGATGCACTGCAACTTTTGTATGTGATGATACATGAATTAGCCATTATTCTCTAGTAAATATTCTGATTATAACAAGTGGTTTGATGAATTCAAATACATAAATCACTTAAAATCTGCAGCTTCAATGCTTTTAATTCGAGATGTCCTTGTCGATTATCCATCAATTTGCTAATTTGTATTTAGGAAGAGGAGTTAGATTAGTATTTATCAAGTTTAAGAAGTTAAAACTATAATATTGACTTTAAATGCAGACATCTATTCACTCTCCATGTCTACTATGTCATCTTGGACACCCTACATTTAGTTTAACTAGTTAACGAATGTAGAATAGGCTAAGCTGATATAATAATTGTGATGAGAAAACATGGCAAATCTATCTTGAGGTCATTAAACATAATGCAGGACGCTATTGCTTAACATTGTATATCCAAGGTTTTGTTTAACTCATTTATGAATGGTCTGATGATCGACAACAAACTCTTTTATTTAATTTCAATTACTAAACTCTCTTTTAAAACATTTTGATGTTGCTGTAAAATAATTTCTATTTTGTTTTAATAGATCATATATGAATTCTTTTAATTATTATAACTGATTATGTGACTATATTTGTAAGATGAAATTAAAAAAAAAATCTCTTATTGATCTGCCGATCTGCCTTGCCACATAAACATGTACCAATTATGTATCTGATCAAAACATCAACTTCTTATGCTCTTGAATCCTTAAATAATGCTTGTGGTAGTTTCCCTTCACGAATCTGATCCTTAACCCGTACCCATCACAAAATAAAAATGAACACAAAAATAAAAACCAACCATTTCTAATCATTGCAAGATACGAGTTGTTCATATAGAAAAATAACAAAGATTAACGAAAAACATGAAGTAATACCTCACGGTTGTTCGAATATGAGAGGCGTAGGTGGGTACATGAAATGCCGTATGTGTTTAGGTATTGGGAGTAACTGCTCCAAAGAGGGATTCGGGCACCAATCGGCTTCAGCGACGATAATTAGGGTTACACGACAGAGATTTGTGGAGTGCATGATTTCGATTTTGGGAGGTGATGATGGCGGCATTTAATCGTTTCTTAATTTGGAGAAGACGGATAATTGCATGAGAAGGAGATGACAAAACAGTACATACGCACTAATTTTTCTTTTTACCACTTAAATTTTAGTTTTCCGCCTTTTGTCGAATAGCGTTGAGGCAAATCAAATTGCGTTGATTACTTTATGTTTGAACGGCATTTTAAAAAAATAGGCGGATTGACGCTATTACAAGCCTATAATGTTGTAGTGAATGAATCTTTAATTAGATTGGAATGTGAATTGATAATTTAAATTATCAAATTTAGGAAATGATCGAGAATGGAGTATCACGAGTTTTACTCCAAACGATAGTTAAATCTTTAATTATATTTAAACGGGAAATGGTAATTAATTTTACCGACAACACCGTGGTGTTAGATATGGAGTATTACCAGTTTTGCTCCATGGGATGAATAGGTTGGGATTGAGAAATTAAACAAATGACTACTTCAGTAAGGTGCGTTAATCCCGACTAGTTTGGATAAACCTTAATTTGGTTTGATTTAATATCCAAAGGAAGATTAAAGAATAAATTTAGAGAATTTATCTTTGATAAAATTAATGGGAACCTTTCCCAAAGGATATTAATATTTGAATAAAAGACTATTCAGAATTGGAATGAGGCGTATGTTGTGTTTTCTAGCACTCGTTTATTATATACGCGAGTTATTTGGAAAGGCTGGGTTTATACCCATTCTGAATAACTGATTCGACGATAAGTCGACGATGAAGATGGTGGTTGAAGACCGGAGGTCTCCACATCATTTGGATGATTACTGATGTCTTGATTGGACTGTACACCCAAGACGAGGTAATAAGTAGTGATCGTCCAGACATAATTGGAGATCGACCGGATATGTGAGGACCTCTCTCCTATATTGGACATATGAGACGAGGAATAAGGTGCCTCCGGTTTCGTTCAGACCCAGAATGAACTAGTAAATGGATGTGTGTCTGACATTGGATTTTATTATATGTTGATTGATCTCTATTAAATATATATCTGTTTGGTGGCGAAGAATTTATTCTCTTGCTTAACACCCTTCTCTGAAACGTACGAGCTCAAAGGTTATATATCGATAGACATTAGTTGCATGACGTGAATTGTCAGTGTGGCATGCTGAGATGCAAATGATCAAGGCTTCTGTTGAAAAGCATAGCCTTGTGGACGATGATCAAAGCACTACCTTAAAGGGCATAACTTTGTGCATAACGTTGATTCGCGAGCCTCACACCTCGATATGAGTCAAAAACAGGATCAGACCGTTGGGAGAACATGACGTTTCTTTCTAGCTATGGGTGGTGTCATGGTATGGAGCCTAGAAATTTATATATTTTTACCTATGTGGATGACGGATTGCGAGGCTTCTCGGATATATCAGCTACTACGGAGCCGATGGATCGGTCCGATAGAACCGGGAAACTATGTTCAGGAATTGCCAATCCTCAAACATAAGAGAGGACCGGCCCAACCGATCCAAGGGTTGCCCAGAGTGTGTAGTCATGAGACATTGACTAGAGTGTCTTGAAGCGGTGAGGAGCCATCCCTAGCCTTGACTCATAGAAGGAATCCAATTTCCAATACATGATATTCGGTTTTATTTGTAGGGCCTAGTATGGCGACATAGTGGGATGGGGCACTATGTCGTCTATGATTGATACATTTATATTTGAAGTTGTTTTCTTAAACTTTACACTATAATAGTATCAAAATGATTTGTTTTAAGCGCACCAAACATGTTTGGTTATCATAAGGTAAAACTCTATCCTCCGTCTTGCATTGCATTGTGTGATGGGACCTGAGTCTTATAATAGCTTCATTTTTCCAAAAAACATTGCGTTGTTTGTTTTATGTACCGGTATTCTTGGGACGAAACCCGTTCCGTTTTATACGGCGTGGTCCCTTGATTTACTCCATTTTAAAGTAAAGTTTTAAATAACTGTTTTTAGTTGTCACACCAGTCACATGACTGACCTGGAGTTTATTGTTTTAACGTAAACTCTGGGTGCCCGTATATTCCACACGGGCAGCTGTAGTTTTGGTTTTGCAGATATTATAGTCACAGGATCCTGGTTTACAGCTGAAGCTATATTCGGAATGCTCTGTATCCATGTATTTCTCTCAGTTGTGTTTTGTATTATTTTCCACTGCATTATAATTTGTAAAACCTCTGATATTTATCAAATGTATATTATTTGTTCATACTCTGTATATTCTGTGCTCTGATGTAATTGTTGTAATAAGCAATGAAATGTTCTTCTGTTTGTGTTCTGATTTGTCGTGTTCTCAACTCAATCCGGGCTTTCCTTTACGAGGAAGTTGAGGTCGTTTCATCGTGGTATCAGAGCTTTGGTTTACAGAGCTCGAGAACAAGGCACATTAGAGACAAACAAAAGAATTCATTAGAGATTGGATTAGTAATATCCAATGAGAATGAATTGTTAGAGATAGGATCGGCAGTATCCTAGAACGAGTGTGAAGAGTGTATTTTTAAAATAAAAATGAAAATAAATTTTGTTTTCAAAATTCAAACCATTTTACATGTGTTTGAATATTTATTTTATATTGAATTTTGGACAATCGAGTATATAAAGATTTTGCATATACGCCTTGCAAACGTGTGTACAAAGCCTCGAATATACTGGATAGATACAGAATCACACTCTAGTTGCCCGGAGATGATTCTACTGATGATGTACGACATCAGTAGTTTATTTTCGAGTTTCAAAAGTGGGATATCTATATATTTCCAATTGGCTGGTGTGATAAACAAAATTAGATAGGGTTTATTGTTGTGATTTGGCACTAAAAATATGATTTTTGACTATGTATTAAAATTATATATTTGAAACGTTAATCAACAAATTGATTGCTGATTGTGTTGTATGATAATTAGTATGACTAAATAAAAATATTGGACTAATAAAACCAATAGAAAATTGTAAGGCAAAATTGAGCCAAACCGAATCAAATTTTGAACTGTATTGAAAATGGATTGAAATTGCATGCATATACATGTATATACAATGAACATGTCATGGCAGGGAAGCTAAGCAGAGGAATAAGATTGTATGCCTGACAAATAGGTACATGTTTACTATATTTCTTCGGTTTGGATGATTTTAAGAGCCGATTGGCTAGCCGCTTAGCTTTTTCTTTTTCTTTTCGGATGATAAGGGCCCTGCGTGGCTAGTTGTGGTTTTAAATGTCTCCCCGTACAAAGGAGTTTATGGCGAAATTTTTCGAAAATTTAGGGTATTAGTCAATTTTTTGGAAAATTTGAAAATTCTTACAAACTGAAAAGTTGAAGAATGAAAGCCAAACTGAAAGTTGAGTTAGTTAGTTAAACAACTTTCAGCTCCGTTCCTTTTCGAGGACGACAAGATTTCAAGTGGGGGAGATTGTAACAACCCGGAAAATCAGAACCAATTTAAAAATTTTATTTTAGCAATTTTAATGAATTTTGAATATTTAAAATTATTTAGTTTAAATAACTATGACTAGAAATTTATTTTGAACAGAATTAGAATGTATAAATTTATTTAAATCAAAATTATAATATAAATATTTATTTTAATTATAAAAGGAACTGGAAATGGCGCGGCAGTTTGAAAATTCAACTTTGAACTTTAACTGAATGTACATGATTCAAAATAAATCAGATTTCGGTAAAACCATAAATATTTGAATTTATTTAAAAATATCTTTCCAACGAATGTGAAAAATCCAGATTTCATAATGGGATTAAAAAGTTATGCCCAGTTGAAAATTCAGAATAATCGTTATGGAATTTTATATAATACATGGCCCTTAAAAATAGCCATTTTGCAAACGACATCCATTTTCGACGAGACCACTTTTGTTGGATCCAGAACGTCAAATTACTGCTAGATTCTAAATTTCATAATTTTTGGAATCAATATGTGAGCGTGATGAATTTAAACGTGTTTGGTCGATTCAGTTTGAATTTAATCGACTGAAAAAGACCGTTTTTCAAACGGTCTCCAAATTCGATGAAATTAGTTTTGTTAGGACCGTATCGTCAAAACATAACTAGATATATTTTTCGGGAATTTTTGGAGTCAGTATGTGACCCTAGTAAATCAAAATGTACGTTCAAATGTAATATATATTGATTTATGTTTTAATTTAAATGAAAACTGATCGAAACAGTCGAATTAACTTACAAACATATTCCATTGCGTCCGGAATGGGGGTATTTAGCTAGGGGCGACAATCGTTGGGTTCAATTTAGAGTTCAAATGAAAAACTAACATTTTGAAATTAAAAATTAAATTAATTATATGGTCAAGCCCCCCTTTTTCTCTCTTTCTCTCTCTTCCTTCATCGTGAGAGAAAAATTGATGTTCCTCAGCCCTTCCCCCCTTTCACGCTGCCGCTCCCTCCCCCTAGCGCCGCCGCACCACCTCCTCCTCTTCCTCCTCTCCTCTCACCCTCCGCTTTCCCTCTTTGAATTTCAAATCCCTAAGCCCCAAATCCTAAATTCACCCACCACCGCCACTACGGACCCCACCCCGACTGCTGAACCACCCCCGCCGCCTGCACAGCCCCCTGCGCCGCCACCAGCCACCAAGCTCTAGCTGTGGGCCCCTCCTCCTCAAAAATCACATTTTCTCCAAAATTCCCGTTTTGTAAATAATACCGTGTCACTATTTTGCCAATAACTCTCAAACCGTGCGTTTCTAGCCAAAACTCCACAATACAAAAGTCAAAGATCTCATTTTTCTCTTCGATTTGAGTATATGGAAGTCCTATTTTAGATAGCGGAGCTGTCCGGAAAACGCGTCCGAAGATCGCGGAGCTGCTGCTGTTTTTCGCGATTTTCTGTGAATTGGTGCAGTTTTGGAAGAAAGTCCACTAGGCAAAAGTTGTCCGGAATGGCGCGTTTAGGCTAATGACAAGGTTTAGTGAAGATTGGAGGCCGTATGAAAATTTTAGAGCCAAAGAGGCGAATTCAAGTGCGAGAAAGCGATAAAACGGAGCGCGACGACAAAATCTGCCAATTTAAGAATGACGACGTGGATCCCTAGGTGAAAACTTCTCACTTTAATTTATTTTCTAGTTAAATATACACTAGAATGCAGACGATGCTTAGTAGCACCTGACACCTTTGTTTGAAACCATGTTTGTTTGGTTGATTGGATTATTTGGTTGAATTTGGTTCGGAAAATGAAATAAATTGATTAGAATTGGTATGTACATAGCGCAAGCCATTATTAGGCGAGGGAAAAGGCTAGACCTTATCCTAGTTCTAGTATCGCGTCGTTATGTTGCCGAAATTTTCTAAAAATATTAAAACAATAAAAATATCGCTTTTATTGTATAAATGAACTGAATAAAATATTCATGAGTTGAAATAAATATTTTACAGTTAAAAATATAATTTTTAACGTGTATATGAATAAAATAAATATTCATTTACAAATCGGATGATTTGTTTATGTACACACATTTAACTGATATGGATTGGAACGATATATTTTAAACATCGCCCCTGCACAAATAATAATCAGTGTTTGTTGTTTGAAAACCCCACACGGGTGTTGGATGATATTGGACATACACTAATCCCAATATTTAGTTGTATGTCAATCGATGGGTTGACAGGCTGTTGTAAGCGTTAATTATTTATATTTAACGCTTAGCAGTTGTGTAATACACTTTGGATGATGGTTGACTGTGTTTGATTATTGTGGTGTACATGTGTGTGAAATCCAAATAAATAAAATTATATGGTAATTGACTGTGTCTGATTCCAATTTGGAAGGAACGAATATTTTAAAATGGCGAACAATGAATATTTTAAAATAACAAATATTTTAAAATAATATTCAGTAATGGATCAAAATATGATTTTGATGTCCGATTTGGGATGGGCACGAAAATATTTAAATATATAAAGTCGTGTTGATTAGATTAACGCCATTTTGACGTGAACGATGCTTATATCCATTTTATTCATTTTTATAATGAATATCAAAAAGGAAGTGATTTCAAAATCTAATGTTTTGAAAATATTATCATTTATATATCAATGATATGGAATATTCAATTTTGATTTAAAATTGAATATGAAGACGATATCGTTTTGAAAGCGAATTTAAAATGATTTATAAAATACGTTTTAAATGGAAATCGATGAAATATATATAACATATATATTATATAAATAATGGCATTAATAGAACGCGCCCCGCCGCGGTAGTTTACGAATTTCAACCATTGACTTTGAATTGACATTACGTGAGATCCGACCGTCGGATTCTCCTAAAACCAGAACCATTGGGTTCGTATCGAAAAGAGCTTTCCAAAGGATATAAGAGATTTGAAATCTAACAGTTGGATTTGGAATTATGTCCAAATCAAATTTGGAAAAGGTCGTTATAAGTGTAGTTCGATGACCATTTATGGAAATCGACTGTACGGGCCTTGATAAAATTATTAAAAATATCAATAATTTGTGTAAAATCATAATAAATGATTTGGAAAGAATTGGGATGAAGAATTACACGTTTGTAAAGATAAAAATATATTTTTATCAAAATGAACTAGTTATGAACTAGAATTATAATCCAGTATTTTTAAATAAATAAATTGGATTTGAAATGGTTCTAAAAATAACTAGAATTTCCAATATACGAATTAGAATGGATTTGAATCGAAATTATCTTCGGAATATTTCAATATTGGATTCCGTGATTATACGGATATTGTGGAGGAATTTGGAAGATATATATATCGTGATTCCCAACACGATATTTGTTGATTTCAGAATTTGATATTGAATGTTAGCCGATATAATTTCTATTCAAAGCCTTGTACTTAATATTGAATTGGATTTCGGGTTTGTCATGAATGTTGTCTTCATTAACACTGTTCATAAACCCAATTGAGAAAAGAATAAATCTTTAAATTAAGATTTAGTGAAGATTTTTCCAATAGTTAATATTTAATTGGAATTGAATACAAGAATTGGATTTTGGGTTTGTCATGAATGGTGTCTTAAATAACAATGTTCTTAATACTATTAGAGTTTCCAGTTAACTAAAATTTAATTGGAATAAAATGGAATGTGAATTGGTTTTATTGTGAACAGTGTTTTATTAACATTCGTTCTTTATCCCAATTTACAGTGAAATATGATTTGGAATTTATAAATCTTTTTATTAAGATTTTATGGAAATTTTACAAAATAAAGTTTTTCCAATTTAATAAAAAAAATTGGAATAAATGGAATTCGATTTGATAATAATCGAAGTGAGCTTCTGTGGAGTAAGATTGTTAATATATATGGAATCTAAAAGGCTTTGTCGTTATTCCATTTATATTATTAGTCGGATACGGAAATTGATATTGATTATATATTGATCTGTTTTCCGTGAAGGTTCCATAATTAGTGGAATGTGACTTGGGTTTATCGTGAACTGTGTTTTAAATGACATTAGTTCTATAACCTAGTTAAAGACAAGATTACATGTCTAACATTGTATTTCGAACAATATGGTTGATCTCTGCAAAATATATATCAATTTGGTGGCAGAGAATTTATTCTCTTGCTTAACACCCTTCTCTAAGATGTATGAGCTTAGAGGTTATATATCAGCAGAAATCAATATTACGGTGTTGATTGTCGATGCGACATGTTTATGTTTCCAAAGTTAAATAATCATTAATATTGATTTTTGGGAAGATTAAAACTAAGTGGAGTTTCAATGAATCTTTAATTAGATTGGAATGTGAATTGATAATTTAAATTATCAAATTTAGGAAATGATCGAGAATGGAGTATCACGAGTTTTACTCCAAACGATAATTAAATCTTTAATTATATTTAAACGGGAAATGGTAATTAATTTTACCGACAACACCGTGGTGTTAGATATGGAGTATTACCAGTTTTTCTCCATGGGATGAATAGGTTGGGATTGAGAAATTAAACAAATGACTACTTCAGTAAGGTGCGTTAATCCCGACTAGTTTGGATAAACCTTAATTTGGTTTGAGTTAATATCCAAAGGAAGATTAAAGAATAAATTTAAAGAACTTATCTTTGATAAAATTAATTGGAACCTTTCCCAAAGAATATTAATATTTAAATAAAAGACTATTCATAATTGGAATGAGGCGTACGTTGTGTTTTCTAGCACTTGTTTATTATATACGTGAGTTATTTGGAAAGGCTGGGTTTATACCCATTCTGAATAATTGATTCGACGATAAGTCGACGACGAAGATGGTGGTTGAAGACTTGAGCTCTTCACATCGTTTGGATGATTACTGATGTCTTATTGGGTTGTACACCCAAGACGAGGTAATAAGTGGTGATCGTCCAGACCTACTTGGAGATCGATCGGATATGCAAGGACCTCTCTTTGTATTGGACATATGAGAGTGGAGTATCATAAGTTTTGCTCTAGGTGATAGTTAAATCTTTAATTAGATTTGAACGGGAAATGGTAATTAAATTTACTGATAACACCGTGATATTAGTTATGGGGTAATACCAGCTTTGCTCCATGGGATGAATACGTGTGGATTGGGAAATTAAATAAATGGTTACTTCGGTAAGGTGCGTTAATCTCAACTAGTTTGGAAAACCTAAATATGGTTTGAATGATATCCAAAGGAAGATTAAAGAATAAATTTTAAAGAATTTATCTTTGATAAAATTAATGGGAATAAATCCCTAAAGATGTGAATATTTAAATAAAAGAATATTCAGAATTGGAATGAGGCTTATTTTGTGTTTTTATAACACTTGATTATTATATACGCGAGTTATTCAGAAAGGCCGGATATATACCCATTCTGAATAACCTATTCGACGATAAGTCGATGATGAAGACGGTGGTTGAAGACCAGAGGTCTTCACATCATTTGGATTATTACTGAACTCTTGATTGGGTTGTACGGGTAATAAGTGGTGATCTTCCAGACGTACTTGGAGATCGACCGAATATGCGAGGACCTCTCTCCTGTATTGGACATATAGGACGAGGAATAAAGTGCCTCCGGTTTCGTTTAGACCCAGAACAAACTAGTAAATGGATGTGTGTCTGACATTGGATTTTATTATGTGTTAATTGATCTCTATAAAATATATATCTGTTTGGTGGCAGAGAATTTATTCTCTTTCTTAACATCCTTCTCTGAAACGTACGAGCTCGGAGGTTATATATCGATAGACATCAGTTGCATGGCGTGAATTGTCAGTGTGGCATGTTGAGATGCAAATGATCAAGGCTTCTGTTGAAAAGCATAGTCTTGTAGTTGATGATCAAATCATGGCCTTAAAAGGCACAGCTTTGTGTATAGCGTTAATTCGCGAGCCTCACACCTCGGTATGAGTCAAAAACGGGATCAGATCGTTGGGAGAACTTGACGTTTCTTTCTAGCTATGGGTGGTGTCATGGTATGGGGCCCAGACATTTATATATTTTTATCTATGTGGATGATGGATTGTGAGGCGCCTCAGATATATCGGTTACTACGGAGCCGATGGATAGGTCCGATAGGACCGAGAAATGTGTATTCAGGAATTGTCAATCCTCAAACGTAAGAGAGCACCGGCCCAACCGATCCAAGGGTTGCTTAGAGTGTGTAGTCCTGAGACATTGGCTAGAGTGTCTCGAAGCGGTGAGGAGTCATCCCTGGCCTCGACTCATAGAAGGAATCCAATTTCCAATACGTGATATTCGGTTTTATTTGTAGATCCTAGTATAGAGACATAGTAGGATGGGAAACTATGCCGTCTATGATTGATACATTTATATTTGAAGTTGTTTTCATACACTTTACACTACAGTAGTATCAAAATGATTTGTTTTAAACGTAGCAAGCATGTTTGGCTATTATAAGGTAAAACTCTATCCTCCGGCTTGCGTTGCATTGTGTGATGGGACCTGAGTCTTATAATAGCTTCATTTTTCCAAAAAGGATTGCGTTTTTTGTTTTATGTACCGGTATTATTGGGAGGAAAACCGTTCCCTATTATACGGCGTGGTCCCTTGATTTACTCCATTTTAAAGTAAAGTTTTAAATAACTGTTTTTAGTTCTTACACCAGTCACATGACTGACCTGAAGTTTATTGTTTTAATCTAAACCCTGGATGCCCTTATTTTCCACACGGGAAACCAGTAGTTTTGGTTTTGTAGATATTATATTCACAGGATCCTGATTTACAGCTGGAGCTATATTCGGACCGCTCTATATCTGTGATTTCTCTCAGTTGTGTTTTGTATTATTTTCCACTGCATTATAATTTGTAAACCTCTTATATTTATCAGATGTATATTATTTGTTCATACTCTATATATTCTATGCTCTGATGTAATCGTTGTAATAAGCAATGAAATGTTCTTCTGTTTGTGTTCTGATTTGTCATGTTCTCAACTCAATCCGGGCTTTCCTTTATGGGGAAGTTTGGGTCATTTCAAATCAAGTGATTTTTCAAAATAAATAATTGTAATTTAAAATAATAACATCATGACCATTCTGTGATATATCCATTTAAGCTTTTCATGAAATCATATCATGACAACTTGATTTTTCAATAAAATTGAATGTAGACTCATCTAATACTGATGCAATACATGAATTAAAACTAGTGTTAACAATTATTTCAAAATTTTCCATTTAAAAGTTTTCAAAAATCAGATTATGTACTTTTGGAAGACCTTGCTCTAATACCAATTGTTAGGGAATGCAGAATGGATCGTTAAGGCAATACAAACACTAAAAAGGGGTGAATAGTGTCTTTGGGAATTTAAACAAAATGTAAACTTATATGAATTTCTATATGAATCAAACACCACAGAAACAATCACAGGCATTGAATCAAACACAAACAGAAAGATAAACAGAAATAAAAATGTAGAAAATGAAAAAACACACAGGATTTTATACTGGTTCGGAATTGCTCTTATGTCCAGTCCCACACAACGCTGGATTGCGAAGAGTTTTATTACTATATCATTCGTCAATTACAAACTCCCTGATTTCACGGCTACAAGGGATACCACCGATTACCCGTCCTTGATTTCATAGCTACAAGGGATACAACCAATTACTTACACAACCAAACAATTACAAACAGCCCTATAACTCTTTAATAGCACATGATTCAGAGAGTAATGAGTAGAGAGTGTAGGGAGAAGAAGATTAGTGAAAACAGAATTGAATTCAGCAGAGTATAGGTGTAGAAATCATAAAAATGATAAGAAATAATGGTGTAATGAAAGAGAGTGAAAGTGGAGAAGAAGTAGTTAAAAATTCGAAATCAGCCCCTTTTTATAGTGTGTAAAAGGTTGCAATGCTTCAGAACCGTCACAAATAGTGAAAAGACACTTCCTTTCAATTTTGAAAAAATGATAGTTATATGTCGACGTGGGGTTATTTGTATGTCGACATACCCTTAGTACAAAACTGATTTTTGAGCATTTTTTTAGTGTTTTGATATACATATAATTCTGGAAATTCTTGAATTAAAATATAGTGTTATAAATAAAGATTGTAAAGTAGAAAATCATATAGAAACATAAATGTAAACTATATAAACATATTTATAAAATTATAAAGTTTAAAACTATATAAATATAAAGTATATAAATATAAATATATAAAACTTATAAAGTATAAATCTATAAAACTTAAGTTTAAAATCAAATAAAAATAGAAAGTAAAATAGAGAAGAAAGAGATTGAAGGTAGAATTTTGGAAACAGAATTTGAAAAACAGAATTTGAACCTAGAGTGTTATTCATAGTCTTACATAATCTAGACTCTATAACTATATAGTCCTGAACCTTTGTACTCTTTGAAATCTTGAATACTCATGAGTCTTTAAATATCTCTGAACTCTGAATCTCTAACATCTTTAAACTGTACAGTCTTCAGTAACAACTACTGTATATAAATCCAGCATATGTGTATATATATACATATTCTAGACAAAAGTGTAAGTATAAATTTTATAATCAATTAATATTGAAAGAAGGTTGTTGTCATCAAAACTCCATTCTCCAACAGTATCTACTGGATGCCCTGCTTGTGTCACTTCCCATCAAAACGAAGCCTCATCCTTAAGCTGCCATGCGGCCAACTGTATCTTCCTACGGTCGTCGATGTAACAACCCGGAAAATCAGAACCAATTTTTAAATTTTATTTTGGTAATTTTGATGAATTTTGAATATTTAAAATGATTTATTTTAAATAATAACGACGATAAATGTATTTTGAATAGAAATAGAATGTATATATTTATTTGAATCGACGTTAGAATATAAATATTTTATTTTAAATATAAAAGAAATTGAAAATGGCGCGGTAGTTTGAAAATTCGATTTCAAAGTTCAAATGAATGTACATGATTAAAAATAAACCGAATTTTGGCAAAACCAAAAATATTTGAATCTATTTGAGAATATATTTCCAACGAATCCGAAAAATTGAATTTTCATAGCGGGGATAAAAAGTTATGCCCAGATGAAAATTCAGAATAGTCGCTATGGAAAAGATAACCCTTAAAAATGGAAATTTTGCAAACGACCTCTGTTTTTGACGAAACCACTTTTGTTGGAACCAGAATGTCAAATTATTGCTAGATTCAAATTTCCATAATTTTTTAAATCATTATGTGAGCGTGGCAAAAGAAAACGTGTTTTGGTAGTTTTAGTCAATTTCGATCGACCAAAAAATGACCATTTTTCAAAAGGTCTCGGAATTTGACGAAATTAGTTTTGTTAGAACTGTATAGTCAAAACATAGCTAGATTTATTTTTCTGGAATTTTTGGATTCAGTATGTGGCCCCCATAAATTAAAATGTCTGTTTGAATTCAATTTATATTGATTTATATTTTAAAATGAAAACTGGTCGTAACAGTTGAATTGGCTTACGAAACATATCCCATTGTGTTCAGAATGGGGGTAATTAGTTGGGGACGACAGTCGTTGGATCTCGTTTGGAGTTCGAATAAAAAGTCAACCTTTTTGGGGAATCAAATTAAATAATTAATTAATTATATAACCTCCTCCTTATTTCTTTCTCTCTCCTTTTTTCAGATCCGTCACTCAACAAAATAAATAAAAAAAGAAACCGCGATTGCTCCTGTCGCTCCCCCCAACGGCGCCTCCCACCGCGCCACCGTGCCCCAGCCACCACCATCGCCTTCCACACCTGCTTCCCCCTCCGATCTACTTCCCCATTCCGCCATTCAAGCCAACAAGCCCTTTTTGCCATTCACGAACCCTAGCCCCAAATGAGGGACCGCCACCACTATGGGACCCCCTCCGCTAGCCGTGACTCCCTGCCGCCACCCATGACGCCATGCCGACCTCTCCTCCAACAACCATAGTAAGTTTTTTTTATATTGAATTTATTTTCTGTTTTTTTCTATGAAAAGAAAAAAATCAGTTTTTTTATGAAAAGAAATAAAAAAATCAGTTTTTTTTATGAAAGTATGATAAAAAAAATTGGATTTTTATTTGTATAAAAGCATGAAAAAATCACTTTTTTTTATGAAAGCATGATAAAAATATGATTTTTATATATGTAGAGAATATAAAAATATGATTTTTATATATGTAGTGAATTATAAATATGATTTTTAATGTATACATAGCAATATAAAAAAAATTGATCTTTAATGTATACATAGCAGTGTAAAAATATGATTTTTATCGTATGTTTGAAATATTTTTATGAGAATAAAAATGTGATTTTTATAGTATCAACATCAGTATAAAAATGTGATTTTTATAGTATCAACATCAGTATAAAAATGTGATTTTTATAATATCAACATGAGGATAAAAGTGTGATTTTTATAATATCAACATCAGTATAAAAATGTGATTTTTATAGTATCAACATTAGTACAAAAATATGATTTTTTAAATATATAAACATTATATTAAAAAGGTGATTTTAACTATGAACAGCATAGAAAAGATTGCGTTGGAATTTCGGGCAAATCCAAACGGCTCAGAAATTCAGAATAGACTGAATGAGTGAAACCCCAAAGGTGAGAATTCTCTCACTATAAATTTTCTTGTACAGTTATTTACATTATAACTGCATATATGAACTGCTCACATACGTCCACAGACCATGGACGATTTATTTGATTGTGTTGTGACTGTGATTGTGATATGAAATGGAGAATAAAAATATACATATGAGTTGAAATAAATAAATAAATAAATATGAGTTGAAATAAGTATATATATATGAGTTGAAATAAAATATATATGTGTGTGTGAAATGAAATTATATATATACGAGGAATGAAATTATATATATACGAGGTATGAAATCGTATATATACGAGGAATGAAAATGTATATGTGATGTGAAATGGAATATATATATATACATATATATATATATATACGAACGATATATATATGAAATATATACACGATATATATATGAAATGTGAAAACGATATATATATATATGAAATGTGAAAACAATATATATATATGAAATATGAAAACGATATATATATGAAATGAAAACTATATATATATATATATGTATGAAAGGTGAAAATGATTTGATTGTTAATAATATAATTTTTAACATATATATACACTGTATAAAATTTTCATGTATATGGAATATTCAATTTCGATTTGAAATTGAACATGAAGTTGAAATCGTTTTGAAAATGAATTTAAAACGATTTATAAAATACATTTTAAATGGAAATCGACAAAATATATATTATATATATAGTATATATAATATAATGGCCTGAATAGAACGCGCCGCACTGCGGCAGTTAGCGAATTTCGACTATTGACTTCGAACGGACATTACGGGAGATCCGACCATTGGATTCTCCTGAAATCGGAATCGTTGGGTTCGTATCGAAAATTTCTTTCTAACGAATATGACAGATTTGAAATCTAATGGTCTGATTTGGAATTATGTCCAAATCAAATTTGGAAAAGGTCGTTGTAAGTGCAATTCGAAGGCCGTTATAGGAAATCGATTGTACGGGCCTTGATAAAATTATTAAAAATATCAATAATTAGTGTAAAATCATAATAAATGATTTGAAAAGAATTGGGATGAAAAATTCCATATTTGAAAAGGAAAAAATAGTTTTTTATCAAAATGAACTAGTTTTGGACTAGAAAAAATAATCCAATAATTTTTAAATAAAAGAAATTGGATTTGAAATGGTTTTAAAAATAACTGGAATTTCGAATATATGAATTGGAATGGATTTGAATCGAAATCATCTTCGGAATATTTCGATATTGGATTCCGTGGTTATACGGATATTGTGGAGGAATTTGGAAGATATATATCGTTATTCCAATACGATATTTGTTGATTTCAGAATTTGATGTTGAATATAAGTCGATATATTTTCTATTCAGAGCCTTGTATTTAATATCAAATTGGAATTTGAGTTTGCCGTGAACTGTGTTTAAATGACATTAGTTCTTTAACCCAAGTTAAAGCAGGATTAATGTCCAGAAAGTTAAACGATTAATAAGAAATGATTTTAGAGATCGAAACAAATTGGATTTGAATAAATCTTTAATTAGATTGTGAATGTACATATGGTAATTAAATTACCAAAATATGAAATGTGATTAAACCAAATACACTTGGTTGTTGATATTGATTGGGATTGACTGATTGTTTGGATTGTGCTCGACCAGTTTATGAGCAAGATATGCTTTTCCATTTAGCATTGGGTTGGGTAGAAATACTGGTATGCTAACATCTTGTGAAACACTTCACGATTTGACTATGAGATGTGTAGCGCTGTGGTAGTGTTCATTTCAAATTTAATGAATGATTTTGAAATGGTATTTTTCTTAAGTGAAAAGAATAGTATTCCCGATTTTGGACAGGGAGTGTTTTATAAAAAATGTTTTATAAAACAGAAAGGATTTCGAGGGCTAAAACCGATGATTTCGAAACGATTTGGAAATATATTACGATTTTACATTGTAGTTCATCACATATTCGATTAGTTGCTATTAATGATGTATCTGTTTGGTGGCGGAGAATTTATTCTCTTGCTTAACACCCTTCTTTGATACGTACGAGCTCAAAGGTTATGTAATTAATAGTGACTGATCATATGTGTGAATTGCTGATGTGAAGTACTATATTTTGAAAGTGCTTGCGATTATTATGTTGTGAAATGATTTTCCCTACTTCGGGATATGAAATGATTTGGTATGTGGCTAGAGATTCGAGTAACCCGGACGACTAAAAGTATGGGTGAGATGGGCGGTGTATGCTTCCATGCGTGGGAAGTGCATCGTTGGTGTAGCCTTCTCCATAGTGGGAGGTGCACATATATATATATATATATACATATATATATACATATATATATACATATATATATATATCGAGTTGCTTAGGTGCGTGCCCTTTGCCTTGTCTAGGGGGAGCCCGATATTTGGTTGCATACTTGTTTGTATGCATTGTTATGTTTTGGAATTCATATTTCCAAACGATTTGATTTGAGATCCCAAAGTGAAATCTACTTTGTTATAGAAAGTTATATATGTATTTCAAATGATTTGAAATAGAAATCGAGAAATAAAGTCCAAAGGAATAATTTCTGTAAATTGAATTGATTTGGAAAATCTAAGTGTGGTGATTAATCTAAATGGATAGATTGGGAATTTGAATATTGATTGATGCATAGTAGATCCATAATTATTGAATGTTGTTTATACACTGGCATTCATGGGGGTAAACCGTTCCGCGTTATCGGCGTGGTCATGTGATTTGTTTTATCATTTATAAAGATTTATAACTGTTTAGAGTTTCTCACACCAGTCTCATGACTGACCTGTAGTTTGTGTTTCCCTTGCAAACTCGGGTGCCCCTATTTTCCACACGGGCAGTCGAGTAGTTTTATTTTGCAAATATATTGAGCAGGATTCTGGATTGAAGCTTTAAGCTGTATCCAGTGCACTTATCGTCTTCCGCTGTGTTATTTTATATTTCTGCTGGATTGTATTACATTTATTGTAAATTAATCTTCCGCTGTATTATATTTCGATATACTCTGATATATTATGTACTCTGATGTAACATTATTATGATGTTTATAAAAGTCTTCTGTTATTTATTCTGATGTGTTGTATGCCCAGAATTAGCGTATCTGGGTTTTGAACGATCTTGGTCGGTTTAGCGATCGATTAGGTCCAAGCGAAATCCGTATCGTTACAGTCGACCTCAAAAAGTCCAAAAAAGTTCTTTGTCTCTCGCAGCCAATTTCGCGCTTCCACAAAGCTTTTAGTTCCATAGAATGGTTTTCCTCCCATAGCACAGAAGTCCTTGCATATTTTAGAGAAATTATCTACTCTCGGAGGTGGAGGAACAACGGCTATTGTTGGGGAGAGGCATCTCCATAGCCTCCGGCGGGTGTTGTAGCCTCAAGATATCAATGGAACGAAGCCGGTATCTAAACGCCCTCGGGAAGATTCGGTTCCCCAAATATACTGAAAAGAAAATTTGAAAAGGGGTTCAAACAGAGAATTGAAAATATATTTTATATGGCTTTAGGGAATATATTTTCCAAAAAAAGTCTTTTCTTTGAAAATACTATTTTTGAAAATAGTTTTCAAAAGTTTTATCGGATCTTGCAACCTTCAGCTCTGATACTAGATGTGACACCCTGTGTCTGTTAATGTAACTCTTTATCAGAATGCATTAAGTTACGTGAAGCATTATAGGTAAACAAAATAGAATCTCACAAGACAGATAAATAAAAATAGCAGCGGAATTTAGAACTTCATTATTCAGCAGAAAACATCATAGTTTCAAAACCAATTACAACATCAGGCTAAAATACCGAAACCAAATACATCAAACCAAAATGTCTGTCTTGCGCTACAAACCATCATAGTAATTTAAAATCATAATCCCTAATAATAGCCATAACAAAGTAGAAAGTAGTCAAAGTGATACATCAAAGCAAATCCAGATCCATGCAGAAATAGAAGAGAGAGAAAGTCCTAATCACGCCTGAGAGTTCCCACCCTAAGAACCTAGGGGGAAGTAAGAGAGAAAGGGAAACAAAAAGGGTCAAACATAAAGTCTGGCGAGTCTAGTGACTTTTAGCATAAAAAAGAGTAAAAGTATCAAGATAGGTAAATAAATTGAATGAAAGATAATAGTAACATATAACAGGTATAAACAGGATGAACAGGATAAGCAGAATAAACAGGGTAATATGGACCAAGCTATGCTTCTCACTTACTTTTCTCTGCACCTATACCAGTATACAGGATTTATTCCTAATTACTTAATAGAAACTGAATGATACCAACAGAAAAATATTGGTAGTTTTAGGTGTACTCCAGTTGCATAATGGGTTTTACCCCAAACAGAAATAACAGGTACCTCAACAGAAATAACGGGTTTTACCCAAATAGAAATAACGGGTACCCTAACAGAAACAGGCAGGTCTAGATGTACCCTAATTACTACCCCTAAGCGATCGACTCCCTAATGTGTAAATATCATGTGTCGACCCTACAGTGGCGTGTATTACTTCCTAAAGTGGCAACATACAGAACGACACAGACCAATTTATTGGTGCTACAAAGGCTTATTTTCCCCTACAGATCGGACCTATACACCCCCATGACTCCATTGGAATGCGCCTATATACACCTCCTTTTAGATGAACCTCTTACTATCAGTTTAGTATGCATGCCCTGACCCCTACCTAGTGTTAGGGACTGCAGAAAGGATCATTAAGGCAAAGCAAACACTAGGGAGTGAATAGTATTTTAAGAATTTTAAACAAAACTTAAATCTAAATAGAATTATGGAGAGAATCAAACAACTAAAACACAATCACAGACACCAATTCAAACACAAATGCAAAATAAACAGAAATAAAGGAAAATGCAGAAAAGGAAAGAACACACCGGATTTTATACTGGTTCGGATCACTCCTACGTCCAGTCCTGCACAATGTTGGATTATGCAGAGTTTTATTACTATTTTCAAATAGCCAAATACACCCTTCTTGATTTCACAGCTCAACAGGGAGACACCAACTCATATCCCTTGATTTCACGGCTCAACAAGGGCACACCGACTCCTAAACCTTAATTTCACGGATTCAAGGATAAAATTGTTTACTCTTGACTTACAAATTGGATCTTTCAATCCAAGCAATTACAAAACAACCCTATCACTTTTCAATAGCACTTGATTCAGAGAGTAGAGAGTGTAGAGAGAAGAACTCTGATTAATTCAGAAGTGAATTCGGCAGAGTATAAGTGTAAAAACCATAAAAATGAATAAGAATAATGGTAGGATGAAAGAGTATGAAGTTAGAGAAGAAGATGTGTTAAAAAAAATCGGCTTTAACCTCTTTTTATAGAGTATGAAGGGTTGCAATGGTTCTGAAGCATTTAAAAAGTGAAAAGTCACTTCCCTTCAAAAATAGAAAAAATAGCAATTATATGTCGACATGCTCTTTTTGCTATGTCGACATGCCCATCATGTACATTTTTGATTTTCAAAGCATTTTCAAGTGTTTTTGATATAAAACTAATTCTAGAATTACTTGAGTAAAATTCTAGTGTTGTAAATTAATATTATATGATAGAAAAACATATTTTTAAACTATATAAATATACTTATAAAATTATAAGGTTTTGAACTATATATAAAGTATAAATATAAAGTATAAAAAAATTAAGTTTGAAAAACAAAGAAGAAGAAAATTGAAACAAATATAAAAACAAAATAGAGAGGATTGATGATAGAATTGAAAATCAAAATTTGAATTTGAACCTGGAGTGCTATTTAGAGTCTTACAGAATGTAGACTCTCTCTCTCTCTCTCTCTATATATATATATATATATATATATATATATATATAAATCTTGAACTCTTGAAATTTTGATTACTCATGAGTCTTGAAATTTCTCTGATCTTTGAATCTCTATCATCTTTATAACTGTACAGTCTTCAGTAATATTTCCTGTATATAATTCCTGCACACACACACACACACACACACACACACACACATATATATATATATATATATATATATATATATATTCTGTACAAAAAGTGTTAGCATATATTTTATAATCAATGATAATTGAAATAAGGTTGTTGTCATCAAAACTCCATTATCCAACAATCTCCCCCTTTTTGATGATGACAACCTTAGTTTATAAAATACCTTACCTGTATTCATACCTATATATACCAGTTAATGATGATCCTTCTAATACTCCCCTTGTCTATATGAATCCTATAAACTATGTCTATATTTTATAATTTCTCCCCCTTTGACATTATCAAAAATAAATTCTAAAAGTACTCCCCTAAATCCTAGAACTATCTAAATAATTCCTATACTAAAGTAAAGTACTCCCCCTGAGTCCTAAATCTATAAAATACTCACCCTAAATCCTATATATATATATATATACTACTACAATATTCGATATAACTATCTGTGATTCTATGATACCCTTATATCTACCTCTAACTCTATGATTCTAAGCCTAAAAGATTATAAATCCCCCTAAAATTATGACTATACTAGTCTAATAAAAGAATAATAAACAAGGAAATCTAATGTTTATAATCAATTCAAACAATCAATCCAAACAAGCAATTCAAGCAATCTATTTAAGCAATTAATTCAAGCAATCAATGTATGTAATCAACAAAATCAATCAAATTAAATAATATATGTTAATAAACACTTCTTGAACCTTTAATTAAACCTAGAAACTATAAAACTCCCCTTTAATCTAATACAAGACTAAACCTCCAATTGTCAGGGGTCATCACCAACCAATGGCCAATCCTATACTCTAGTTTCCCTAAAACTATAATAAGACCTTAATCTAGACTTAGAAATAATTCTGATAAGATATCCTTAAAAGTATTATATAAGTAAAGTAATTTAATCCAATCAATAAATCAATTTAAGTTTTGTTGTCACAAAATATCAACTCAAACATGAAACTAAACATTTCTGGTAACTTCTACCTATCCTAAAACCTATAAAGCTCCTATCAACTATAAATTCATAAGTATATTTCCAACAAACCTATCAACCATTAATGAAATTTAACCATGTCAAGTAAGTAAATCAGGTTATTTAAATCAAACAAAACAAACAAACCAAATAAATCAATCAAATTAATCTAGAAAAAGTAAATATGTTATGTATTTAATTAATAATCCTATATTTCTAATAAAACTTTTCATACTATATACTTGTTATATGGAGTTGAAAGTTAATATATAATGCAGTGTGTGAAGTATCTTGATTATAATGTAGTATGAAATGTATGCCATATGCAAAACAATATGAAGTGATATATTGAATGAAGTGCAAGTTGTGATGTGAAATATTTTAGTTTAAGATGCACTATAATTTATAATAATGATGTATGACATGAAATAAGATGGTAATGATAATATGCAGAATGATTTGGTGATGATATCTATTTCTATAAAAAGATACTTAAAGTAATATCTAACTATTGTACATATATATATTATAAATTATTTGAATCAAACAAGGATAATGTTAATTTTTAGACTTAGGTTAATTATACTAGAAAGTGATTAAAATAATAATAAAGATAAGAGTTTTAAAAAAATCATGATAAGTAGTAAAATATTCAAAATAATTACGGAGTTAAATAATACTAGTAGGGTAAATGTAGTAAGAATTGAAGATCTTTCTAGAGAGAATATAAAATTATATAAAGTAGATTATAAACATATATTCATAATTGTATATAAAAATTGATTTAAAAGGCTTAAAATTTAATTTATTATTTACCTATATCACATTTAAAAGACTTAAAATTTAATTTACTATTTATCTGTTGATACAAATCAATTTTTCATTTAAACTTTAGAAATCAAAAATATATTAATTGCTAAAGAACCATTTATATGTTAAAACTATAAAAGAAATCTATTGTTATAATAGAACTATTTTAATGGAATAAAGTAAACTATAGAACAATTACTTCCTATATAATATATTTAAGTCAAAAAAATCATATATTATATATACCAAAATATTAAGTTAGAAAATACAAGTTTCATAAACCTTAATAAATCAAGAAATCAAAATTAGTATTTAGTTTCAAATAATATCTATGATAATGTAACCCAAAAATTGTTATGAAAATATAAGTTTAAACCATGGATGTTTAAACTACATATAAAAGATACATAAACTTGTATTTTATAATAATATCAAAAAGTTATATTAACTTTGTATATCATATTAACATGTTTATATAATTAATTTATATACTTTTAATATATATATTTAGAAACAAGGTATAAGAAAATAAGTAGACATATAAAGTTAATAACCAGAATTTGAATTGGCATTTTCTTATTGAATGAATGGAGGGAAGTTTGAAAATTCAAATTTTATTTTATTATTTTATTAATAATTTCAAATTCAAATTTAAAATTTGAATTTTAAATTTCAATTTTGAATTTTAAATATCAATTTTGAATTTTGAATTTCAACTTTTGAATTTCAAGTTTGAATTTTAAGGTTTTTAAATTTCAAATTCAAAGCAAAGCAAACAAATCATCCATTCAACCAAAAATTTAAAAATTAATTAAGACGTACCCAGTTTCTAGATCCATTTCTTTGATATTCTCTTAATTCTGAATTGATCTTCTGAAATTTGATGATGAGACCTGTTCGATTGTGACGGGCTCGTTTTTTCTGATCATGATAATGTATTCAATTGCTGAATTTGAACACTGTATGAGAAAGATATTAAAAATTTAGTAGTTCAACCAACTTGGCGCCAAAATTTGAATTTGGATTTTTGAATTTTGAATGAATGGACACTTCGACTACTATATAAAGGCCCAAAAGTCATGTCTCTTCATAACTACGCCTCCTCTTCTTCTTCCTCTTCTCTCGTTTTTCACTTTTAATCAAACTTTAAAGCGGCATGACTTCTTCCTTTCTTAACGGAACTGGACGAAATCAGCAGCAAATCGAAGAGGAATTCGAGGACTACGATCTAGTAGCAGTTTCGGTATGAATTTGGATGGTGTTGGGGTGCAGCGAGTCAAAACAGTAAGAGGTATGCATAAAATCGCGTAACAGTTTTCAGTTTTGAATCGCCAACTTCAAACTGCCATATCTCACTCAGTTTTGGTCGGAATTTGACGATCTAACCATCAAATCAACCGCGAGAACGAGAAATACAATTTGGAAAAGGATTTGAGACAAAATAGTCTAACCTGTGGATACAACTTGAAGATAACCGTTGACAGTTTTGGTTTCCTTTTCTCTTTATTCACCAAAACTTCATTTGATCATTACTTGATCAATTCTTGACGGATTTACATGAAACCAGCGACATTGAAGCAAATAAAGAGAAATACAGCATGAAGATATGTTGTAGATGAAAATACATAGTTGTAAATTGATCTGGTACCCATTTCTTTGTTGATTTACTTTATATATATCCATTTCTTCTTGGTGTCTTTCAGCCATCATTACTCTTCTCCTCTTTTTGATTTCTACCACGTGAATTCTCAATAGCCATGTAACACACCATTTCGGAATTTGTATTTCCAAACGTGAACCTTTTCATAATTTGAATTTTCAATAGTCACCATTTTATATTTTGAATCACCAACAGCCACTTTACCCATCTTTTCATCTTTTGAATTTTCAAGTCATATAGCACATCTTTTCCTGCAAAACAACACGACTTTTCAAGGAATCGAATGACTTTTCAAAAAATAAAAGATCTTCAAATAAGCAAGTGACTTTTCATGTAATTAACAACAATTTTAAAAAATAATATCATGACAGTTTTGTAACACATTCATAGAACAAAAATTTAAATCATTTCAAATTTCAAAAATCAAATCATAGTAGCTTGATTTTTCAATAAAATTGAATGCAGACTCATCTAATACATGATGCAGTACATGAATTAAATCTAGTGTTCAAAATTTGCCATTTAACATTTTCAAAAATCAGATTATGAACTTTTTGAAAGACCTTGCTCTGATACCAATTGTTAGGGACTGCGGAAAGGATCGTTAAGGCAAAGCAAACACTAGAGGGGGGATGAATAGTGTTTGTAAAAACTTTAAACAAAACTTAAATCTAGATAGAATTATGGGGTGAATCAAACAACAAAAACATAATCGCAGATACCAATTCAAACATAAATGCAAAATAAACAGAAATAAAGGAAAATGCAGAAAAGGAAATAACACACCGGATTTCATACTGGTTCGGATCACTCCTACGTCCAGTCCCGCACAATTGTGCAGATTTTTATTACTGTTTTCAAATAGTCACATACACCCTCCTTGATTCCACGGCTCAAAAAGGAGACACCAACTCCTATCTTTTGATTTTGTGGCTCAACAAGGGCACACCGACTCCTAAACCTTGATTTCACGGATTCAAGGATAAAACCGTTTACTCTTGACTTATAAATCGGATTTTTCAATCCAAGCAATTACAAAACAGCTCTATAACTCTTCAATAGCACTTGATTCAGAGAGTAGAGAGTGTAGAGAGAAGAAGTTTGATCAATTCAGAAGTGAATTTGGTAGAGTACAAGTGTAAAAACCGTAAAAATGAATAAGAATAATGGTAGGATGAAAGAGTATGAAGTTAAAGAAGAAGATGTGTTAAAAATTTGGTTTAACCTCTTTTTGTATAATATGAAGGGTTTAACGGTTCTGAAGCATTTCAAAAAGTGTAAAGACACTTCCTTCAAAATTAGAAAAAATAGCTGTTATATGTCGACATGCTCTTTTTACTCTGTCGACATACCCATGTACATTTTTGATTTTCAAAGCATTTTCAAGTTTTTTGATATAAAACTAATTCTGGAATTTCTTAACTAAAATTCTAGTGTTGTAAATTAATATTATATGATAGAAAAACATATGAAAACATATTTTTAAACTATATAAATATATTTATAAAATTATAAGGTTTTAAACTGTATATAAAGTATAAAAAATTTAAGTTTGAAAAACAAAGAAGAATAAAAATAGAAACAAATAGAAAAACAAAATAGAGAGGATTGAGGAAAAATAGAAAAACAAAATAGAGGGGACTGAGGATAGAATTGAAAATCAGAATTTGAATTTGAACCTGGAGTGTTATTTAGAGTCTTACAAAATATAGACTATATATATATATATATATGTATTAATCTTGGACTCTTGAACTCTTGAAATCTTGATTACTCATGAGTTTTGAAATATTTCCTGCATATAATTCTTGCATATATATATATATATATATATATATATATATATAGAGAGAGAGAGAGAGAGAGAGAGGAGCGTTCAATGGCACCCCAAATAGTGTAGCACCCCTTTAGCCCCCCTGATTTCCACCATACATTCCCGTTTCTCTTTCCTCCCACTAATTCTCTCTTCCGCGACTAACTTATTTAACTATAAATACTTAGCCACAAATGAGGTGCAAAAGGGAGGCCAAAAAAATGGGGTGCCATATAACCCAATCCTGCTCTGGTTATAACTTCTGGATAATCTTGACAAGCTTTGCATCACGCTTTTAGCCCTCGCCAATCCTTTGGATGAGAGTAGGTCTTATCGATAAGCTTGCCAACATTTCGGGTTCCAACTCACACTGTATTCTGAAATCAAATCCTACCAAGTACTCGAGGCACTTCCATTCTGAAAACATCGTCCCAAGCTTGCGTGTCTTTGGCTCAACGCGTTCGCCACTGTGTTACCTTTACCAGGAATATAGGCTATACCAAAATCATATGATGTCTGAAATTCTAACCACCGTTGTTGCCGAAGATTCAAATCCTCTTGGAAGAATATTTACTTCAACATCTTGTGATCCATAAACAACTCGAATCGAACTCCCAATATGTAATGTCTCCACGTCTTCAAAGCAAACACGATCGTTGCCACCTCCAAATCATGAGTTGGATAATTCTTTCGTGCGGCTTCAGTTGTTGACTCGCGTAGGTCATAACCTTATCCTTCTGCATCAGCACTGCTCCAAGTCTAGTACCGCATCCATCGGCGTATACCACCATATTTTCATTCCCACTTGGAATTGTAAAAACAGGAGCACTCGTCGGTCTCTCTTTCAGGATTTCGAACGCTTGCTCACACTTTGCATCCCATGTGAACACTTAGTTCTTCTTCGTTAATCCTATTAATGGTGCAGCTATCTTGGGGAAATCTTTTATAAAATGGAGATAATATCCAGCCAACCCAAGGAAAATCCGTACATTTAACGCATTTTAAGGCCACTTTTGTGGGGTCAACCGCTATCCCATTTGCAGAAACAACATGGCCTAAGAACCTCACTTTGTTCTCTCAGAAGTGACACTTCAGAAACTTAGCTCTCAGCTGATGCTTTCGCAAGAGTTAAAAACAACTTGTAAGTGCGTCTTATGCTCTTCCTCATTCAGGGAGAAAACCAGAATATCATCCACGAATACAAGCACGAACTTGTTCAACTAATCTCTGAAAAAACTATTCATAAGATCCATGAAATATGCTGGCACATTAGTCAACCCAGATTGCATCACCAAACATTCGAAGAAACTAGATGGTGTCTTAAAAGCTATCTTCGGCAAACTATCCTTTTCCACCCTCAACTGGTGGAATCTCATTGCCAAATCCATCTGAGAAAACACCTTGGCTTCATGAAGTTGATCGAACAAATCATCGATCATAGGCAACAAATACTTGTTCTTCTTAGTTACCTTGTTCATCTCATGATAGTCTACACAAAATCTCAAAGATCCATCTTCCTTGTTTGCAAATACAACTGGTGTACCCCATTCGGACATAGTTCTACAAATGGATCCTTTTCCCAAAAGGTCATGTACTTGCACCTCTAACTCTCGCTGTTCCTTAGGCGTCATCCGCCTAAGTGGCATAACGATAGGTCTAACATCCTCGATCAAATCGATTCTGAATTCAATTTCACGATGCAGGGGCAACCCTTTGACCTCGCCAAAGACATCCTTAAACTCACTTGCGATCGACATTGGTGACAAGTCTTCTCGTAGAATCACAAGCGAATACAAATAGCTCACGAAGACACCTTCTTGGGGATTACAACAAATCACAACCATTCACCCTTCCACATTCTGACTGTCACCTCCAACTTCTTTCAATCCACTTTCGTTGCATACCTCTTGAGCCAGTCCATACCTAAGATAATCCTAAACCGAGCGAAGTTCAAATCAAAGTAATCACACAAAAAGGAGCAACCATGACTCGACAACATTAGACCACGACAAATCATGCACAAACTGGACGAACCTCCAACTGGATTAGTCACAACAAAAGGTCTATCACAAATCTCGGGTTCCAAACCCAAGCGGCACACAAGCTCGTTATAAATGAAAGAATGTGATTCTCCAGTATCAAACAACACATGAAATGAAACATCTCTAATGGAAAAGATACCTTGAATGATGAAAGTCTTCCCCTTTCTCCTCCGATGTAGGATCCCTAAAAGACGATGACATCGCTTACAAAGCATGCGCCTTCACAATCCGCTTTCCCTTAGCTGGTTCTGGACAGTCCTTCTTGAGATCTCAGGCTTGCCATAGTTATGACACTTCATTTCAACTTTTGGATTCTTGCAATCCTTGGAAAGATGGCCCTTTTGCTGGCACTAATAGCAAGTCACTTCGCCTTTCTACTTTTCCTGTCCATCTTTTCCTTACTATTGTTGCTTCTTCCTCTTTTTATTATTACCACCCTATTATGTTTTCGGTTTTTCCTTAGCTGCAACAACAATCTCTTCCTTGGGAAACAAACTCTCATGCCTTGGAGCTTTCTTGACGATCTTCTCATAAGTGTCATCCAATGATCAACCAACTGATTCCCAAGATACTTGTCCAAGCCCATGACAAAATTCTCGTTCTTTTGATAAGGAGTCTCGACGTACGAACAAGCATACTTCGACAAAGCTTCGAAGTCAGAAACATACTCCAGCACTGGTTAACCATTATGCTTATGCTCAACAAACCTCTTAACAGAATAGACCTCTGAGTGATAGAGATAAACTTCATCTCAAACATGACTTGGAATTGCTACCATAGAGTGACAGAGTTCCACCAATACATAGCTCCGCCCTGTAGATGTCTCGATGAAAGATTCTCTTAGTCGCATTGTCAATTCCCACGTCTCCAAAGATCCGAATGCAAGTATCAAGCCACCCTTGAATCTCTTCAATCGGTTTAGTCCCTTTAAATTGCTTCCCTCCTAGAGTGGTGATGTCTTTGCATAGCTTCGCGAAGTCCACGGCTCTAGGCACTTGCACTTGAACTCCTACATCTACAGCGACTGTCTCCTGAGCGGGTACCCTCCCCATGATTGTTGCCATCATGGCCTCGAACATATCTGGGTAGTATGGTATACCGCCATTACCACCTAAAAGAACAGTCTCCTCCCTAACACGGTGTCTCAATGGTCGACGACTCATACTAAATCTGAAAAATAGAAATATTAGTCCATGCATGAGAAAAACTGCAAATGGAGTTCAAACGCTATTATACTATACACTAATAGATAGTATACATCCATCAAAAATATACAAATACGTCTCTCATATATAATTACGCTGTTGAACTTTGGCTAAAATCGATAACCAGAGCTCTGATACCAAATGTGACGACCGCCCATAACTCCTGCACTTAAAAAGAGGAATAATGCGTTAAAAAATGTACCAAGTAGCCATGGACGATCATCAAGGTAAGATAACACAAACAGAATCTGTCGTATAACTCACAATGCAAGGATAAAGTATAACAGAACATATACAACATGTAGTAATAGTGAAGCAGAATTGAGCAGGATCTTAAACTTTTTTCCATATCACCATGAAATATCCATATGACCTTGGATTACACTATAAGAGTCTGTACAATAAGCCTCACTACAAGCTCTCAGAGAATACATCAAACAGCGGAAACAACAAATACTAGATAATAGAAAATAATACGCTAGCCTCCTGCTCGTCATCGCACGACAGGATCGTCCACATCAAGATCAACTACCTGTCACCTGGTACTCAGTCCGCCCATCCACAACCGGATGAAGAACCCAAGGTAATAAGAGGAAACATCAAACCATAAGTCATACAACAGTCTGAATGAGCGATAAAACAACTATCTAACATCATCAATAAAGTATATGAGAATAGGAAGATTAATCAACTAATCTACCAACACAAACAGAGAAGAACCCAAACCCATCTTCCCCATATCCCATAGTGATAGCCTTTACAGCAAGCATTTAGAAACAACGGTACATTCATGGCAATCAGTTATCAAGCATAGACCATCCTAATTGATATCCATATCCCCTAAGCAAAATCCCTGAAGTCCTAAACCAACATCAGACAAGCACCCAAGAGATATCTCCTTCGACATCGAATGATCTACACAAGACGATACAAGCAAAGCAGTCATCATTCATGACTCTGGCTATCACCACTAATCCTTCTTTGAAACCATCGTTAATCATATGACCGACCAACACCTTGTCATCCATCAAGGGCCAATGGTAAACCCGGTTCTAGCAAAAACTCCATACGCCATCGTGACTCATATATCTAGGCCCATTGTGACCGCATAGGGTACTCGAGCATTCAACTGGTCTTTTAGGCGTCCCTATTATACACCTTCTTTGATTCCGCTAGAACCTACGACAATGATAATTCCTCAGCCTTCAGTATCTCCAGCCATCCAACCTAATGACTATTCATAAGCTTAAGCCACTTCACGAGCAAAACATTATCCACGAACTCACCACCTTGAGTCATCTTCACATTCTTTGCATTTCGACGATCAACGAACATATCACAACACCTTGACATTCCTGCTTGAATATATCTTGAAGTCACATTCATTCCCAAACCAAAATAACATCATTTGGTTCACCATTCACTGGGTCATTTTCCCTAGGTCGTGACCGACCTATATAACGAATGACCCGTCCCCCTTTTTCCACATAAGCCTCCCCAATGAGCTTCGAACGGCATGACTTCATGAATTAACCTGACATCGGATGACCCAACCCATCGTATCGCCTCTTTCCATCAGTACAGGCCGACACAACTCCTCATGACTTGACCTGACCGACCCATACCAAGATCCATCTCTGTATTACACTTGCATGCTTCCTATGACCCGAGCCATGCACAAACGACCTGGGCTTCAACAACCCGAGCCATGCATGACGACCTGGGCTCCAACGACCTAAAGCCTTCGACCCATCCATTTCTTAGACAAGAAGTCATGCGACCCAAGCTCCATGCCACGTCATTAACAACCTGAGAAAAAAACGACTCAACTCCAGATCTGACCAATTTATCTCCAATCTTGACCAAATCACCACCGAATGATAACATCGATACAAACAACTTATCTAAATCATCCAATTCAACTATCAACACTTTATGGAATCACCAACAACACCAAAATGACAAGTATTCATCAACAACCATATAGAATTCACCAAATCATGAAAAATCAATGAATAAACAAAAAATGGATCTAAACTTGCATAAACACATGAATTAACATAAGAATTACCGATTTAAGTTGCTAGATTAGATCCTATGGTGATTCAAATGAAAATATACTTACCATGATATAGATCTTAGTGAAAACAACTTAAAATGATGAAAATAAAATCAAACAACCCATATACTTGATTGAATCCATGTGAAGATGTTTATCACTCACCAATTCTTCAAATTAACTTGTATTAAATTCCTAATCCATATAGCGAAGAATGATCTTCAAACCTCTCAATTTGATGCGATCTCCCTTCACTTGATGTAGATTTAGCTTCACTTGATGTAGATCTCCAATCTTCTTTCTTAGATCTAGAATTTTAATGGTGGAAAGGCGTATTTGATTGAGCAAGGAGAATCACGAGCTCAACCAAATGAGAGAATGAAGAAAAGTAACTCTCCCCTATTTATAGCCTCAAACCAGCCCACTAATGGGCCATACCAAAACTGCCCATGAATGGCTTGTCAAACCTATACATAAAATTATGCAACACTAAAATAACGATTCCTCCCAAATTGCTGAACCAAATCGTTATTGTGACCAATCTACGGAATTGGCAACACCATTTGCTTTCCAATGAAATCAATCTCATCATCTGATTCGATCCCAATCAAAAGATATTCCCTATACAAAAATGAAAGAGGCAAGATGGTTACAGATAAAGTTGGTAAAAATTATGGACATGTCTCACATCCCCATAAACAACATATCAAAATATGAGAATGATCCAACCCTTAGGGAATTAAATAAGAATATTTTACGATCCTCCGATATGTAAAATGTGGGTTGTTATAGCATTTTATTGAAATATATTATTTATTTTCAACATTTGAATAGTACAAATTTATAACTCCACTATTTGTACATCTCATTGTAATACAATGCATTCAATTTCTTTTGTTACATCTGTTCCTTGTTACAACTCTCAGTTTACACATATAGACACATATTCATTTACAGACTCAATTCTACTCACTCATACACTGGCACATCACTATTTCTTTTGTCTTCTTCTCAGTCATTCCAGTCCCCTTCTTACCCGTCACAGAAACACACATAGTAAACTGGAACAATTTTTTTTTAAATTCTAGCAGATATATTTTTATTTTAAAATTTATTTGCCTCAGAATGCTGTTGTGTTTCTCATTATATTTCATGACTTGATCTGATATGCGTATTCATTCATCTATGTCTAGAAAACTTGTAATATTCATAGTGATTCACTGTAAATACCAAAAGGTAGATAGTGTATCTAGTGATCACACACACACACACACACACACACACATATATATATATATATATATATATATATTCTGCACACACACATACAATACATGTATACACATACTTGTGTATGTATATGCACATATATTTTGTGCAAGGGCAATTTGGTCAAACATTGAAACGGCTAGAGACAAATATATCAAGTGAAATATTCAAGTGAAGCTTGAAAACATAGATATGCTGCAAGTATCCATGAACACTCAAGTGACTACATGAAAAAAGCCAAGACCAAGTTTCAAATGCACAGAGCCAAAACAATTCATCCAAACATACACACACATAAACACAACACACATACACACACACACACACACATATATATATATATATATATATATATTTATATATGCATGTATATATGGCAGTATCAAAAGCATGGTCGAGCTGCCAAAAGTACCCAAGAATCAGTGCAACAGTCCAACAATGAAGATATACTCACACACACACACACACACACACACACACATATATATATATATACATTGTATGTATATACACAGTGGAATATAAACAAGACATGAAGCAGAGATGGTTCACTGAATGCAGTACTAGCAAATAAGAAAAACATGTCGAAGAACAGACCAGAATGCATGGACAAACAATCTAGGCTCACAAGCATGGCAGCAATATAATGGTGCACACATGTGCAGTATATATGTATGCATGTATATATGGCTTCATGCGCAAAGATGCAAATGTTTCAGGGTTCATGCAAAATGTATGAAGTGTGCATCCAAGTTCAAGTCTCAAGTGCCCAGTTTTGAACACAAGTGTTAAAAATCATACACACATAGCAAACATGAAGCAAATTTCAAGTCGGTCTTCAAATTCAAGTAACATGGCATGAAAATGAATCATGCATGCACACAAGGCCAGGTTACAAGTAAATACGGTAACGCCAAAACCATGTTTTGTGTTTATGGTAAAACTCAAAGCATGTGCAAAGTGCAAGATGAACATAGTCCAAAGCAAGTGTAACGACCCAGATTTTTCGGGTATTTAAATTCGAATATTTAATTTAATTTATTATTTAAATATTATATTTGGAATATTTATGGTTTATAAATATTTAATTTATTTAAAAACGAAGTTTAAATGATTAATTTATATATAATTTAAATCGAGCTCGAAATGGCGTGGTAGTTCGTAATATTGAATTTTGAACTTCAATTGAATATACAGGATTCGATATAAGTCGGATTTCTGTGAAACAAGAAACATTGGAATCTTATTGATTATAATTTGCATATGGAGGAGAAAAATCAGGATTTCAGTTTATAATTTGTTAGTTATGTCCAATTCAAATTTTAAAATAGTCGTTATGGAATTATTTATAAATAATAGCGATTTATTTAATAATTAAATTCGATTTAAAAGGGGTTTTTAACCATAACTTCAGATAACGATCGAATAAAGCACGAAACAAATTCTGCTGAATTCGTATTGACGTTTAGAGTTAGGATAGATATATTGTTTGTTATTTCTAAAGACCGGGTATTTTTGGTATTTAAAATAGCATCATTTTACGTGTAAAATTGAACAATGGATATGCAAACAGTCTCCGTTTTCAATGAAACCTTTTCCATCGTGTCCGGAATGTCATTTTATGCTAGGGTGCAAATTTTCATCCAGATTAAAGGTCGTTTGAGATGGTTTTAACTGGATACTTCGCAGCTAAGTTTTTATATAGAATATAATATATTATCTTAATAAACTTGTCCCTATAAATACCACTTAAGGTCAACAGCCCTAGTTCTATACGCGTGGTCAACAAATAAAATTTACAGCGCCTCCACCCTATTTTACACGATCATCTTTGATCGATACCTCCTTCTCACTTATCCGCATATCCATGAATTAATACAACAAACCTTTAACTATAAACTGTTTCGTTTTATCGACTCGAGGCATGGGACGACAATGATCGACTGAAGTTGTTTCTGATAGCTGAAATTGGTTCGGAGGTCAGCAGCGATTTGGGGAGTTTGCCGACGAATGGCAGCCTCGAGTGGACTGCAATTGTGTGCAGGCATAGGCAAGGGTGTGGGGTCGACGCAGTAACCACCGATGAGAGGGCAGTCGTCTTATGGTGGCAGGGTGTTTGAATTCCAGCGTAGTAAGTGTTACGTGAAGATGTTTGAACAGGAGTTCGTCACAATAATGATTTTTCGGTGAGCATGGGATGAAGTAGAAGATCATCGCGTTTTTAACAAAGGCAGAAGGAAAAGTTATCGTCCCTAAGATGTTGACTAAGAAGACCACGTGAGTTTGTTTGCTTTGAAGGCCTGGAATGAAATGGTACAACTACAGTAAAAAAGAAAAGAAAAAGGAATCGGTTTGCTTATCACTAACGATGAATGGGTCACTGGTGATTACGATGGAGAAGCGGCGGTTGAAGTTGTAGCTGGTTTTGGGTTCTGTAGTAGTAGCGTTGTTCTACAAAGGTGAAGAAGCATGGGCTTCGGATGTGAAGAGGGAGATGTGTATTTACACGATAATTTGAAGTGTTGAAATCAAGATCTGGGTTTCGAAAAGCAGCTGGAACCAAAGGAAAGGGACGATGATCGATTTAAATCGGTCCATATTATATAAAATGGTGATTAGCATTTTAACCCTAATTAAGAACTTAATAATTTATTTAAATTAGTGTTAGTGGTACTGGATACAATCTGGAACATGAAACGAATACAAAGGTCATGATATGGGTTTTTGAATTAGAAACAGAATCAGTACATAATCAGCCTAGTTTATATGTTAACCAAGTATAGTTAAGCTAAATAATTATATTTCTTAGGGTCAATTATTTAATTTAAAATTCATTTTAACTTAGATACTATATTCATTAAGGTTAATTAATTAGAGTTTTAAGTTGTTTAATTAAATATATAAACTAATTTGCTTAATAATCTTCTAATTGGTTGAGTAAAATCTAATTAGGGATTTATAGTTGGTCAGTTGATTTTTGAACACAATAATTAGTTTTATAAACCATGGTTAAGAAATTAAGATTTTTATTAAGGGAATTAGATATTAATTATATTAATTAATATTAGCTTAAATTGTGAATAACCTGTGCATCTATGATCAGAATGGAACGAAGCTAATTTGGACGGTTCTGGAGTGAATGGAAATTTTCGGTTGAATTAAATGAGAAATCAACCTGCTTCTGCGATAAATCAAATCAAAGTGAGTTAAACTCACTCAGTCCCACTTATATTTTATATAAGTTGGGTTTTTATTTATGTGCGCTATGGTTGCTAATGGTTGTTATTAAATTGTTGTTATTGGCCAGTTATTGAATTTATATCGATATATTGAATTGAATGATTATATTGAGGTAATATCTTTGATGTAGGGAAAAACAGGTTGGAGGGATCCAACTGGATTCCTCACTAGTAGTTGTTAAATTTTATTATATTATAATATATGTTGAGAAATATGAAATTGTGATACAGGGATGGACAGGTTGGAGAAATCGAACATGATTTCTCAAATAATATTGATAATTTTTATCAATATATATGATTTGTTGTGTTTCACTTGAATGTGAAATTGGTTTATATTTCACAGTTTGGTACTTTAACAGATATTTACCTCTTTAGTACCATCGACGAAGAAATGATTTTTGAAATCAATATTTAATCGATTTAAAACGTTTTTCAAAGATGTATTCATATACAGTTTTGAAATATGATTTATAAAATAAATGTTAATGATTTATTAATTAAATGTTAATGATTTATAAAGCGAATGTTATGGTTTATACAGCGAATGTAATGGTTTATACAGCGAATGTAATGGTTTATACAACGAATGGTTATTGGTTTATACAGCGAATGGTTAATGGTTTATACAGCGAATAGTTAATGGTTTATACAGTGAATGGTTAATGGTTTATATAAAGCGAATGGAAATATGGTTTATACAACGAATGGCTAATGGTTTATACAACGAATGCAATGGTTTATACAGCGAATGTAATGGTTCATACAGTGAATGGTTAACGGTTTATACAAAGCGAATGGATATATGGTTTATAAAGCAAATGTTAATGGTTTATAAAGTGAACGGTTATATTATTTAGTGAATAGTTAATGGTTTATAAAGCGAATGGAGATGGATTTAAAAAATGAATACAAATGGATTTACACAGCGAAAGGAATGGAATGGTAAATGAATGGTAAAGGAATTCGTAAATGAAAGGTAAATGATTTTGTAAAGAAAAGGTGAAGGGTTTTGAAATGGAATATGTAATATTAGTTACAAAAGTTAAGTTGAGACATTTTAACTAATTTTGTGAAATGATATTTAAATAATATTAAAAAATGATTTGTGAGATTATAATAATAGAATCACTTTAAAAGGGAATATGATAAGGTTTTACGGAATTGGAAACTTGTTGTACGCTGGTTGAGTTGAGTAAATTTCGAGGTATCGATCTGATGTTGGTTTCGACCTTCGGGATTGATACTGAGAGATTTGTTCACTTACCAATTTACAGTGAGGGTCTAATGAGTGGAAGTGAATTGATAATGGAATTTTTCTTATTTCTAATAAGAAAGGGAAATGTTTTTCGAATCAACAGTTTTAATATTAATTAACGACGGGTTAATTCAAGAGGCTAAGTGATGCTGGGTATTGAATTAGTGAATTCATTTTATTTTTGTGCATGAATGGTTGTTTATTTGATAGTTAAATAACTGACTATCAAATCTGACCAATACGATTGTTGGAACGGAAATACCGGATTTATATTCGAAAACCATTCCAACCAGCAAATATGTGAAAGATGGAAGATGCTGACTGAAGATAGAGAAATTGAAGACCAGGGATCTTCAAGAGCTGAAGGGCTACTTGTTGAATTTCTCTAGTTAGCTCCCATAGATGTTTCAACAGTGATTCTGTCATGATTAGAAATCTTCGGATTTTAAGGACTACCCTCTACTGATCCATAGGGTAATTCAAGGATGCAGTAGGAGAGTGCCTTCGGTTCATCCTGTTCCTGGATGACTTGTATGGACGGATGTCTGACATGGTATTTCCAAAGGGATTACATAAGATGGAAGATGGAAGATGGAAGATGGAAGATGCTGACCGAAGATGGATAAACTAAAGACCGTGGATCTTCAAGAGCGGAAGGGCTACTTGTTGAATTTCTCTGGTTAGCTCTCAGAGATATTTCGGCAGTGATTCTGTCGTGATTGGAAATCTTCGGATTGCAAGGACTACTCGCTACTGATCCGTAGGGTAATTCAAGGATGCAGTAGGAGAGTGCCTTCGGTTCATCCTATTCCTGGATGACTTGTATGGACGGATGTCTGACGTGGTATTTCCAAAGGGATTACATACGTTGATTTCTTCGAACATAATATGGTTGATAGCGGAGAAAGGCCTTTCTCTTAGCCTAATAACTAGAATATTTTTGTGGACATCAAATTAGTGATTTTCTGGAGGATCTGACAATGTGGTATCCAAAGTGAATGATGGCCAGATGTTCTTAAGTTAATTATGACCTAAAGCCTCATCAACCGGAAATGGCATAAATCGGATAGGTCGCATGGCTATGTGGGTCGCACCCATCAAAAGGGTGTATTGTCACCATCTGGAGAATATTCATATTTGTCACTTCTTTTCATTTCTGTATCTCCCGGGAACTATGGTGGTCGCGACAAAAATCCGTAAGGTGACAATACATTCGGTACTCTCAAGCGAAATGAGGGGCCGGTCATGTTTAGCCTGGGTTGCAAGATGTTCTTGTTGAATCCGGTGTATTCGTCTCTAGAGATACATTGTTGGAAGGTGGTCCCATACCTTGCTATGGAAATTCGTTCTCCAATAAGTGTACGCGGTTTTGATTTCATATTATATATGTAGAGCGTGAGATGAAAGCATTCTACTAGATTGATATTTATTTGTATTTAGACATTATTATAATACCAGAGATGATATGATTTCCAAAAATGCTTTGGGTTATCGTAAGGTAAAAATCGTCCGTATTTATGTATGGATTTGGTCTTACGATTTTCCTTTCCATTTGAAAGATTTTGACGTTAAAAATCAAGTTGGATGATACCTTTAAACTTAATGTGTTTTTCTAACTCTGGTTCACCAGACATATTCGGCATTTTGTAAATGCTCAGGTTAGACCGAGTTGTACAGGTCCAGGTTATCGGATGCTGTGAAGATACGAGCTGGAAGAGTCCAGACGTATGATATTCCATAGATACTGTTCCGCTGTGTGTTGTATATAAGGACATGTTATATTAACTGCCCAGATGTGTTGATGTACTCTGATGATTGTAAGTATTTTTAAAGCTCTCAGTAAAGATTATTTCTATATTATATTTTGTTCCGCTGCGTTGTGAGACTCTGTGTCGTACTGGTTCTTCTTCTATTCTAATATTTCTTTCTTTCTTATCTCATCCTCTAACTTCTTTCTAATAACTATCTAGTGTTTTCGATACTTGAGTTTTTGCAAGTAATACGGTTTATATATTATTGTCGAAATTCGGGAGTTGAATTCCTGTCGGGTCATTACAGTGGTATCAGAGCTATTGGTTTAGTAATAACCTTGGCTCTATTGCATAACTCGATAGAGATGGGGTTAGTAATACCTTAGATCGAGTTGAGTGTATATATATGAGAGCGTATTTGTAGATTTTATATACAAATGTTTTGTATTGTGCTGTTTGATAGGTTCAATTGTTGAAAAGCATTGAACTGAATTGGACACGATATTGGTTTGTAAAGAGGACAAATGAAATAATTTTGCCCAGGCTATATTTTATATAGAAAAGGAAATAATTTTCTCAAATTATGTTAGTATTGGTTGTTTGATTGATCTGGTTGAAATTCAGAATGAATAGTAAAATGAAATTGAATTGGTTAGAATATTAATTAGTTAATTAATTGAGATTATCTTGGTTAAGTGAGATGAATTAAGACATGCGTATGGAAATGGAATCAAATCAAGTAAATTTGAGATTTGAATGGGGAATAAATTGAATAGAATCATGAAATCAAATGAGTTAACCCTATATATGTTACCTGTATTATATATCGAGTTAAGTACAAATTCCAAAATGCTATAGGAGTTGATCTAGTTGCATAGATTGAAATACAGATTGGAAGAAGAGAGTAGATCAGTAGTTGATTTACTTCATAATCACAGATTGAGTTGCCCGACAAACTGGTAAACCTTGATATTATTGATTTGAGCGATTGATTTTACCCCTGTGTTGGGTAGCCGCTTGGCTTTCGTTTTTATTTTGGTAAAGTTAAGGCCCAGAGTGCCAATTGTAGTTATACCAATCAAACCGCGCAGAGGAGGTGCTAGCGGAATTTTTCTAAAAGCTAAAGAGTTAGAATATTTTTGATAATAATTCTAAAACGATTATTTTGAAACTAATTGGGTTTATAACATTCTTCTCACTTTAGTAATTTCGGGGACGAAATTCTTTTAAGAGGGAAGAATGTAACAACCCAGATTTTTTGTGTATTTAAATTTGAATATTCAATTTAATTTATTATTTTAAATATTATATTTGGAATATTTATGGTTTATAAATATTTAATTTATTTAAAAACGAAGTTTAAAGGAATAATTTATATATAATTTAAATCGAGCTCGAAATGGCGCGGTAGTTCGTAATATTGAATTTTGAACTTCAGTTGAATATACAGGATTCGATATAAGTCGGATTTCTGTGAAACAAGAAACATTGGAATCTTATTGATTATTATTTTCATATGGAAGAGAGAAATCGAGATTTCAGTTTATAATTTATTAGTTAAGTCTAATTCAAATTTTAAAATAGTCGCTATGGAATCATTTATAAATAATAGCGATTTATTTAATAATTAAATTCTATTTAAAAGGGGTTTTTAACCATAACTTGAGATAACGATCGAATTAAACCATGAAACAAATTCCGTTGAATTCGTATTGACGTTTAGAGTTAGGCTAGATATATTGTTTGTTATTTTTGAACATAGGGTACTTTTGGTATTTGAAATAGCATTATTTTACGTGTAATATTGAATAACTGATATGCAAACGGTCTCCGTTTTCAACGAAACCTTTTCCATCATGTCCGAAATGTCATTTTATGCTAAGGTGCAAATTTTCATCTAGATCAAAGGTCGTTTGAGATGGTTTTGAGTGGACACTTCGCAGCTAAGTTTTTATATAGAATATAATATATTATCTTAATAAATCTTGTCCCTATAAATACCACTTAAGGTCAACAACCCTAGTTCTATACACATGGTCAACAAATAAAATTTACAGTGCCTCCACCCTATTTTACACGATCATCTTGTATCGATACCTTCTTCTCACTTATCCGCATATCCACAAATTAATACAACAAACCCTCAGCTATAAACTGGTTCGTTTTATCGAGCTCGAGGCATGGGACGACGAAGATCGACTGAAGTTGTTTCTGATAGCCAAAATTGGTTCAGAGGACAGTAGTGATTTGGGGAGTTTGCCGATGAACGGCAGCCTCGAGTGGACTGCAATTGTGTGCATGCATAGGCAAGGGTGTGGGGGTCGGTGTAGTAACTTCCGATGAGAGGGCAGTCATCTTCTGGTGGCGGGGTGTTGGAATTCCAGCGTAGTAAGGGTTGCGTGAAGATGTTTGAATAGGAGTTCATCGCGGTAATGATTTTTTTGGTGAGCATGGGATGAAGCAGAAGGTCATCGCATTTTTAACAAAGGCAGAAGGAAAAGTTATCGTCCCTAAAATGTTGACCAAGAAGACTGCGTGAATTTGTTTGCATTGAAGGCCTGGAACAAAATGGTACAACTATAGTAAAAAAGAAAAAGAAAAAGGAATCGGTTTCCTTATCACTAACGATGAATGGGTCACTGGTGATTACGACTGAGAAGCGACGGTTGAAGTTATAGCTGGTTTTGGGTTATGTAGTAGTAGTGTTGTTCTGCAAGGGTGAAGAAGCATGGGCTTCGGATGTGAAGAGGGAGATGTGTTTTTACACAATAATTTGAAGTGTTGAAATCAAGATCTGGGTTTCAAAAAGTAGCTGGAACTAAAGGAAAGGGATGATGACTGATTTAAATCGGTCCATATTATATGAAATGGTGATTAGCGTTTTAACCCTAATTAAGAACTTAATAATTTATTTAAATTAGTGTTAGTGGTACTGGATACAATCTGGAACATGAAACGAATACAGAGGTCATGATATGGGTTTTTAAATTAGAAACAGAATTAGTACATAATCGGCCTAGTTTATATGTTAACCAAGTATAGTTAAGCTAAATAATTATATTTCTTAGGTTCAATTATTTAATTTAAAATTCGTTTTAACTTAGATACTATATTCATTAAGGTTAATTAATTAGAGTTTTAAGTTGTTTAATTAAATTTATAAACTAATTTGCTTAATAATCATCTAATTAGTTGAGTAAAATCTAATTAGGGACTATAGTTGGTCAGTTGATTTTTGAACACAATAATTAGTTTTATAAACCATGGTTAAGAAATTAAGATTTTTATTAAGGGAATTAGATATTAATTATATTAATTAATATTAGCTTAAATTGTGAATAACCTATGCATCTATGATTAGAATGGAACGAAGCTAATTTGGACGGTTCTGGAGTGAATGGAAATTTTCGGTTGAATTAAACAAGAAATCAAACTGCTTCTGCGATAAATCAAATCAAAGTGAGTTAAGCTCACCCAGTCCCACTTATATTTTATATAAGTTGGGTTTTTATCTGTGTGCACTATGGTTGCTAATGGTTGTTATTAAATTTTTGTTATTGTCCAGTTATTGAATTTATATCGATATATTGAATTGAAAGATTATTTTCATGTAACATATTTGATGCAGGGAAAAAACAGACTGGAGGGTCCAACTGGATTCCTCACCAGTAGTTGTTAAATTTTATTATATTATAATATATGTTGAGAAATATGAAATTGTGATACAGGGATGGATAGGTTGGAGAAATCAAACATGACTTCTCAAATAATATTGATAATGTTTATCAATATGATTTGTTGTGTTTCACTTGGATGTGAAATTGGTTTATATTTCACAGTTTGGTACTTTAGCAAATATTTACCTCTTTAGTACCGTCGATAAAGAAATGATTTGTGAAATCGATATTTAATCGATTTAAAACGTTTTTCAAAGATGTATTCATATACAGTTTTGAAATATGATTTATAAAATAAATGTTAATGATTTATTAAATAAATGTTAATGATTTATTAAATAAATGTTAATGGTTTATAAAGCGAATGTATGGGTTTATACAGCGAATGTAATGGTCTATATAGTGAATGTGTAACACCCCACCTCCGCTAGGGTAACTCACAAAGGGAATGCACTAGATTTGGTGGAGCATTATCTAGGTAAACATACACAGAAATATTACAAGACGGAACATATAAAACAGCGGAAGAAGAACCAAATTTCATTGCTTTAAAATCTAGAAAGGTCTAAAGCCTTTTACATCAAGATGCTATTAAATCCATTACATCGAAATCTGTCTTGCAATAGTAAAGAAGCATAAAACCATAGTCATAAATCATTCCCTAAGTAAAACAGCAAAGCAATCCATAGCCAAGAGAAATCCAAGCCATACATGAAAGAGCCTTGGAGCTTGGTAAGATCCGAACTAAGCTGTATTCCCACCCTGTGAACCTGAGTGGGGGGAACGGAAGAAAAAGAGGCGAAACAAACCGGGTCAGTCATAAAGACTGAGTAAGTCCTAGTGACTTTCAGCATAAAAACAGGTAAATAAAACATGGCATGAAACTGAAAGTAAACATAACATGATGACAAGATAAGCTACAGGCACGATAACTAAGAATAACATCATAGGATTTCTGTCATGTATAACATTGCAAGGTTCCCATTCAAGATGAACTAAGTATAGTTTCGCAAGATTTCTATCAAGCATCGCAAGATTTCTCTGCTTCACCACTAAAATGATATCTATTTTCTCTACACCACCTAACTAGTGTCTCAACTAGTAATCTATATAAAATGATAAAATCATAATGTGATCCCAATCCCTGAAAATTAAGGTTACTTTCACGTGTACATTTATTATTTATTACCTAGATCTAATCTAGGGTTTTCTATCGAGCGCTTCCTAGATTCAACCAGGATTTATGCCACCTAGGTCCAACCTAGGGTTTTCTATCGAGCGCTTCCTAGATTCAACCAGGATTTATGCCACCTAGGTCCAACCTAGGGATTATGCTACCTATTGAACGCTTCTCGGATTTAGGGTTTATGCCACCTAGGTCCAACCTAGGGATTATGCTACCTATGTGTGTCATACGGCCCCCAATGATTGTAGATACCTATGCTGGTCCCACCATGGGGTGTATCAAGACCCATGGTAGCGGCCCGACGCAATTCTAGAAGGCATAGGTTATACTACTGGTGTCCCCAGTGCCCTTGTTATCTGCTCCAGAGTGTGTGCACGCCCGCACCCCGTTATACCTACACTGTGCACCCACCGTCGTCGTTTGACCGCTTACAATCAGCCTAGTAATCGTGCCCCACCCTGCCTAGTTTCAGGGTACCGTTGATACCTGATTTGGGTTACTGCTGAAATGGGTCCCCGCTACTAGGGTTTCATACTGGTTAAGTGTGTGGGCCTATATATACAGATATTACCCACCTTCCCGTGATGTACTTAACCCACCTATTCAAGCGTGCTTATTAATGGTTAAGTTTGTGGGCCTATATTTACTAATATTACCCACCAACCCGACATATACTTAATCCTCTCCATCCATTACGTTAAGTTGGTTAAGTGTTTCATCTTGTTTTACTTAACCCTAACACACATCATGTTATACCGGTTAAGTGTTATTCCTTGTGTTACTTAACCCTATCGCAGGCCTTGTTATACTGACTAAGTGTTCTCCCTTGTGTTAATTTAACCCCACCGCATGTCATGTCATATTGGTTAAGTGTACATTGACTTAGCCAACCTACTTATCATGTTGTAACGGCTAAGTGTTACCCTCTGTTGTTACTTAACCTTACCACGCATCACGTTATACTGGTTAAGTGCATGTTAACATAACCCCATCCACCAGTCATATTATAATGGTTAAGTGTTACCCTCGTGTGTTTACTTAACCCTACCACACATCAGGTTATATCGATTGGGTGTTATCAACCTATTCAAGTTAGCCCAACCCATCCGCCATGTTATAACGGTCAAGTGTCATTAGCCTAGCTATGTTACTTAACCTACCCATTAGTCTGATTAACAGTTATGTTGGTTAAGCCCACGTTTATAAGTTTTACATGTTCTTAACTCATACCGGTTAGGTCCATATTCATATGTCAAATTTCCATGTCATCCCACCTAACCCTCTAACCATACCCACGTCTTATTATGGTTAGTATTCCTTAATTCATTCATTATGAAGAACGAATCATGACCTCTCACATTAGACCGTGCATTTTGTGGCCACTGGATTTGCCGGGCGGTTCCGGGCAGATTTACACCACAAAATGGGTCTAACCTCGTGTCATAAATCGTTACGCCTACAATTCGACCTTCGACCTCTCACATTAGACTGACATTTTGTGGCTACTGGATTTGTCGGGCGGTTCCGGGCAGATTTACACCACAAGCAGAGTCTAACCTCGTGTCAAAGGTTCATTAATGGTCATATTCCGCCCAAAACCCCAATACCGGTTCATGTGTTTAACATATAGAAATGTTCATGATTCACGTTTTTGCCCCCAAAACGTATTCCTAAATTATTATCATAATTCACTATAAGGTTATGCCAAGTTATAGCCTTTTATTTACAATACATGCCAATTACCCAAAACCCAACTTAGGCGCGTTCATATTAAACCTCTACTAAGTCATAAATTATCATATATGTTTCAACTCCAAATTTTACATAATTAACATATGCCCAAGTTCTAGATTACATGTAAATTTTACATATGCCTAATTCAAACCAAATTTACATATGTTCAATTTTAAGCCGTTTTACATGTATGCCAATTTACACATATACTAAGTTTTCATGCCGCTTTACATATGTCAAGATTCATGATTTACGTGTTTACAAAGCTATGCCCAATTTACATAGATCAAGTTTTATACCCAAAATTACATGTATACTACGTTTACACCAATTTACTCATAACAAGTTCTAGCCAAATTACATATATCAAGATCCATATCAAATTATATATGCCAATCCCCATTCTTGCAATTACCATTATAATGACAATACCCAAATATCAAGTTTCATGTTAATGGTAAATTATCCCCAAACATCAAATTTTCATATTATGCCTTCGATTCCACCAAACGCATATATTCCACTAGGCAATATTCCAATATTTCTCCCGTATACCATCGCACGTATATCGTAGTTTAGGCCTAGGTCCGAAATTGACCTAGGTTCATCAAAAGAAAATAAATAGGGGGAGGTAGAAGTTGCAATAAAAACAAGATCAGAGAGAAAACGACATAAAAGCATCATCTCAGGCACAAAGAATAGATCTTGATAATAATATCAACATAAACCAAGAAAAATTGATTTACAACAGGCTGAATAGACCATAAACTTGTCATGCGAATAAAGATAGAAAAGTTCTCAAGATCGAGATCCAAGAAGAAACAAGAATTGAATCAAAAGTCCAATTTCACTTCATCACATGTCCATATTAAATTTAATTATTTTAATCTGAAAATAACTAGAACTTACAGAGCATGGCTAATGAATTAAGAACTAAAATTGTCGTAGAACGTTGCAGAGACATTGATTTATCTTCTTGAATTGTTGTAGAATTGCTGTAGAAGCTTTAATCTCTAGTTTGAATCTAGTTTGGAGGCTAAGAGAAAAGTTTAGAGAGCGGCGGCCATGATCAAGAGGAAGTCCAGCAGCATAATAGTGTAAGAATGATTTGATATGAATTAGGTTAGGTGTAAGGGTGTTTTTATAGGTGTAGCAACTAGTTTAGACCCTTAGATTAACCCTAGAATCAATCCGGACCGTCAAAACACGTCTCAGGCTTCAAAAATGAGTTCTGGGTCAAACCAGGCCGACCAGGTCGACCTGTAAGGTGGGGGGGTCGACACTATGGTCGACCTGGGTGGTAGGTCGACCCTATGGTCGAACGGGGGGGGGGGGGGGGGGAGGTCGACCCTATGGTCAACCCCCTGGGCCAGTCCTGCCTGAAAACTGCTGAAACTTGTACATGCCATAACTTCTTCATCCGGACTCCGATTTTCGAAAACTCGGACTCTATCTCATGTAAAATTTCGAGACGAACACAATGGCGTAACCCATTTCCCCTGATTCTGACTTTAAAATATAATTATGCCTTGAGTTCTTGTTTTAATATGCTATAAAAATACGGGTTGTTACATTCTCCCCTCCTTAAAGGATTTCGTCCCCGAAATTTTCAAGTTAAGAAGAATGTGTCCTACCATCCAATCATCCATCTACTCAATCATCAATCACAGGCATTCATTGTCCTTAAGAGATTTCTAATGCGGTATGAACATATGCAGAAAGTGTGTGTATATGTTCCTTATCTAATGCAAATGATCCGGCCTGATTGATCTTCTTAATGCAAAATATGTTTAGTGCAATGAGTCCAACATGTATGCAAATAGTCCTAGTCACATAAACACTATATGTGTGCACAAAAATCCATCCATATGCATCATACATATGATAACACATCCAAATTTCATCCATAAACAAGTATAAACACTCATTCATATGCAATATGGAAATGTGTCTGAGCCGATCTAGTGCCTAATGTGTGTTATGCAATCACGAGCAACCACTAGCAGCCACTTGCAACCACTTACAACCATCAATCATAACATGTCTCAAACACATGTTTACACCCAATTGTTCCTACCTAAAGGTATAGTCGAACGATAGAAGCAAGTAAAAACCTTGTGCCCATTAGGCAATGTCAAAACTGGAAATCTATGTCACATATATAATGATTTGGAGAAGAACTCCCTAAGCACCATCCCAGAAGACCGAAATCAACATCAGGCTGACACCCAAAGAATTAACCAACCAATATATATGTTTCTAGGAAACTAAGCATGATGGACTCCTTTTTGGTCACAAGAAATCTCTTCCTAAGACCAACCCATATCCTATAAAACCCAAAAAGTTTAGTCAACCCAACGGACACCCTCAAGCCCCAACATGTATTACTAACAGATGAGTCATACTCCCTGTGGGGTTTGCAACAGAAATAGGATGGGGAATAGGACCGAGAGGTTATACTTAAAAAGATAGCATATAGGTAAGCTCTACAAGAAAAGAGGGATTAAGGATATACTCTTAAGAAGAGATATGATGCGCGTGTCTAGTCTTCAATCTTCTAAGTCTCATTTCCTTGAGCATAACTCCATTGTGTTTTGTCCGTCTTTAACTTCATAATTTCATAACTTCTTAATTCTTGTTTCCAAAATATGAGTTGGAACTCATTTCACTATTGTCTCTCGTTCCACTTTCATTTATTCTTTTTCTAGTATACTCGGCTCAAACATAACTGCGTACTCATAGTTTCATGCAAGCTCTCCAAAATTCACTAGTGAATCCTGGATCTCGTATTATAAGGTATTCCACGCAGAAGAACTATCTCTTGTAAACAAATGCCAACCATGTTGCCAAACGTACTTACTAAGGTGATTTTCTATAACTCATGCATAAGCGAAATGAACCATCCGCCTTAGTGGTGAACGCTACTCGAGCGGATCGATAAATGTATCAAGAGATTCTAGGTAACTAAACAAGGTAGAACCCTAAGGGTTACACTAGACTTCGAGGGCATTACCAAGGCAAGTCAAGAATCTAACTACCCTCTTTTCATACTCAAGAATGGCACCATTTCTGGATAACCACTCCATCCCTAGAATCAACCCATGGCCCAAAAAAAAACATAAGCATTACTTCTAAACTCAACACTTAGCATAGACATTCTCATATCCAAACAAGTCATGAATAAATGAGCCGATTCCCTAACAGGATTTGAGGATAAAATGGGATCCTCTACTACGCTAGTACTAAGGTGCATAGACTCAACTATCGAAGCAGAATTAAAAGGATGCGATGTACAAAAACAAAGTTCTAACAGGATGATAGAAAAGAAAAGCTAAGCCTTTAACAGAAACGTTACCACCTCTCTTGGGTACGCTAGTAGTGAGAGCATACAATTGCCCTCTCGACGATCTTGTTCTTTGCCCTTGTCCTTGTCCTATAATACTTAATTACATGTCCCTTTTTACCATACCAAAGATATTCTCTCTTGTCATGGGTTTTATTATTCTTTCACTTCGCCTCTTTCCTTTCACCTTTCTCCTCTTTCGTGGACTAAGCCATATCAACAAGTTTCTCATCCTTAGGCTTGTGTTCTTTATCCTCGTATGGCTTGTTGAAAAGTTTCTCGAAAGCTACTTCCATCGCACGGCAACCCTACAAAGCTTGAAATAAGATTAGTCGCAACTAAAACTACTATGGCTACAGATGGAGGTTGGACACTACTTTGCCCTCCGACATGTGTCGCATGCCTACAAACTATGGTGAAAGAGAAAGAGAGAAGAGACCCAAGGACAGAATCAAAAGATAGTGCATATGGCTTTGGGGAATATGCCTTTCGTAAAACAAAACTTTTCTTTAGAAAAATGCTTCTTTGTAAACGTTTTGAAAATAATTTCAGAAGGTTTTTAAAAGCTTTTGCCCAGTCTGGTAACCTTCTGCTCTGATACCAAATGTAACACCCCACCTCCGCTAGGGTCACTCACAAAAGGAATGCACTAGCTTTGGTGGAGCATTATCTAGGTAAACATACACAGAAATATTACAAGACAAAACATATAAAACAGCGGAAGAAGAACCAAATTTCATTGCTTTAAAATCTAGAAAGGTCTAAAGCCATTTACATCAAGGTGTTATTAAATCCATTACATCGAAATCTGTCTTGCAATAGTAAAGAAGCATAAAACCATAGTCATAAATCATTCCCCAAGTAAAACAACAAAGCAAGCCATAGCCAAGAGAAATCCAAGCCGTACATGAAAGAGCCTTGGAGCTTGGTAAGATCCGAATTAAGCTGTATTCCCACCCTGTGAACCTGGGGGGGGGGGGAACGGAAGAAAAAGAGGCGAAACAAACCGGGTCAGTCATAAAGACTGAGTAAGTCCTAGTGACTTTCAGCATAAAAACAGGTAAATATAACATGGCATGAAACTGAAAGTAAACATAACATGATGACAAGATAAGCTACATGCACGATAACTAAGAATAACATCATAGGATTTCTGTCATGTATAACATTGCAAGGTTCCCATTCAAGATGAACTAAGTATAGTTTCGTAAGATTTCTATCAAGCATCGCAAGATTTCTTTGCTTCACCACTAAAATGATATCTATTTTCTCTGCACCACCTAACTAGTGTCCTAACTAGTAATCTATATAAAATGATAAAATCATAACGTGATCCCAATCCCCGAAAATTAAGGTTACTTTCACGTGTACATCTATTATTTATTACCTAGATCTAATCTAGGGTTTTCTATCGAGCGCTTCCTAGATTCAACCAGGATTTATGCCACCTAGGTCCAACCTAGGGATTATGCTACCTATTGAACGCTTCTCGGATTTAGGGTTTATGCCACCTAGGTCCAACCTAGGGATTATGTTACCTATGTGTGTCATACGGCCCCCAATGATTGTAGATACCTATGTTGGTCACACCATGGGGTGTATCAAGACCCATGGTGGCGGCCCGACGCAATTCTAGAAGGCATAGGTTATACTACTGGTGTCCCCAGTGCCCTTGTTGTCTGCTCCGGAGTGTGTGCACGCCCGCACCCCGTTAGACCTACATTGTGCACCCACCGCCGTCGTTTGACCGCTTACAATCAGCCCAGTAATCGTGCCCCACCCTGCCTAGTTTCAGGGTACCGTTAATACCTGATTTGGGTTACTGCTGAAATGGGTCCCCGCTACTAGGGTTTCCTATTGGTTAAGTGTGTGGGCCTATATATACAGATATTACCCACCTTCCCGTGATGTACTTAACCCACCTATTCAAGCGTGCTTATTAATGGTTAAGTTTGTGGGCCTATATTTACTAATATTACCCACTAACCTGACATATACTTAACCCTCTCCGTCCATTACGTTAAGTTGGTTAAGTGTTTCATCTTGTTTTGCTTAACCTTACCACACATCATGTTATACCGGTTAAGTGTTATTCCTTGTGTTACTTAACCCTACCGCAGGGCTTGTTATACTGGCTAAGTGTTCTCCCTTGTGTTAACTTAACCCCACTGCATGTCATGTCATATTGGTTAAGTGTACATTAACTTAGCCCACCTACTAATCATGTTGTGACAGTTAAGTGTTACCCTCTGTTGTTACTTAACCTTACCACGCATCACGTTATATTGGTTAAGTGCATGTTAACTTAACCCCATCCACCAGTCATATTATAATGGTTAAGTGTTACCCTCGTGTGTTTACTTAACCCTACCACACGTCAGGTTATATCGATTGGGTGTTATCAACCTATTCAAGTTAGCCCAACCCATCCGCTAGTCATGTTATAACGGTCAAGTGTCATTAGCCAAGCTATGTTACTTAACCTACCCATTGGTCTGATTAACAGTTATGTTGGTTAAGCCCACATTTATAAGTTTTACATGTTCTTAACTCATACCGGTTAGGTCCATATTCACATGTCAAATTTTCATGTCATCCCACCTAACCCTCTAACCATACCCACGTCTTATTATGGTTAGTATTCCTTAATTCATTCATTATGACGAACGAATCATGACCTCTCACATTAAACCGTGCATTTTGTGGCCACTGGATTTGCCGGGCGGTTCCGGGCAGATTTACACCACAAACTGGGTCTAACCTCGTGTCATAAATCGTTACGCCTACAATTCGACCTTCGACCTCTCACATTAGACTGACACTTTGTGGCTACTGGATTTGTCGGGCGGTTCCGGGCAGATTTACACCACAAACCGAGTCTAACCTCGTGTCAAAGGTTCATTAATGGTCGTATTCCACCCAAAACCCCAATATCAGTTCATGTGTTTAACATATAGAAATGTTCATGATTCACGTTTTTGCCCCAAAACGTATTCCCAAATTATTATCATAATTCACTATAAGGCTATGACAAGTTATAGCCTTTTATTTACAATACATGCCAATTACCCAAAACCCAACTTAGGCGCGTTCATATTAAACCTCTACTAAGTCATAAATTATCATATATGTTTCAACTCCAAATTTTACATAATAAACATATGCCCAAGTTCTAGATTACATGTAAATTTTACATATGCCCAATTCGTACCAAATTTACATATGTTCAATTTTAAGCCGTTTTACATGTATGCCAATTTACACATATACCAAATTTTCATGCCGCTTTACATATGTCAAGATTCATGATTTACATGTTTACAAAGCTATGCCCAATTTACATAGATCAAGTTTTATACCCAAAATTACATGTATACTACGTTTACACCAATTTACTCATAACAAGTTCTAGCCAAATTACATATATCAAGATCCATGTCAAATTATATATGCCAATCCCCATTCTTGCAATTACCATTATAATGACAATACCCAAATATCAAGTTTCATGTTAATGGTAAATTATCCCCAAACATCAAATTTTCATATTATGCCTTCGATTCCACCATATATTCCACTAGGCAATATTCCAATATTTCCACCGTATACCATCGCACGTATATCGTAGTTTAGGCCTAGGTCCGAAATTGACCTAGGTTCATCAAAAGAAAATAAATAGGGGGAGGTAGAAGTTGCAATAAAAACAAGATCAGAGAGAAAACGACATAAAAGCATCATCTCAGACATAAAGAATAGATCTTGATAATAATATCAACATAAACCAAGAAAAATTGATTTACAACAGGCTGAATAGACCATAAACTTGTCATGTGCATAAAGATAGAAAAGTTCTCAAGATCGAGATCCAAGAAGAAACAAGAATTGAATCAAAAGTCCAATTTCACTTCATCACATGTCCATATTAAATTTAATTATTTTAATCTGAAAATAACTAGAACTTACAGAGCATGGATAATGAATTAAGAACTAAAATTGTCGTAGAACATTGCAGAGACATTGATTTATCTTCTTGAATTGTTGTAGAATTGCTGTAGAAGTTTTAATCTCTAGTTTGAATCTAGTTTGGAGGCTAAGAGAAAAGTTTAGAGAGCGGCGACCATGATCAAGAGGAAGTCCAGCAGCATAATAGTGTAAGAATGATTTGATATGAATTAGGTTAGGTCTAAGGGTGTTTTTATAGGTGTAGCAACTAGTTTAGGCCCTTAGATTAACCCTAGAATCAATCCGGACCATCAAAACACGTCTCAGGCTTCAAAAATGAGTTCTGGGTCAAACCAGGCCGACCAGGTTGACCTGTAAGGTGGGGGGGTCGACACTATGGTCGACCTGGGATGACCCTATGGTCGACCTGGGGTGGTAGATCGACCCTATGGTCGACCCCCTGGGTCAGTCCTGCCCGAACACTGCTGAAACTTGTACAGGCCATAACTTCTTCATCCGGACTCCGATTTTCGAAAACTCAGACTCTATTTCATGTAAAATTTCGAGACGAACGCAATGACGTAACCCGTTCCCTTAATTTTGAATTTGAAATTTAATTCTGCCTTGATTTCTTGTTTTAATATGCTATAAAAAATACGGGTTGTTAAAGAATGGTTAATGGTTTATGCAGCGAATGGTTAATGGTTTATACAGCGAATGTAATGGTTTATACAGCGAACAGTTAATGGTTTGTACAGCGAATGGTTAATGGTTTATACAACGAATGGTTAATGGTTTATATAAAGCGAATGGAAATATGGTTAATACAACGAATGGTTAATGGTTTATACAGCGAATGTAATGGCTTATACGTCAAATGGTTAATAGTTTATATAAAGCCTATGGAAATATGGTTTATAAAGCGAATGTTAATGGTTTATAAAGTGAATGGTTATGGTTTATAAAGTGAATAGTTAATGGTTTATAAAGCGAATGGAGATGGATTTAAAAAGTGAATAGAAATAGATTTACACGGCGAAAGGAATGGATTGGTAAATGAATGGTAAAGGGATTTGTAAATGAAAGGTAAATGATGTTGTAAAGAAAAGGTGAAGGGTTTTGAAATGGAATATGTAATATTAGTTACATAAGTTAAGTTGAGATATTTTAATTAATTTTGTGAAATGATATTTAAATAATATTAAAAAATGATTTGTGAGATAATAATAATAAAATTACTTTAAAAGGGAATATGATAGGGTTTTATGGAAATGGAAACTTGTTGTACGCTGGTTGAGTTGAGTAAATTTCGAGGTATTGATCTGATGTTGGTTTCGACCTTCGGGATTGATACTGAGAGATTTATTCACTTACCAATTTACAGTGAGGATCTAATGAGTGGAAGTGAATTGATAATGGAATTTTCTTATTTATAATAAGAAAGGGAAATGTTTTCCAAATCAACAGTTTTAATATTAATTTACGACGGGTTAATTAAAGAGGCTAAGTGATGTTGGGTATTGAATTAGTGAATTCATTTTATTTTTGTGCATGAATGGTTGTTTATTTGATAGTTAAATAACCAACTATCAAATCTGACCAATAAGATTGTTGGAACGGAAAGACCGGGATTGAATTTATAATTGAAAACCATTCCGACCAGCAAATACGTGAAAGATGGAAGATGCTGACCGAAGATGGATAAGCTAAAGACCGTGGATCTTCAAGAGCGGAAGGGCTACTTGTTGAATTTCTCTGGTTAGCTCTCAGAGATATTTCGGCAGTGATTCTGTCGTGATTGGAAATCTTCGGATTGCAAGGACTACTCGCTACTGATCCGTAGGGTAATTCAAGGATGCAGTAGGAGAGTGCCTTCGGTTCATCCTATTCCTGGATGACTTGTATGGACGGATGTCTGACGTGGTATTTCCAAAGGGATTACATACGTTGATTTCTTCGAACATAATATGGTTGATAGCGGAGAAAGGCCTTTCTCTTAGCCTAATAACTAGAATATTTTTGTGGACATCAAATTAGTGATTTTCTGGAGGATCTGACAATGTGGTATCCAAAGTGAATGATGGCCAGATGTTCTTAAGTTAATTATGACCTAAAGCCTCATCAACCGGAAATGGCATAAATCGGATAGGTCGCATGGCTATGTGGGTCGCACCCATCAAAAGGGTGTATTGTCACCATCTAGAGAATATTCATATTTGTCACTTCTTTTCATTTCTGTATCTCCCGGGAACTATGGTGGTCGCGACAAAAATCCGTAAGGTGACAATACATTCGGTACTCTCAAGCGAAATGAGGGGTCGGTCATGTTTAGCCTGGATTGCAGGATGTTCTTGTTGAATCCGGTGTATTCGTCTCTAGAGATACACTGTTGGAAGGTGGTCCCATACCTTGCTATGGAAATTCGTTCTCCAATAAGTGTCCGCGGTTTTGATTTCATATTATATATGTAGAGCGTGAGATGAAAGCATTCTACTAGATTGATATTTATTTGTATTTAGATATTATTATAATATCAGAGATGATATGATTTCCAAAAATGCTTTGGGTTATCGTAAGGTAAAAATCGTCCGTATTTATGTATGGATTTGGTCTTACGATTTTCCTTTCCATTTGAAAGATTTTGACGTTAAAAATCAAGTTGGATGATACCTTTAAACTTAATGTGTTTTTCTAACTCTGGTTCACCAGACATATTCGGCGTTTTGTAAATGCTCGGGTTAGACCGAGTTGTACAGGTCCAGGTTATCGGATATTGTGAAGATACGAGCTGGAAGAGTCCAGACGTATGATATTCCATAGATATTGTTCTGCTGTGTGTTGTATATAAGGATATGTTATATTAAATATCCAGATGTGTTGATGTACTCTGATGATTGTAAGTATTTTTAAAGCTCTCAGTAAAGATTATTTCTATATTATACTTTGTTACGTTGCGTTGTGAGACTTTGTGTTGTGTTGGTTCTTCTTCTTCTTCTACTCTAATATTTCTTTCTTTCTTATCTCATCCTCCAACTTCTTTCTAATAACTATCTGTTGTTTTCGATACTTGAGTTTTGGCAAGTAATACGGTTTATGTATTATTGTCGAAATTTGGGAGTTGAATTCCTGCCGGGTCGTTACAACAAGCTTCATCTACACACAGCTGCTATGTAAAAATATACATGATGCACACAGGGTCAAAGCAAATATTAATGTCAGTATAAACTCAACAACCATGTCTAGACTCAAATGAACAAAGGTGGTAGGTGCTCCATGAGGTGACACAAAAACAAATGCATACAACAATTGTAAATGGGTACAACTCATACATGACATGTATATACAAAGGAGGAAAATGCCTATATACAAATGGTCAGTTGAAAAATACAAGCCCCAGAGTAGCATCAATTCAAAATGGTGCAAGCTTGTATTTACATCAAGACAGTGGTATGCATTGCATGGAGTCGAGCTGGGTTGGTCAACAATCATTCCAATATACAAGAAGCCAGGAGATGTGCACATGGTCAATGTCATGGCAGAACACATGAGAGGAAAACTACACATGCACACAGTGGTGGAATATAGAACTTGCACAAGTGTGCATGACAAACAAATGTTACTCATATACACGTAACAGGTGGACAAAACAGCTATGGTACATGTTTGTTATGCAGCATGGAGCAAGAGACATATACATGCACAAGTTCAAGTATGAAGCATGCTACAACTCAGATTTCAAAATGAGCAAGCACAAATAAATGAACATTTTTAGCCTGAAAGAGTTTCTAGAAATGATATTTGCATGAGTCAAAATTGGCAAATATTCAATTCAGCATTTAAGAGATACACAAACATTTTTTAGGCTAGAAGAACAATTTTAATTGTTTCCAGATTTTTCAGAAAATCAACAAGAGACTCAAGGAAAGGATGAATTCATCCGAGTGTTTCCAAAAGTCAACAGTGGTCAATTTTTGGTAAGAGTATAATTCACGTGAGCAAAACATTTCCAGATATCAAAATCGCAATTTTGGAAAATCATTTAGGCAAGAAATCAATTCAAGATTTCCAGAAATCTGCAAGGTGTTTTTAAACAATGAAAATCATTCATTCATTCCAGAATTCAATCACAACAATTCCAGCAACAAATCAAGCAACACGCAAAAATCAGGCCAAGCCATTCACGTGAAATACTACAGTGATTTTAGGGTTTCTATACCCTATATATTAACACTATTTCATCACTGGCTACGGAACGAAAAACCAAGCAACGAAAATCAATTCAGAATACTCAGAAGAATTTTTTGGTCTGCAGAGGCCAAATCGTCGATCAGAGACCAACAAGAAATCGAAGCAATCGTTGAAGCCACTGAATAATTTTTTTCAAGCATCACGGTTTGAGGGAAAGTTGAAAAACCCTAAATATTAAAATCGACTGACATTACTTTAGAATCAAAGCAATCAAAAAGAAAAGGAGGCCAGCCTGTCTTATTTTTTAGAAAGGGGTTTTGTTACTTTTATTTTGAATTGTTTTTTTATTTTATTTTGTAAATCAATCCATCGTTTTTCTAGTTTTTCTGTAAAACTAGGATTTTCTAGTTATAGGGTTTATAGCTAGTGTTTACGAGTTATGGGATTTCTAATTTGGAAAAAAAGCTGATCTTGGGTATAAAGATCAGTGCATGGGTTTTGAGCGTAGGATTAGAACAGGAGCAGGGTTTGCAAGTTTACAAGGTTTTGTAAGTGGGATATGTTTTAATACCTAGTAGAAATCTTGGGAATGCAGTAGCAGGTAGGGTTTGCCGAAGCTGGGTAAAATCTGTGTTATTTTATTTCTGCATTTATTTTCTCTGCTGAAATTTGTGCTGTGATAATTTTAATATCTCGTAAAATTCAATAAACCCTATTCACCCCCTTCTAGGGTTAATCTAGATCTAACAGTCCAATCCTGTATTGTTTTGACCTTTGCAAGGTCTACAACAATACTATGCTCCGAAACAACATCACCCAAGAATCTCACTTTTCTCCTCCAGAAGTGACATTTGGAAAACTTTGCCATTAGTTAGTGTCCCCTCAACAACTCTAGAATAATCGTCAACTGTGTCTTGTACTCCTCCCCTAATTGAGAATAAACCAAAATGTCATCAACAAACATAAGTAAGAACTTATTTAGCTTATCTTTGAAGACTTGATTCATAAGATCCACCAAATAGACATGTGCATTGGTCAGCCTAAATGTCATAACTGACCATTCATAAAATCTAGATGACATTTGAAACATCGTTATTGGCATACTATCTTTGACCACTTTAAGTTGGTGAATTCAGTCATAAGATCTGACTGAGAAAACACCCTACAACCATGAAGTTGATCAAACAAATCATCAGAACGTGAGAGAAGATACTTAGTATTCCCCGTTACCTTATTTAGCTGACAATAGTTAACACGCAATCTAAGAGAACTGTCCATCTTCGTTGCAAGTACTACAGGTGCTCCCTTCTTGGATACACTCCTCCGAATAAAGTACTTCCCAAAAGATCTTTCACCGGTACCTCGAGATCTCTCCGCTCTTTGGGTAAGATTCTTCAAAAAGGAACCATTATAGGTTTGGCATCCTTTATTAGAGTAATGCATAACTCAATCCCTCTATATGATGAAAGTTTGATCACTTCTTCAAATACCTTCGGATACTCCCTAGTGACTGGAACCATCGACAACTCATCGTCTGAAACCTTGGGAGAACATAGATAATTGGCCATCACCTCCTCAATTGGTAAACAGCCTACCACTACTCTTTACTTATCATACATCCCTATCGTTACCCACATCCTCTTGCAATCCACCACTAGTTTGTACTTACTCAATCAGTCTATACCATGTACATTACTAAACTCCACAAATCCCAAGACAAAATAATCATAAACAAAAGAGCATCCATGACTCGATAAGACAAGATTATGACAAACCATACTAAGATTGGCAGAGCTTCCAATTACTAATAAAGTTCTGTCAATAGTTTTCAGTTCCAATCCTAATTTTTCAACCAAGTCTTTAGATATAACGGAATAAGAAACCCCAGTATTAAATAAAACTCGAATAGGGACATCAAAAATGGAAAGAATGCCTTGAATGATAATATCCTTTCTCTTTTCTTTCGCTGAAGGGGCAATCAACGAACTTGAAGTAGCGTTGATTACATATTCTTTACCACCTTTTACTCATACCTGTGAAATCTTTCATGAAGCGTCCACTCCTATGAAAATCTTTCTTGAAGGGTCCACTCTTATTTTGACTATCTTTATTTGGAGATGGCCTCCCCTTGTTATTCCATTTCTTCTTGCATCCCCCGCTTGCTTGCGGATGTGGCTCATCCTTAGGAGAAACATTAGGTACAACTTTGGACTTAGGGTAGCTACTATCATGTAGGAGCGCCTTCCCAACCACTTCCTCGATGGTCTCATCAATATGATTCAAGAGCTTCTTTCCAAGATAGTCCTCCAAACTGAGAATAAACTTCTCATACTTCTTCTATGCGGTGTCGATGAAAGACATCCCATACTCGGATAAAGCATCAAACTTAGCCATATACTCGAAGATAGTCATATCTCCCTGCTTCAATTTGAAAACTTCCTAAACAAAGCCGACTTATGAGCAACCAAAATGAACTTCTCTTTGAAACGAGCTTTAAAATGATCCCAGGTAAATCCATCCTTTAGTGTAGCAACCTTCATTGAATTCCACTAATTCATTTCTCATCCTCGGAGTGGATGCGAGGAAAACATCATCTTCATTGCATCATCCAAAATAAGACCATCAATGATTCCCTCACATGAAATGAGCCAATCTTGGATCTCCGTTGCTGATTCCATGCCTAGAAAACATTTGCCCCTCAAGCTTGCAAAGTCCTTATTAAGCCTGGCAAAATCAGCTCTGAGCGCCCGTGGTTGAGCACTATCCTCATCGGTAGGGTTTGGGGTAACCACTTGGCAATTTGTAGCATATTTCTCATGAAGGTGTTAAACATGGTCTACAAATAGGGATTAGCAGCCCACGAACTATTTCCTTCCTCTTTTACTAAATTTAGATTCCTTACGACACTCCTGATGTGGCGATTTATCCTTCAATCAAGGATAAAGATGATTAGCCTACCTATAGAAAATCATATTTAATTAGTGCAGGGCGACTTGTACTATAATATATATATAGTTTTGATAATCAAAATATATAAAAAGTACATGCTTTCATTTATACACACACAATCTCTCTCTTTCAATTCAGTCCTTAGGTTAAACAACCAACCTAAGTTATGATACCAAATGAGATGACGACCGTACACTTCCGACGCTTAAGATATCTGAAGAGTGCGCTGCTGCAGTGCTCAGACATTGTAAGGTAACCATCTCGGTAGAAAAAGAATCAAAATTACACTGAATTTATCGTGTATCTCACAGCGCATGGAATAATATATAATAATTATAAAACGTACTGATATGAAACTGAAGAGACTATAAATAACTGAAATTAATCCCAACATCAGAGCAATAGATCCAAAATAGTATATAAAAATGTTATAGAGTTATACATCACCAAAGTAGCTCCCAAAATCCTTTCCCCTAATAAATAAAGCGCTAATATTCCCCGTAATGCTAAACAATGGAAAATCATAAAATATAGTAAATATGTGAGTGATCTCCAGCTCCTCCTGAATAACTCTACGTTATCACCTAACCTGTCCCCAGCCTACTCATTTAAAAGTACCCACAATAATAAGAAGAAAAACATAAGACTCCAAGCCAGACAAACTCTGGTGTAAGCGATAGGAATCTCAAGTACTGAAATAACCAGAACATAGTATGCAAAACCGTACTTGATGCATCCATGCATTTATAGAGTTAACACATAAAAGTATATACTACTCTACAACATCAATATAATAGGTGCATCCTACATCAGAGTATTGGATGTTTAAATGCCTGCATCAACACTACCTATATCGTCATTAATGCTAGCTACATCCAGTGACATTCCTAAGAGGATAAATGATTAAGAAATCATATCATATATCACTCATCCTCACATTCACTCACCTGATGCTTTGGATATATAGTACGTTTTGCTCTCCAGAATTTGTACCCACTCCTAAGAGCTCTAAGTTGAAATAACCTACTAATCTGGTCAACAACCTATGTTCAACAAGGGTACATAATTTTCACAATTCTCTTTATGGATAAATAACCCGCAGTCTGGTTGAATGTCCGACAGGCAGTCCATTAATATGGCTTACAACCGACGTCAGGTTGAAGACTCGACTGACGTGCAAGCCTTGGCTCTCTAAGTACTCGTCTGAACCTACATACAAGTGATGTATTTTCATACGAATCTCAACTGCAGAGCTCATCCTAAAATTGTCTTCATAACTCCTATCAGAAGTCTCCTAGTCAGGAACTGTATAAACAACTAACATCCGTCTTTAATTCCATCCTCTAGACCTCTTTTGACAGCTCCTCAACTAATAGTCTTGCTATCCTGACTCATAGTATTTTGCTCTTCTCCTAGGAGTTCAACTGAGTTAGAATAGTCGTTGAGCTACGCAATCACAAAGCCTTTACGTCGTCAATCATCCAAACTATGAAGTAAAACTCCCATGGACTACCGCCATTACAACAAATATGCTATTTTGTAACATTTTCCTGGGTCCCATTAGTAACGATTACATTAGTTACTAATTTGTCACGTTTATTACCGTTGTAAGAAGTTACAATGGTTATTACCATTACAAAAGCCAGTAATTTTGCACTCGATGGGTAAGATAGTAATTTCCCGTGCCCCTCCTTTCTAACCTTTCCCTTTCTTTTCCGTTATTACCAGTCACACTTACGATCTCCAATCTTTCAAAGCCACTACCTAGGGTTACTGCCTCAATTACTTCTGACTGCTTTCTTCCACTGTCGTCGCCTGGATCACCTCTGCACATTCTGTTAACCTCCTCCTCATCCATTCAATTTCTCAAGTAATTTTATTTTTGTTTTATTCATTACCTTTCTATTTGTTTTCTGAAATTGTATCGTTTTATTTTATCTTCTTGGAATTGTTTGAGGAGCAGATAATATGCTTTCCATCGTAGTTAAATCTAGGGTATAGTATAGATGCAGTGCCGGCCTGGTTTGTATCCATTCATTTTTCTGTTGGTTGTAAAGGAAATGCTCGGTACCTTTTTTTCATATCAAAATATAGCATTTAAACTCAAATTACATCTATTATTTTTATACAAGCAAAAGCAACAAAATTTAGAGTTTGAAAGAAAGCGCGGTAGTAAAGTTTAAAGTTTGAACAAAGTAGACATGTATGTTTCAATTTTTATTTTGTTATAAAGTTTCCACAATCTTTCTTAAAGTTATTAATGGTTAAATTGGTTTTGATTTATGCACAAGTACCATGCTTTCCTTTTTCATTTTACCCAGCGTCCCTTTCACAAACCTCTATTATGTTATTTACCCTATTTCAAAATATCGTCAATCAGATATGTTTCACCTTGAAATTATATGTTTTTGTCTTATTTATTCAACCGAAATTCAGTTTCGATGTTACGCCATTCCGTTATATGTAGCTGACCAACCTACCTAGATTGTAGAAGTCCAATTTTTTATAGTTTGTCCGCATAAAGCAAGTTTCAAGATGCACGCAACGCTTACATACAATGAATATGTGATATTCTATCAATAGCCACCACCTTCTATGTATAACTATTATTTAATAAATTTAGCAAAAAAGAAAATTATTTTAAACACTCCACCGGTCTAAGTCCTCTATCCTTACTGATCCGATTCCACGGGCAAGACTCCACACTGGCCACTTCATGCCGATCTGGAGCACACATCCAAGCCGATTCGAATTTCCAACCACCATAACTCCCTCGTATTAACTCTTCTTGACTTAAAATTTGAAACATAGCATTTAGAGACCATCCTCTCCATCCATATGAATCATATGCAATTTTGAGTAGTTACCATTTTATGCCGATCCGTTATAAATGACCATAACTCCTATGTACAAACTATAAACGACCTAAAATTTTGTACACGTTTATAGTAGTCTAGCATACAACTAGCTCCTGGAGTGTGATCTAGTATAAAAGAGTGGACGACCCACTGTAAATGTCGTAGAAGGTGGACAGTCCATCTTAAAAATCGAACTAGCTGATTATTAACCACAATCACCTGTACATTTCTGTATTTTTATTCTTGGTTATAATAAAAAATGTTTATGGTCACCTTAAAATTGGTCGGCTTTGCAAAACAAAAACAAAAATTGTACACGACCTTTGGAGACGGAATGAGTGGAAGGAAGACGATGGATGAGATGAAGGGACGACGAAAGGATAAGTTATATCTTGTTCTTTTTTTACTTAAAAAAACAAAAAACAAATAAAAGTTGTTTTTAATTTTGTTAACTTTATGTCCTAAAGTGATGGATTTTCACAATATAAATGCATTGTCTGCATTTTTGCATGTATGGAAACCTAAAGGTAAAAACGTAAAACCAAACATCGCCTAAGATTTTGGATGAAGAAATAATTTTTAATGGAGGTAGGAGCTTTAGGAGAAGAAAGAGAGAAATAAAATATAAGAGAGACGAGCTACAATGACTTATTTCATCCGTATTACTTTCTAATCGCGAAGTTAAGGCTAGACCCTCTAATTATAGGTCGTAATTGTTGAATTAGGCTGTTTGAATTTCAAAAATACTTAAATAGCCATAGCGCTCAAACGGTTAGCCGTTTTTAAGATATAACTATTCTACGGAAAGGGAAACAATCATCTCGATTCAATGAAAGTGGTTTCAAGTTCAAATCCCGTTCCAATCAAAAGTTATGAACAAAATAAAATTTTGTCACCGATGAAGCGATCATAGAAAAATCCAACAAAAATTATAATTACGAGAAATGTTCCTAATAGTCATTTTTCAAAATTATAGAAACAGACGACCTCATATGCAAACGATATTTTCTATTTACGCGCTAAAAACGCACAAAACTACTAGTCGTTACAGTAATTTTACACACATATATATAAAATATACACCTTTGACTCAATTTTTTTCACATCCATTATATTAATTCACACACGCATTACCCACCAATTTAATTTATGTTGCTTCCTCTTGCATTTGCTTTTCTCAACAAAAACAAATATACTTATTTATTCATCTTTATTTCCAAAAGAGAGACAAAATTTATTCATTGTGTTTTCTTTCTTTTTTACATGCCCATTGGCAAAAAAAAATTGTTTTTTTAAAAAATAATTTAACTATTTATCAAGGGACAAATTTTCGAAATATGCTAGTTTTTTGAACAATTTCGCGATCGAAGCTGTTTTGAAAACTTATTACCAAATAAGTCTGATTTCTGTCCAATCAGCAACCACGTCACCGATTTTATAGCTGAATTTTTTTTATATAGGCGCAACTCAAAGTTGCTTCCATATAATAGGGGGAAAAAAAAAAAAAATCAAGGCAGCTGTATTGTAAAATTTGCAAGTCATATTTTGGTGTAACTCAAATTGCGTCCAATAAGAATATTGAAAAAAAAAAAAAAAATTGATGCAACTATGAGTTTCACCTAATTCTGACAATTGCAAAATTTGCTCATATGCCTACTGACTAGACAAAAACCAACCTTGTTTGAGTAAGTTTTCAAATCAGTTTCGATTGAGAAATTGTTTCAAACACTAGTCTACTTTAAATTTTTGCCGAATGTTGTTTCTGACAGTTCTGTTGTGGGTAAATGGTAACATTCTTGTAAAATTTGGTCCCACCGTCCAACTAAAACAACAAAATGCTGCTATCATCCAAAAGTAACCCGTCATCGCACGAGAGAAAACACGCAGAGCCCTCCTCATGTCCACCTTTGAAGTTTAAATTTCAGATCCGCGGGTTTTCGGTACACCATCCAAAATAAAGAAAGACAATTCTATCTTCGCCTACACCTGTCCTTCATGCATTTCTTCCCAATTCCTATTTCAGGACCATTGCGTGAAAATAGAACTTCAAATCAAGACGGAGTCCAATTTTTCCACTTCCATTAAGCTGTAGGAGACACGATGAGCGGTGCGCAGCTGAAGCGATGAGGGGGGTTGAGGATGCCGACACTGCACTGGAAGAAGGCTAATCTGGATCCGCTACAGAATTGGGGTTAAAATCTGTACCCGAATTCTGCAAGGTACTCTCTTTGCTTTTCATCTTTGTAGCAGTAATTTTATGATGAAATAATAGATTCCTACAGTCTGGAATAATCAGTAAAGTTCTCACATCAGTAGGGGATTGAACGTTGCTGAATTCCTTTCACACCAGATATGTCAAATGGTAACAGAAGCACTGATTAAGTGATTAAACATTGATGTCCTATGCTGTTTGTTAGATACGTGGTCAAGTATGTGTGTGATGTTGTGAAATTTCAGACCATCAACCTTGCTTTTGTCACTGATGTTGTCCCAGGATACATTTGAATATATAGTACAAGACTTTTACAAATGCTCGGTTGTTTGCATACTACATAGCTACTAAACAAACTACAAAGATGCATGTTCTATATTTATCTTCAGGGAGACAGAACCTGGTAGCACAATGAAGCTGGTTCCTAGGTATTTTATGTACATGTCAGCTATCTATTTTATGTTAAGAGTTAAAACATATGAACTTTATATAATTTATGAAATTCTATAGATTTTTTTCCCAATGGATTTCCAGTTTGAAATACGATTATAAGTATCGTCGCAAGCTAAAAAATAGTCAGGACTCAGCAGAGGTAATAGAGACGATACGCTAATGCCAGCTTACTAACATGCATTTGAAACAAAGTAATGACATATATAACTATATTTACCAACTCATATATAACTATATTTACCAACTCTTTGTCCTAATATTTTCCATATAATTTTGTTGTATCAGATATTTTTAACACCAATCCAAACTGAGAATTGTGTTTTCACATCAAGTACCTTCCCATCAACTAGAGGTATTTTAGAAGGCTGACCAAGGATTTAAACATAACAGAGTGAACTTCAATCTTGGCTGGGAAAACTTACTGGAAAAAATTTCCTGCATTAAAGAAAATCATTCTTGAGATTGATCTTGCGAGATGAGACATGGAGATAAATTAAAAATGTAAGCACCATTCTTGGGCAGTCATATTTTTCATTGTTCACTTGATTCATTTTGTTAGTTCATATTACTCTAAAAATGTCGTGAAAATTTACATTTACGTCATCATTTGTTGATTCAAAGGGGATTCATTTTTCTTAAAAAAATTAGCCCATGCAAAATAAAAATATAAACTTACGAGGGACTATTTGATAACATGTCCTCTATATATCATGTAGGCTAATTATTTCGATATTCTTTCATGTTCTAGTTAGTTGGTTTTGAGTACCATATGAATGTTATGAAAATTAATTTTTGTGTGTTATGTGCTTTAAATATTAAAATGTCAACACATATTTTTCTATGTGCATGTCTAATGGACGTGCCTTAGTACTATAGTGTGTGTATGTATGTGTGTGTGTGTGTGTGTGTGTGTGTGTATATATATATATATGCATACATACATGTGTGTGCATGTGTATGTATGGTTATGTGTGCATGTGCACGCGCACACATACGCGCACACACACAAAGAGGCACTAGCCAAATGAATTATGAGCTGAGAACCCTAACATTGTTATCTATTGCATAGATGATTCACGCATTTACATTGGTCTCGACTGAAATGCCAAGGCAGTTCCAGGTTTCATCAAAATGGTTGCATCATCTAGATTTGGCATATCAATAAATCAAGCTCCATCTATTGATGCATGATACAAATGAACAATATGCGAAGTGCAAAATAGAACAACGTCTATCAACCCGTACTCTATTGTTAGATGCTCCAATGATGTAGAACGAATGCTAAATTCACTTTCACCTAAGTATACAATCAAACATAACCCCATGTGCAATATTTCAATCACTGGGCAACCTGAAACGATTTTATAAGCGCAGCAACACTGACTTCAACTGGGGTTTCTCCAACTCCATCAGAAAAGGTCGCATCATTTAGATTTAGCATATCAATAAAACATGCTCCGTCCACCGATTCATGATGCAAACGAACAATCTTTGGAGTGCAAAACCGAACTGTGTTCATCAAACTGTGCTCTATCGTCAAATACTTCAATGATGTAGAACATATGTCAACTTCACTCTCACCAGAGTGTGAAATCAAACATAACCCCAAATTCAAAGTTTCAATCGTGGGACAACCAACAATCATGTTTTTCAAACCCACATCAGAGAACTTGAGGTAATGCAAGTGCAATTTGTTAAGCTTATTCAAACTTGTCTTCACAGGGAAATGGATAATCCCATCACAACTAGAACAAGCAATTCGAAAGATGAACAAGTGAAAAGGCTTCGGGGCAGTTCAAATTTATTTACAAACCAAATGAATTCTAAGTCGAGAACCTTAATATTATGATCTATTGCGTAGATGGTCCACACATTTAGATGGTCTCAATCGAAATGTCAATGCAGTTCTCCAAGCGCAGTGTATCCATATTCAATGGCTTGCGCAGAATAAATACTAAGTCAACAAACTGCGAGTAGACTTAGACTAATTGAAATCATCGATTTTATTTTCTAGCATTTTGAAAGCCACAGAAGATGCATAGCTCTAAATTGGGACTGAAATTCAGCAATTTGTTACTGAAGACCGAAATGATGACAAACTTTTGTTGAAGATGGGTTGATTTGAAGCAAGGTACTCATTCAAACTCTTTTTACAGATACTTTTGTAGGGTTAATTGCTTTACTGCTTGAATGACTTAAACGAGATTAGTTCCTTTTCATGTTAAAACTAAAATTGTTTGTTGTTCTTGGTTTTTAATTATTAACGTATTCTGTGTGTGACTGCTTGTGATGCATTTACATATGATATCATATATGTGAAACCGTAGAGGATACTACAAGCTTTCCACTGGTTGGACATAGGTATTTATCATCAACATAGGTGTTTCATCATCGGCATGAACATTTGGATAAATCTGAATATGTTTTTCTATTATGCTTTAATTGTGTATGGCTGATGACTGGATTAAGAAATTTTGAATCAGTGTTACCTATATGGACACTGCTTCTTATTGGATCGGTTTTATAATAAATAGTATGTTTATTGCATGATAATCAATGTATTAATTATTATTCTGAGTAACAAACCTGTCATTCTGTTAATTTTTCATCAAGTAGCATTATGATTTTAATTTGCTGTTTTTGTGGTATAATGATCCCATTATTCCTTTTGTTTTCCAGTTATCCTGATTAACAAATTTGAAGAAAAAAATAGAAAAGATCGAAGATACCAGACTATAGGAAATGTTCATGTTAACCAATTATTTTACGTGTCCAGTAAATTCAAATGGTAAAAAATAAGCTTGTTTGGTCTTATGAGTTATGATTGACTTTGGACTATTATTATTGTCATTTTTGTCATATTCTATGTTTTTAGATGATAAGTGCATGCTGTTTTCATTTTGAATGGGTTTGTTACATTTGTTCTTGGATGGTATTGCAAAATTTTGAATTCGCATTAAGATGGCATGGCAAGGTAAAGGAATGAACGTATTCCTTTTATTACTGGATGTGCTAGAATTTCTCATACTTTATACCATTAAAAAATGAATCTTTCAGGTTTACTGATATAACAAGCAAGTTTGTTGAAAACCAAACCTTTTAAGTTTATCTACCTCTATTTTGTTAGTTAGCCACATATGATTTTGAAATTCTAGTATGTTATGCTAATAACATAGGCAAATTCTATTCGAACCCGAAGAATTGCTGAGTAGCCCCCCGTTTTTATATAAAAAGTCATGGACGAAACTGCCTTTTTCTAGATTTTTTTTTTTTTTTTTAAATTTCCAGTCGTAGGAGCACTGCGTGGTATACTGAAGAACCACATTGTGGCCCTGCGAGGTTCTTTAACGTACCACGCAGTGCACCTACGTGGTTTTCTTACAAACCTCGTAGAGTCACTACTAGGAGGGGTATTTTTTTTTTTTTTTTTTTAATAAATTTAACGGGGTGCTACTCAATAGAATGAGGAGTTTCCTCATTTCCGCTGAATTATGGGGGACTGCTCAGCATTTCCCCTGGTTCGAATAGAATTTGCTAATAACATATTATAATACCTGAAATAGAACAAATCAGAGCATGAAATTTATATCTTTGTTTATGAAAAATTAGTAGTCTGGTCTATTCCATAGCCATTGCTGGGACACAACTACATCTGACTAAAAAAGATTACATTGAAAGCAACATTATCTCCTCAGTTACATTGAAATTCCTTAATCAGGTTGTAGATCCCGTTTATAAATTGGTTCGTTTACATTCATCAGACGGATGATGTAAAACAGTCAAAATAAACCGATAGCGCTGCTGAATTCATGTACGCCCAAAACAGAAACTCATGGGCACTCCAACAGAAAATAACCCAAATCTTTAAATTTAGATCCCAATTGCAAGAGTCTTACCCTTTGTAGATCTAAGCAAGCCATGACTTAACAGATCTGACTTAGCATAACAATCGGTTGAGAGGAAAAAATGCTTCAGCTTGAGATGTTGTAAATTAAAACCGATTACGCCAAAGCCCCGATTCCCTGATGTCTTGATTCTCGCAGAGCGATCTGAGGCTACGATTTAAATATATAAACAAGGGTTGAACGAATCGGACTTTGCCGAGGTCTCAAATCTGCAGTTGGATTAGATCAAGGTTGTAGTGTTTGTGTAGTGTAAGAAGTGACGAAAAGGCGGATTGAGGCTTTGAATTTATCGATGAAGAAACCCTCTCCCCATGGATAATGCATATGTTTTTATAACTATAAATTATTATAATGGAAATATATCCATGCTACACCTTATGAAAAAAAATCTTCATTTCTAGAATGCAACATCAGTGCTTTAATGCACTGAACACAGCTGCAGATTTGTTATTTGTATTCTTAGTTTTGTATGCTAACATGTTGGAACTCCTCTTATGCAATAAATAATATAACTGGGTTTGGAAGGTCCCTATTTATTGTTTATAATCATAAGAAAACTGTTATAAAATTAAGACTATAAAGTACCATTCATTATGTGATTAATAGTATTCAGGGAGGAATTTGTTTGCCCAACTTATTAAAAGTCATTACTATTGTTTGTCTTTAGCTTAGTTCAAATCTTATTTGTCTTGACTTAATCATAGGTATTTGTTTTCGTACTTAAGGAGAATTATCAAAACATACACTTAATTTATTGAACATTTTATTATTTATTTTCCTACCAATGTGACGAAATGGTGCATCTATTTAAAAATTAAAATATGCATAGGTGCGGATTGCTGATAACACAAGGTGAGGTCATGAGGGATGGATGGTTGGATTTCCTAGGGTATATTCGCGAACAGGCCGAATTAGAGATTTAGATTGGAGCCTATGGTGTTTGTGGACAAGTATTAGATTAGAGACTGACATGATGTAAAAAAATCAAATAATAAACTGATGGTGTCAGATCCATTCGACTTATTTCGGATAAGTCGGATGTAATTAATATGTAATGCCCAGACTCTACTTTTTCAAGAGTTGAATCTCGGATAATAAATACGTTGGCGTATCCATTACATCCAACGTAATTCCTGCTATCCACTTTTCTATTAGCTGATGCGGTATCCGTGAACGGGGCCTTATGGATAACACTCTTTCGAATACCGTAAGTAACAAATTAATTGCTACATTTCACAATGGTCGAATATACGACATTTCAATGAAAACCAACAATTGTAAGCCTTCAATGTTATGTTTGATTATACTTTATTTATAGTTTCTGTACCGACCTCGGTATAAGTCAGATTTTCTAACAGACGATGGTCATATGAATCAAAAAAAGTAGTCACTATCCATCACATCACAATACAGATAAAAAATACACAGCTTATATTTCTTCAAAATTATGTACAAGCCAACTATTACCTTCCTGTGTTTTTAACATTTAACAAATTAAACGTTGTCATAATTTGCATCCCTGCAACACAGGGGCGTTGTGCTAGTTATAATATATAAAATATCATTTAGAAAATATCTTATAAATTTCGAATTTGGAGATATTAATCAACTGAAAGCTTACATTTTGTAGGAAGTTCAAAGTCAATCGAAGGCGATGTCAGAAAAATAGGGTTTCACCTCAAGCCGTTGAAATGCGGGTAGCCTTCTTAATCCTGGCAATTTATCATAAGCTTATCACTGAATATTTAACTTTTTCTACGATCTCCCTTTTTTTTCTTTTCCTGAAATGGATAACATATAGTCGGGCAGGGTGATATGTTAAACAGTTGCTGTATTTGATTTAGTAAAATTGCAGTCTATTTTTAAGGACATGGTTGAAAAATTGGACATATTTGGTGTATAACTAACATATGTGATAATTGGCAAACAGATTCATCTTCCGTTCATTGGATCTTTGGATTTGGATCTGTACGGTGGTGTTTGTTATTTGTGATTTTGAGTATTATCTTAGTGTTGCTATTAATCTGATCACACCAATTGCATGTTGTGCTTTGCGCTTGTGATATATAACTTTTATAACTCCAACAAACTCGTGTTTAACAAAATAAAAACATCAACAGCTGCTAGGCTAAAAAAATATGTTTTGATAATTTAAACCTGGCATTTCCTTTGTACAGTAAAATATGATGATTTTTCATGGAAATCGTTTGATGATATAATCTAATCATATTGATAACATGTAATTTAAGTACTGGTGCTGACATTATAGATAACATATTACATTATGCCACTTCCCTTTTCAGCTATACCATTTATATGCTTTCCTTGACATATAATTGTGAATTTTGATTGGAAAGTTATAATAAATCACTCTGGTCGACAATTATTGGTTTCTAATTTAAAAAATAAATCATTTTTAATCTTGAACATATTTATTTCTAAGGATATGGTGCCAGTTCATGCATATTAGTATTTGCAAATATAAGTGTTAGTGCCACAGCCAGCCCATAAATGGTTAAAGTTTCCGTAAAAACTAGACTAATCCAAGGTGTCTCTTATTTTTCCTTCCGCTTCTGGTTGTCTTGCAATAACTTCTATGGCTTGGCCTGCAACAATACCTTGACCAAACCCAGATCCAATAGAAGCAACTCATATAACATATTGCCTGCAATATTGTATGTCTGAATTTGCCTTATAGATGAAACAACCATTTACTATGAGAGAGAGAGAGTGTTCATTTATTCAATTTCCGTGCCATAATAGGGAAACTGTGAAAAAGTTGTATATCAACGTACGTACGGAACCCCATCGTCAAATTTTTTTTAACCAGAAGCCTTAAATTGCCTTTTTATACGTTTTTTATGCAGATGAAATTACATCAGCTGGAAATCCTTACACGTACATGTGGAATATCCATGCATCATGTACATCGACCACGCGTCACATACAATAACTACACATGGTGTACCCTCCGACCTTTTTTTCTTGTCTAAATGCACATTAACACCACTTTTGGAGGTGGTTAAATGATCATAAAAGGAATGGAGGGATCCTTATGCCAAGTCAGTGGAATCACCAACAATTGAATGCATTCTGATAGTGGAGTGGCAGCCTTTTGCAATATGCATTCAACAAGTAAGTCTTTTATGTTAGTTGATCATAATTTTTAAAATTCCTAATTTTAGTGTTATTTCCTGATGAAAGCTTAACTAGAATATGTCAGAACCAATCTTGTATTAGACAGACTGTGGTCTTACACTTGTAACTTGCAGTGCATGGGTGAACTTAGGATTTGAAACCATGTGATTGGATTAATTCTGATCTCGACTCTGAAGCTATGCAATTGGATTCAGTCCAGTGTTTAGGTAAATTGACGAAAATTTATGTCAATTTCAGGGTCAATTCGGACCATCACTTTTGTGGTTTCTATATCTATTTTTCCATATAAGTCAAATTTGTCAAGATTGCTTGGTCTTAAAATATGCATCCATCTAGTGCATTTACTTCAAATGACTTGGGAATGGCTTAATTGGAATTATGCAACATGGGATGTTACATGTCCTTGGGGACCGAGTATATTTTTACCCACCCTGTTGGCTTTTATTTAAGGCTGTTTTTTGTTTATGATTCTGTCAAACTCTTGTATTGCAGAGATTCTAGTACACTGACTCTTTTTGAGGTGACTGAATGTTCATTTATGGTTGAGCATCTTTTGGATGAGGATAGGGGAAGATGAGCTTCCGCTTATATCTTTATTAACATACTATTATATCATATTGATTTTTTTAATAGTTTAATTAGTTATTTCTACAAAATATTTCTCTTGAGATCATGACATACTAAATAACTCCTCCACATTTTTATGTTGTTGAATTTCTCCCTCAAAACTTCCATACTTGGAACGTTGGAAATAAATAAATCATTCAATGTTGTGCAGTAAATTTGAATTATTGTGAGACTGTTTTACAAGTGATTAGCACAAAGAAAAATATTAGAAGGCAATCATTAAAAAAAATTATGGCAGTAACACTCCAAATTTGTTATATTGACATTCCAACCTTTTACTATGAAAGTTTTCATTATCAAAGTGTGATTTATCATACCATAACATCGTTAATTTTCATTTATTTGTTGCATTTTTCGTTTCAATTCGTTCAACGCATGGATACCAAAAATTCAATGTATAGGGGATGCTATACATGAGTTTGGGAAGAATCATAGTCTACCTAATATAAATTATACTTTACGAAGAAGTACCTGGGGTTGAAATTGTCAAGCACATTGGTTTGCTTTTATAAGGGATGCCAAGATGGTCTCTTGGTATAAATATAACATGTTACTATTTTTTTTAGCTAGATACAATTGTAGAAATATTTCAAGATACTTTAAATCTTAAAAGATTATCTTTACCTCTAAGTGGGAACTTTTTTTTTTTGGTGTGTGTGTTTTAATTTTGGTAAATGGTGAGCATTAAAAAAAAAATGATTGATTCATTTTCTGATGGTGTCCCATTAGCTACCTATTAGCATGGATTCTCTGTTCTTTTACATAAAATATGTCGAATAGTCCTACATCAAACGATTAAGAAAATGGATCTTGCATAAATGACCCTTTCTATTATCAATCGGTAACTTGATGATCTGTGCGGTACGGTCGAACTGATATTTTGTAGTTTCTATTATTTCTTATTTTTTGTTTGTTTATATTTTCTCAGTAATTTATTCGACCAGCTTTATTTTGACCATAGGATTTTATATTTCTGAGTCGCGTAAATGTGTTTGACATGACTGATAATACTACCATAGATGTCAGCAGAAGGAATCAGCTCGTTAGTGTGGTGGATGAAGATAGAATTAGCCAGCTTCCAGATTGCTTAATTCACCACATCTTTAAATTCGTGCCTATAAGAAATATCGTGCAAGCATGTGTCCTATCGAAAAGATGGGAAACTGTATGGACTTCTCTTCAATGCTTAGAATTTCGTGATCTTGATAGCAGAATATGCTTTAGACAGTTTGTTGACTTAGCATTTATACTTCGCAAGCCCTTGGATATCACTATACTGCGCTTGGAACTGCCTAGCTATTTCGATCGAGACCACCTAAATATGTGGATAATCTATGCGATAAATCATAATGTTAAATTCTCGACTTAGAATACATTTGGTTTGTAAGTGAATATGAATTGCCCCGACGCCTTTTCACTTGTTCGTCTTTGGAGGAGCTGTGTGTTGCTAGTTGTAATGGGATTATTCATTTCCCTGTGAAGACAAGTTGGAATAGGCTTAGAAAGTTGCAATTGTATTACCTCAAGTTCTCTGATGTGGATTTGAAGAACATGATTGCTAGCTGTCCCACGATTGAAACTTTTTGAATTTGGGTTATGTTTGTTTTCACACTCTTTTGAGAGTGAAGTTGACATATGTTCTACATCACTGAAGTATTTGACGATAGAACACAGTTTGATGGACACTGTTCGGTTTTGCACTTCAAATATTGTTCGTCTGTATCATGAATCGATGGACGGAGCATGTTTTATTGATATGCCAAATCTAGATGATGCAACCATTTCTGATGGAGTTGGAGAAACCCCAGTTGAAGTCAGTGTTGCTGCGCTTATAAAACCAGTTGCAATGTCGAAAAGCCTTAATCTTTTGGGGTGCTTGGACAGAGGTTTGCTAACTTGCATTTATTTTGTTTACATTACACTTTCTAGTTTGATGTGTGTAACATTAATACTGACATGGTGACACTTTATTTTTTGAACGATAAATTTTTGTCATCCCTTTATTTTTAGAATGATGATATAAGTTCACTGATGATTGCAAATACCTAAACAATAATTATTGTTATACATAAGATGGAGAATGTAGTAGCACTACTCTTGTTAAGGGAGAGTCAGCATTTCTTTTCTAGAATAGGCTAGGTGTTACCTTCTAAATTATTTACGTGATTTGTGTCAAAATCACAACATTCATGTTTTGCAAGGAGCAATGTTAATTACCAAAATTTGGATTTCTTTAAAGTATCGCTAATAATATTTTCGTGTAAAATGTCTAGGGCATCTCCGAGGAAGAGTTATCGAAATTTCCAACCTTCGTGAACTTAGAAAAATTGACAATTGCAAAGAATTGTATATATAATTTCCTATTCATTGGTTTCTTTCTGCAACATGCACCAAATTTGGAGTATCTGACTCTTGTATTGGTGAGATTCAAAAAAATGAAATAATATTATTCAATATGGCCTTGACACCAGAGGTAATTTTTTAATGTTTTTCTGTACTTTTTTTTCAGCCTGTTCAAGATGATAGGCTGAAATTAGTTGAAATACAATGTTCCAATAGAAGAGACGATTCAGATTTGCTTATAACCTTTGTGAAGAATTGGGTTTCGAAGACCAGCATTCTGATAAGAGTCCTGTAGACATGGCGTTGTATGTATATACATATTATATAAGGCTTGTAGCTCATAATAGATAAATAGTAAGCTTAACGTTTGCCCATTTGGATGAATCAAAATGTGATGGTTCTGTTAGAATTCAAGCTGATGGTCCCATTGCTCGTGGCTCATAAGTTATCAGAGCACTGATGTATGTTATATTTCCCGAGAAAGCACGCATCTGTATTGTTTCACTAACTTGCGTTTTGCTATGGTATTTTATCATGTCTTGGAATATGAGAATCTGTATGTTTATGTGCTGTAAGGATTGTCTAATTTGATAACAAAGTGATGGCACTTTCGAAATATTGTTTGCGAACTGTTGTGTTGGAGGAGTCAAGCAAGGTGATCATAATTAACCTATACACGACTGATTCAAGGACTGAAGTTTTGAGATATGGAGTAGCTGGTGAAGATATGTTTAGTTTCCTCTTCTTTTTTGCTTGCTGCTAGATTAGAAAAGGAAGGTGCATGTAGACTTAGAATTGCCATCTTTTATAGAGAAATATCATTTCATTTAACAATTCCGTAGTTGGATGTATAGTTTTTTATACGTTTTGTTTGTATTATGAGAACTTTAGGAAGTTGACAAGCATCCCTGTCTTGGCTTGTCAAGATGTTAGGACAGAATGCAAAAAGTCATGAGTTCAATTTGATCAGACTTATGCCATTGTAGTATGGTAAGTATTACCCTAATTTGTATAAACAAGTATTCAGTTTCAAAAAAAAAAAAAAAAAAAAAAAAAAAAAAAAAAAACAAAACTTTAGTAAGTCATCAGTCAAAGCGCATTCATTAAATTTGTATAAACAAGTATTCAATTTCTTCTAGAAAAAAAAAAAAAAAAAAAAAGAAAAAGAGGAAGAAGAAGAAGATGAAGAACTTTGGGAAGTTATTGGTCAAAGAGCATTCATTCTTGGTCCGTTGACACCTTGATGATGCACATATCAGAGCTGAAGGTATGCACCTTTACATGCCCAACATGAATTCCACACACCCACGGTTGTACATGTACTGATAATGTTTTTTGCATTTTGAAACTTTGATGTTAGCGCAGATGAAATCTGAAATCAGAACTAAGTTGTCATTTCATTTTTCCAAACTAAGATCAATTTCAAGAAATATGTTGTTCGAACCCTTTATATTGAATGTTCTAACCAACCATCTTATAGTTTCTAAGAGTAGTCACCAACACTGAAAGTTTGGATTGATCGATTCACACTGAATCAAACAAGACTAACCCTCAATCAAAACAAATGTGAAAGGATTGTTAGTTGGTTTGTTTTAAACCGATTTCAATCTACATGTCTTAGTCGGCTCAAAATAAACCACCTAAAGAAAAGAGAGTTTTTCTTAAGTCAACTTAAAATAAGTAGAATTGCTTTCTTGACCGGCTTATTTCATGCCGGTAAGCACTCATTTCAATCCAACTTTCTAGATTGTCAAAACAGTCCAAAACAGACCAATCGATCCTCTGTTCGAGGTCGGTTGCTTTTCAGTCGACACTCGGTTGGATTGGCTTAGTAGAATTTTTAAAAATAACTTTTTTGTAGGGCATCAAGAAAGCAGAGGAACTGCCTATGTTTTTCAGTAACACTTCATTTATTTTTAATGCAGGGACTGGTGTGTACCCATAAATATGACAAAAAAATTAAATATTAAATAAGTATTATAAATAAATTTTTAATATAGTCCATGGTAAATTTGTCACAAGTAAATGGAATATCGATTTATCTTGTTGTTATTGTAAAAGCATTCAAGTTTGATGATTTTATGTGAGCGGCTATTAGAACATAAAATTAAACACAAAACAAGACATATAAATCATGAATCGTTGGATTCTTTTGTTTTTATGTGGAAAGTGGAATTCATGGGAGGATCTAGTGTTAGACTATTTCAATTATGCGGGCCACACATTTAGATATTATGTGTAACACTATTTAGGTGTGAATGCCAATTAAAGTGGTCAAATAGGGTAATAATATTTATTGGCATAAATATTCAGCTGTCATGGAAGGAATGCGTAGAGATTGGAATTATTTTTAGTTTGATGAAGGGCCGAACTGAAAATATTAAACTATTATAAATTAGGGGTTATGGTCCCCAACTTACACAAGTTTTCAGCGTATTCTTTATATCCACTCAGAAGAAATACATTTACATCTGAACTTGTGTCAATTTGGAAGATCCAAAACCAAGTCAATCATCTTTAACAAACACTCATGGATTCAGTTGGTGAAAGCAGGAACTATCGATTCAGATCTAAAGCTTGTATTAGGTTGGATAATCAAATCCATGACTTAATTTGGTTAATCTTCTCTCTGTAAACATCTGGATTCAGGTGTGGCTTCTGCTAATTCATTTTGCTTTCTCTCTGATTTATTCTCAATTAAATCAATATGGGGTCATCTATTCAAATATGGAATTTCATGATTTGTCAATCATCAAGTATATAGAAATTCCAACAAGTGGTATTAGAGCCGCCCATAATTGATTTTATTGAGAAATTTTCTGGTTTGAAGAATATATGAAATTAAAGTTTTGATGTTTACAATTTGTGGTTTCATCCGATATTTTTTTGGATTCAGATTTGAACATATAACTTATGTTTCCACTTGCAATCTTTGGTTTGCTTTTGCATCGAAAATTAAAGGTTGATTTATGAAACTATTTTGGTTTCGAAAGATAGATCTAGATGATTAAAAATTTTAAGTCATTTTTTTTCTTTGTAAATAATCTGAATCGCTCTAAAATTGGAAAACAAATTTTGTCAGTCATAACATAAGTTATTGCATATTATTCTGAATCACTTATGAATTTCAATATGAAAGAACATTTTGAATATGTTATGAACAATTGTTTTCCTCTGCAGTTTATTGATTGAATATAATGGTTTGAATAATTTAGAACCATTTATGCAAGGAAATCGGCTCCTTAATTTAATTAATTTGGACATACAGTTATATATATGTTATTTGGGATATTTTAGAAATTTTGAATCAAGTATGCTCCTTTTGAGATATTTATGCATGCCTAGATATGAGATGAAATGTTTTTTGTTTTATATATATTTGCAGTTAAACCAATTCGCCGCAATATTGGTTTACATTTTTTGGTCACATAACGGTCCACTGCATTTTTTTAATTATAAATGCATTAATTGTGGTTGTTATGGTAATATCATAAATGCATTAAATGTTTCAGTTATGGAAATTAAGTAATTTAGCTTGTTTCTATTAGGAATAAGAAATGACATTTTTATGCATTTATGTTTATTAAATACATATATTTTATATGTATGGCGCATGTGGAAGATATGTTGCACTTTCATGTTTCGGTCAGCATAAAATAAAAGGAGCAATAGGTTGCATGTTTATCTAAACTGCATCATTTATGGCTTAGTTATGTATTCCAATAATAAAGCAAAAGAGAAAAATGACATAGTAGCATTTCATGTAGCTATACTATGGTCAGATATACATCACAGCTATTATGTTCGTGGATGTTATTTAGCACGACATTTACTGTGTCATTTATATGTAATTTTTTATGTGGCATTAATTCTGGCATTACTTTATGGCATCTGTTATATAATTTATTTATGATAAATTTTATCATATTTATTAAGGGAATGTCATGAATATAGCCACATGCCTAAAGAAAAAGATTAAAATAGCTATGACTAACGCATTTAATGCTACAGTAAGAGTTTTTCTCTGAAATTTTTAACTCTTACATGGACGTAAAACATTTTTTGAGTGTTTTATGCCACTTAAGGCGCATTGTACAAATAGTAAGAAATAAATTCAAATATAATTTTGGTGTCTCTTTATAACTGTAAATATCTTACATTCATAGTGATCTGATTGGAATAACATGTCACCAAAGTGACCTCTCTTATTTTGGTTGTTCATGAAAAATGTTTGATATTTGTATGTAGTTATTCATGCGAATATTAGTTGGCCTAAAGGAAGGCTAATTTTTGATCGAATCACTTACACATGTGTGATGATAAATACGTGACAATTATAAAGTTTTTTTTTCAAGTGAATGATTAATCGGCCCAAAGGAAGATTGTTATTTGACTTGAATTTGTTGTCAGTGTTTGATTGTTACAACAAGAGTGCCACTTACAATTGATATCTCTGTCCAAAGACTTGATATCAATGTGTACCAGCTATTTTGATAAGAGACTAACCAATTATTTGAATTTACTATGTGGCTGAAATTTGGCTATGAGCATATAAGGTCAAGCTTTGTTTTTTTGTTCAATTTTCAACTAATTTGGATAAAGTATCTGCCAATTTATGTGTATTCTCATATTCTATGAGACTATCTATATGGAATAGTAAGATGATAAGTTGTCTTCTCTTGAATTCATTGATCTAGCTCTTGCAATTAATAGGGGCTTATTCAACCCTATTACGGTTAAATGTTCTTTTGATATTAAAAAGAATATTGAAAGGTGGTATAACTCAAACAACAAGAGTAAAAGGATTATATGGTAAAGTATTTTAGAAGTTTTTCAATGATGTACTATATATAGGGATAACTAATTTTGATAAGTTATCTAGTGAGAATGAAAAGCGCTTTATGGAAACAATAAGGGGATACAAGCATAATTTGTAGTGCTTATTTCCATAAAGTTAAACTAGAAGAAACATAAATGAGTACTATATAGAAAAATCTTGCTTCAGAGGTCAAAAGAACTCAAATTATTATTAATTTTCGGTACAATAGCTATTTTAAGAATATTATTATTGCAAAATAATAATTTGAGAAAAAAAAAGTATTCTCTTACTAAGTTTATTTCGGTTTATGGTAAGAATTAGAAATATGAAGCATGATAATGTTGGAAGTACTCATTTGTCATACATTGTAAACAAATGTATAAATGAAGATAATGAAGTCGCTAAGAATCTAGAAGAAAAGAAATAAAATACAGATGTATTTGTAGTTATTTCTTTAATGAAATATGCAGACATATAAGGTAAGTATATTAGATATTTCTTTAAGTAATTATTGATATTTCAGTTGAATTGTTTGAATTTATTTTATGTTCTCATATAGACAAATTTCAGTTTTATATTTCTAATATGAACAAAATAGGTTATTATTGATCATTAAGAAATAATAATATTGATTTATGGATAAATTCAAACATTTATGTAATTAAAGCTTCTAATGTCTAATATCTAAGTTATGTCTGCTAGCTTTTGTAATGATATCTCATATTTTGTTTTGATGACTAATATAATTATATATTTTAGCTAATTTTCTAGATTGAGGTATCGAAAAGGTGGAAAATACTTTATTGATATTCTAAGCAACTTTAAAGGTATATTTTTTATGAACCCACATTAAAGAAAAGTTCAACAATGGGAAATGCAATAACCGCTTGAGGATGTTGAATTTGGAGGAGAAATAAAGTATAATCATTGTCTTTAAAGAGAATCATCTCTGATTCAACTACAGTTACTTCTTTGGATAATTTGTATGATTTATTTCATTTCACTAACAAGAAATGAATTAAGAACTAAAATTAACAATGTTAAACAGATTATCAATTAAGTATAAAACATTTTTTTAAGAGAGTCATTATTTTTTTGATTTAATTATAGTTACAACTTCCAATAATGTATAGGGTTTGTATCCATTCATTAACAAGAAGTAAATTAGGAAGCATAATAAGACAATGGTAAAGAAATTATTCTCCAAGTTAAGGTTTACTGTTTCAAGAAAACAGACTCAACAACCTCAAAATGCAAGATCACTAAAGATATCCACCTAAAAGGAAAGAAATGCTATTTTAGATGACTATGTAGTATTTCTCCATAAAGATAAATAATCAATTGGTAAAGATAATTCTATGGACCTACATCAATACATGTAAGGTACTAATTTAAAAAAATGTGGATTTAAGAAAAGTACATATAGTATAAATCTATATGGATAATAAAGTTTTAAATTTCCCTCTAACTTAAGTAACAAGATCAATGGTTTCGAATAACTACTCAAAGCCAAAAGGGATCAAGTGGGTAATATGGAATTCTATAAGGGACTTTTATGAAAACACTATTCTTAAAAGGAATTTTTGTTTTCTTTAAAGAATGTTTCTTTTGAACTTAGTAGATGATTCTTTAGAATCACTTTGGAGCTTATTGTATCATGTACTTTCGAACACTATCTAATGGAAATTGAAGTCATGTTTCTCAATTGAGACATTGATGAAACTACTTAAGAAATCAACTTATGGATTAGTCTTTTGTATTTGGATTTCAAATATATCATTATTGTTCATGGGGTGATATTTGGATTATTACAAAAGAATTTGGAAGATAAGTTCTTAAAAAGGTTTGGTATGTAAAATGCGATTCAGTTTATTTTTTCCTACCAAAACAGTTAAGTGCTACCATTCTTGAAACTAAATAAATGCATGTGAATCCTCAAGCATTTAATTTGCAGTACGGATTTTAATGCATACTGAAGTATATACACATATGGGTGTCGTGTATATTGCTTGGCAGATATCTTATTGATATTGAAAGTGGATCACCTGTTAGTAACCAAAATGGTAATGAAGTATGTTTAAAGAATAAAATAAAAAAGGTTAGATGCTCATAGATAAAAGATCGAATCGGTTAGAGATCATAAAGAATTACGTTTCTAATAATTTCTGGATGTCATTGCTGCAAATGATCCACTTAAGGTAATGATAACATAGAGTGGAACTATATAGGGAAAGTGTCATGCAAACATTTATAACTTCCACTACTATGAAAATGTTGTTCATGTTTAATTACAAGACATCCAACTATGGAAAATAATTGTAAAATTATGTCACAAGACTGTGGGCTATTAATAAAGAATTGAAAGATCATTAAAGTACATTGTGATAGTAAAGCATATATTATTTTCCAATAAGGGAAGAGTGCAAAATATATTATAATTCATAGAGCATACTTTGAAAAACTCCATTATGGCGGATCCGCTTACCAAAAGATTACCACTTATGGTCTTTCATGAGCATGTAGCTCAATCAATGTAACTTTTTATGTAAGGATATTTTGGTTTAGGGGGAGTTTGTATTTGGTATTGTCGTATGACTCATTGCTTTATGCTTCGGTTACACACACACACACACTCACACACACACACACATATATATATATATATATCAAGTTCTTTTTCTGATCAGAAATAAAGTAATAAAGTATTGTTTGCATTCTAGGTTGTTCAAATATTGAACATTTTGATCTCACTAAAGTTGGACCAGTTGGAATAGACATGCAATGATCACATCTCATGTAATTTCCATGCTACGCATCCATGATTGATCTATGTCATTTGATTGTGTTGGTATATGTGACCATTGATGGGTTTAGTTACATTAACGATAACGAAAGCCACTTTGATCCTTTGTCAGCATAGTTAATGGACAAGATTGTTTAAGAAAACACCTTATGGCAAAAATAGTAGAATTTGGAGCTCATAAAGTTAAACACATTTAAGGTTATTAAATATGTGGCCTAGGGGGAGATTGTTAGAATATTTCAATTATGTGGGCCATACATTTAGATATAATGTGTAACGCTATTTAGATGTGAATGCCAATTAAAGTGGTCAAATAGGATAATAATATTTATTGGCATAAATATTCAGCTATCATGGAAGGAATGCGTAGAGACCGGAATTATTTTTAGTTTGATAAAGGAACGAAATGAAAATATTACACTATTATAAATTAGGGGTTATGGTCCCCAAATTACACAAGATTTCAGCGTATTCTCTTTATCCCCTCAGAAGAAAAACATTTACATCTGAACTTGTGTCAATTTGGAAGATCCAAAACCAAGTCAATCCTCTTTAACAAAAACACTCATGGATTCAGTTGATGAAAGCAGGAACTATCGATTCAGATCTAAAGCTTGTATCAGGTTTGATTATCAAATCCACAACTTAATTTGGTTAATCTTCTCTCTGTAAACATCTGGATTCAGGTACGGCTTCCGCGAATTCATTTTACTTTCTCTCTGATTTATTCTCAATTAAATCAATATGGGGTCATCTATTCAAATATAGAATTTCATGATTTGTCAATCATTAAGTATATAGAAATCCCAACATCTAGTGGTTGAGACTTGTCGTGTTCAATTTTGTGTCCAAATTGAGCTTATATATATATATATATTGTTTGTGTGTGTGTGTGTGTGTATATATATATCTGTGTGTGTGTATATATGTGTGTGTGTATATATATATCCTTCCTATTTGAGTTGAAAAATTAGTGTTAATCTAGTCTTGAAAGTACATACATATGTAAATGAGATGCGTCGGGCCTTAAACAGTACAACATCCATTAGCCATTTGAGTAAGATCCAAATTAAATTCAAAAAAAAATAAAAAATCGTGGGGAGAGTTTCATATTTATTTTGGCTTTGGATAGATTTCACTTTTCTTTTCTTTTTTCATCCAAAAAAATTTTCAAAAACAAATAAAAATTGTATTTTAATTTACTTTTAAATAGGCACGATAAAATAAATATACGATTTTGGTCGTACAATTAAAATGCTTGGAATTTTACTTCTCTTAACGGATAACGAAAGAAAAGTTTGAATTATGAGCAAATTTAGTGTAACTGGTATATAGGGAGATTCGTTGGTGATGAGTATGAAATGTTTTCTAAATTGTAATCTGATTAATAGAATGGTTGATTTAGACTACTTGCGATAACATTTTAGACCGTTTAAGTGAAGTCGTGCTAAGATATTCTCGCTTAACTCTCTCTCTTATGTTAAAAAAATTAAAAAAGGAGAAAAAAGGAAAAAAAGAATATATATATATATAATAATAATAATCCAAGGGTATCCAACATTGCTAGTACATCTACCGTTGGTGTGCAAACTCACCAAGCTCTATCCCAACTCTCACGTAAGTCGTAATGCAGTGCATTGATGGTATATCTTGGTCTTATTTCATGAGTTGAACACCTAAGGATTACCGACCTTCACGTAAGTCGTAATGCAGTGTAGAGGTGGTATACCCAGAGGTGTTTGTAAATAATAATAATGTAAATATTTTTCATAATAAAGAGAGAGTAAACACTTGAAATCCAATCACCTTCTTCACTTATTTGACCTAACTTGTTAACCAAAGGAAATTGAGATGTCATTTTGCGATTGTTGATATCGATTATAGAATTCATTTCATGTTTGCATTATATTTTTAACCGAAATAACTAGCCAAGCCGGAGAATTTTGTAACGATAATCTGACTTTTGTTTGAAGTTTCGATTAGTAATGGACTGATATTTCATACTGATGACCCAACTTGTATTAACTCCTTCGTGCTAAATTTAAAAGTAAATTACCCATTTGTAAATACTCTTTTAAAAACTTGCATTCATCTTATAAATATTTTCGAATCTTGCATTTTGTCAATATTTTTTGCACTTAACATTTGGATTTCGTGGGTAGTATCCGCTGATAACCCTCACGAGACAACACTCGTCCTACTGGGGACACCCAGAGGTTTAACAACTTGTTTCATACACTCAATGCAATCGTGCTCCCTACAAAAACGGATTTATCTAGTTTTTTTCTTTATTCGAGGACGAATAAAAAGATAAGTGTAGGGGTATTTGATGTGCACGTAAAAATACACATTTATATTCACATATTTATTCTTATTTAATTAAATAAATAAACATTTTTGCGTATTTTATATGATCAAACCATGTTTTAAATATTTTCAAAATCATCACTCATTTTGGGAAAAAAATGGTTACTTGTGCATGTTCTAATTTGTGAAATCATTTACTTGTTCCTTGTAGTTGTATCTTGTAGGAATTTAGGAGCAAAAATGATGCATACACATGAAGATATGAAGAAATGCATGCATATACACAAGAGGAGGTAAAGAAATAATTCTTATAGAAAGTGGAGGACCCCACCTCTCAACTAATCCACCTACTCTAAAGCTTCATATTAGAGACTAATTGGATGAGACAAAAGGCTTCATGCATTCTACATGACTCATTAGTGGTTAAGACAAGATTATAAGCTTCATGAAGTGGGCATTTTGGCGATTTCTCATTATGAGTGATTAGGATTTTGAGGTTTTAGATTATGTATATATACCCCCTTTATGTTCATGTATTTCCTCTCCTCTTTTATCCTCTTCTTTAGTTTAGTTGAGAGGAGAAAAACTCTCTTTTTATTTCCATGGCTACTTAGCCATTTTCTATTATGTAATCTCTCTCATTTCAATGCAATTTATTTTCTTGTTTATTTAATTCTTGTTATTTACTTTATGCATTAGTGTAGTTTAAATTCATGCAACTAGTATAGTTTTATTTTATTTTTGTTAATTAGTTCTCTCCTTTGTTTTTAATGTTGCAATCTACTTTTGTTGTCATGATTACATATATTAGATGCTAATCCCTTTCAACTTAGGGGTAATGAAGCTCTCTTGATTATGTAGATGCAACATAATTTGTTTATTCATGCTCTCTTTTTGTGCTTCATGTCATGTTGATGTTATTGGTTTTATGTGTTCATTATTGAATTTGATAGCCTATATTGTTGACACCGAATAGGCTATGCTTAGTCATATGTTCACTAATTACCTCTTCATCTACACACGATGATGGTGATTAAGTGGAGGTTGAAATAAATATTTGATGGTCTATAGTTCTAATTAATAGCTCATAGGCCATGCTTAAAGTATATTTCAATTTCAACTTGTTCATTTTTCACTAGAACTAGTAAGGTGATTTAGTGGGTATGTTATAGTTTGATAGTTTATGTTGTGTTAATTAATAGTATGAGTAAGTTATACTTATAATAATCATATCAACTAAATTCACAAATGACCAAAATAGAGAGATCATAATTTCATAACTTGTTGAACTACATGATCCAGAAAGTGGATTTATTCCTAAGTTGCCATTTTTCTCATAGTTTTTATCAATTTTAGTTTGCTAGCTTAGTTGTAGTTAGTTAGCTAAAACATTCCAAAGTTTGGCATAATTTGATTGAGTAAGATTGAAATTATTTCTTTCTCTGCGGATCGACCCGTACTCTCCCCCGTACTTACAATTGTACGTCGTGCACTTGCAGTTTTATTACAATATTTTGTTGACGATTTTCTAATTCTATAGAATTTCTGTTTGTAAACATTATCTGTTGGTTTCAGAATTTGAGGTTGAATATAAGTCGATATGATTTCTGTTCAGAGCCTTATATTTAATATCAAACTGGATTTTGGGTTCGTCCTGAGTGGTGTCTTAAATAACATTATTCTAAACCCAGTCGTGAATGAAATAAATCTTTTAATTAAGATTTAGTGAAGTTTTCCAATAATAAACTAAATTGAAATTTAATGGAATTCGATTCATTAATAATCGAAATGAGCTTCTGTGAAGGAAGACTTTCACTACTCAAGGAATTTAAAAGGCTTTGTCGTTATTCCACCTGTAATGTTGGTCGAATATGGAAATTTATACTGATTATGAACTGATTTGATTTCTGTGAAGATTCCGTTTTCAATGGAAGTTGATTTTGGGTTTATTGTGAATTGTGTTTTAAATGACACTTGTTCTTTAACCCAGTTAAAGGCAAGATTAATTTCCTAAAAGTTGAATAATCATTAACTAATGATTTTTAGAGATTAAAACTAAGTGGAGTTTTAATAAATATTTAATTAGATTAGAAATGTAACATGGTAGTTAAATTTACCATAACACGAGAGGCATTAAAAATGTAGTACTGCCAGTTTTACTCCATTAGATAAATAAATCTTTAATCAGATTTGACATGGTAAGTGGTAATTAAATTTACCAATAAAACAGTGGGTGTTAGATATGGAGTACTACATGTTTTGCTCCACGGGATGATTAGGTTGGGGTTGGGAAAATAATATGAACGATTATTTCAGTAAGGCTCGTTAATCCCGATAAGGTGTATAAACCTTAAATTAGTTTAAGTACGTGAAAAGATAATATAAAATCTTTTCTAATGGTTTCCAAAGTGAAGATTTAAACTAGAAGTTTGAACGAAGAAATCTTTGGTAAGATTTATGGGAATAATTCCCAATGTAAAGAATATTCTTAATTGGAATGTAAAGAATATTTGAATAAAAGAATATTCTGGATTGGAATAATATCGTTGATGTGTTTATATATCACATGATTTTAAAGATGCGCGAGTTATTCAAAAAGACTAGGTTTAACCCATTCTGAATAACTGGTATAACGATTAAAACTTGAAGATATGAAGACGGTGGTTGAAGACCAGAGATTTACACACCATTTGGATTATTGCTGATGTCTCATTGGGGTGTACAACCCAAGACGAGGTTATAAGTGGTGATCGACCAGATGTACTTGGAGATTGATCGGATATGCGAGGGCCTCTCTCCTATATTGGACATATGGGACGAGGAATAAGGTGCGTTTGGTTTCGTTCAAATCCAGAAAAGACTTGCAAATGAATTGTATGTCTGACATTGTATTTTATGTTGTACAAGTTGATCTCTGCTATATATATATATATATATATATATATATATGTGTGTGTGTGTGTGTGTGTGTGTGTGTTTGGTGGCGGAAAATTTGTTCTCTTAGCTTAACACCAATCTCTGGGACGTACAAGCTTAGAGGATATACAATGGTAGGAATCAGTGGTATGATATAGATAGACAATGTAGCATGCTGAGTGCTGAGGGCAGATTAATCAAAGCTTCTTGTTGAATAAAAGACAGAGCTTTGTGGATGATGATCAAAGAATGGGGATATAGCTTAGCTTTATGTGTCGTAACATCGACGAACCTCACACATTGATATGATGGTGAACTGATGGTTATATCAATATACTTTCGGGATGTGGATGAGCAACCTACGGGTTGAGATTAGACAACTTTTAGGGTTGTCACAGATTTGGTCGACCAAGGAGAGTTGGGTTGTGGTTGCTCCACACCTAGAGGGACAGGGTCCCAAAAGGATAGAGTATAGCGGTGTTTTCCAAAACCCTAGACTTAAGCCGCGGTGTAATACTCGGAATCCTAGATATAGTGCTGATGTGTATTATGGTGCTTTCCAAAGCTCTGGACTTAACCGTGAAAATACACTTCGTGATCGATCTTCCGTATCGGGAGCCATCTGGATGGAAATTCAATTTCTAATATGCGAATTTATGGTTTTAGTTGTATACCTATGGCGACATAGTAGGATGGGGTACTATGCCATCTAAGATTGATGCGTTTACTTTTGAAATTGATTTCTACACTATGCACTTGTAGTAATAAAAGAAAATTTCCGCTTATCAAGCATGTTTGGCTATTATAAGATAAAACTCTATCCTCCGGGTTGCACTTGCGTTGTGTGATAGGACCTGAGTCTTATAATAGCTTCATTGTTCTTTCTTTGCATTGCGAGTTTTGTTTTAATGGTATTCATGTGGATAAAACCTGTTCGGTGTCATTTGGCGTAGTCCCGTGATTTACCCAACTTTTAAATTAAGTTAATGACTGTTTTTAGTTCTCACACCAGTCTCATGACTGGTCTGGGGTTTATTGTTTCTCACCTAAACTCTGCGTTCCCATAATTTCCACACGAGTAGCAAGTACTTTGAGTTTTGCAGATATCTATTCAATAGGATCCTGGATTATGGATGGAGCTGTACTCTGGTTTATTTTGTAGTCTTCCGTTGATTATATTAATGTATTTAAAATTCCGTTATTCTGTAATTTATTTACATTTGATATTTTTCCACTATATATTATTTTGTACTCTGATATATTCTAGTACTCTGATGTAAATTGTTGTAACAGCAATGAAATGTTCTTTTGTCTTATGTATTGATGTGTTTGTATTCACATAACAGTTCGAGGATTTCTGACTTTTGGATCGGACCTGTGCGGTTTATGGTTGATAAGAAGGGCGGCGATTTTGGGGTCGTTACGCATATCTTACTTGGATTATATATATTTATTTCCCCTGGTTTTGAGTGCCTCATCATATAGGTGAGATGTATATTGATATTATATATGTTTTGTAAAAAAATCAATTGAGCCGCGCATAGGAGATACTGTTGAAATTTTTCGTAAATTCGAGTGGTAGAAAAATTTTGAGTTTTAAAATCTTATACCTTATTTTCTTTCCAATAAGTTTAAACAAAGTAAAGTTAATAAGTACAAGTATTTGTGCAGTTAAACATATATAGGTACGATTCTATATGATGTTTTCTTTTCGAGGATGAAAAGCGCTGAGCGGGGAAAAATGTAATGTTTTGACAAATTCAAAATTTTAAATACGAAGTTAATTGAAACCTAACGTTTAAAATATTGTTTACAACTTGAAATTTTATTTATGTTCAATATATGAATTAAATTTATATAAGTAAAGTTAAAATGTGTATGTTTGATTCGAAGATAAGCATTAAAACGACAAATTAATTTAGAACTTATTTATTGAAAATCAAATGTGAAACCACAATTTATAAACAATACTGATTCTTAAAATTTGAATATATTATTTAGGAGTAATTTAAATGGTTATATAACGAAGACTTCTAAGTTCGCTCGCTCCGTTAAATTGATTTATGCAATCGATTTCCATTAGCGACAACCGATATATCATAGTTAACGATAAAAAGTTAAAATATGAATTTAATTAAGAAAATTATATTTGAGATATGTTTAACTAGACATAATAAAGGAATAAATTTTGTAGTAGAATACGCAAAGTTGTTTTGCTCGGGTTAATTTAACTAAACATTTAAATAAATTGCTAAGAATTAAATGTTATTAAAATTTAGGTGAATCTAGACTAAAAATACATCATATACTAAGAAGAATGATATTTTTCATTTCAAAAAATTCGAATGTTTGTTTCCTCGAATGTTTGATTTTGGGACAAAAACGCATAAAACTGTCTGTGTTTGCCCTGTGTTTTTCATTTGTATCCTTTTACTAAATGTTCACTTGTATCTTTTAAACAGATGTATCAAAAAACAAAGTATATCTACAAAAAGGGAGAGAAAAAATAATTAAATTTATAAATTCACAATTGTCACAATTCTAATTGAAATGCTAATACTTGTAAATAGGATTTTTTCTTGAGTCAATAGCTGACAAGTTTTTCATGTAATACACGCTCCCCTCTTTTCTTCTCCCATTATCATTTTGCAATTTTCTCTACTCAACTTCTCTTGGAACGCTAATAAAAAAATAAAAATGTTGTTCCTCTTCTTTTTATATTTCCCGACTCAAAGAGGAAAAAAACAAATTACATATTTTTTGTCAAATCATTATAATGGCAGCAAGCCACTAATTCCGATCAACACGTGCACCCGAAGCCATCACTTCCATCTTGACCACTTTCCTTACCTCCTCTCGATGCCTCATCACCTCCAAAATAAGTGAAGTCTAAACTTAGCTACCAAATCTCGCTTGAAACTCGTCTGTGGATGCTCCACCTTCAAATGCGATCTCAAGATTCACGCAAGCAAAGCGCACCTCCAATCAGTGCTCTCTGACCAAGTTTCTCTGACCCCTCCCTGACCTCACTTCGTACAAGAATCGAGAGCCAAATCCATGCAATGAAGCCACCGTAAACAAATCGCTCTACCATAGCGCACCTCTTATGCTACAACTAAACCCAACCCCTTTGACCAGCGCCTGGTGTGGCTCGCACTTCTCTGGCCTAGCATGTACGTAAGGGTGCTGAGGGGTAAAACTCTCTCCCTTCTATATTCTCTCTCTCGTGTGTGTGTGTGTAATCTCTAAAAGTTGGTACTTTCTAATTTGATAATCGCCAGGCATGGCTTTGCTCAGTGATAGTGCCACAATCAAACATTTGCAGTTAATGTGTTTGGTAGATTAGTTGTCTGTGTTTGGGTCCTCATTTTTCAATCATGAATAATGATAGCTTGCTAACACGAGATGGAGTTTGTTTGGGTTGCTAGGCCGTGAACGGTAATTTCAATTTTCTAAACTAATATTTTAAGTGTGGCTAGTATCTTGCCGTTAGAGTTGGGTCTTGTCATTTTTTTGAAATCAAAAGAGAAATTGAATTTTGGGTTGTTGATTTTATAGTTTGTTGAGCACTTTAGATCCATAGTCGTATTTGATGGATCTAGATTAACCCTAGAGGGGGGTGAATAGGGTTTATCGCAGTTTTTACGGGATATTAAAAATTCACAGAACACAGAATGCGGCAGAAATAAAAAAGCAGAAAGTAAATGACACAAGATATACCCATCTTCGGCAAAATCCTGCCTACTGCTACATCCTAAGGTTTCTACTAGGTGATAGAACAGATCCCGCTTACAAGACCATGTAAACTCGCACTCCCTGCTCTTGTACTAACCCTACGCTCAAAACCTTAGACTGATCTAATCCCCTAGATCATATTTCCCCTGATTACAACCCCGTAACCAGTAACCCTAGTTTTACAGACTCTATTAAACTGCCAGTTACGCCCTAACTAGTTCCCTAGAATTTTACTGACTCTAGCAACTGTTCGGTTCGATTTCAAAACAAATTAAAACAATGCGAAAATGAAAACAAAACCCTAGATAAAAAACAAATCTCCCTTTAAACTCTAACTAGGCCAGCCCACTTCAAAAAGGTTGCACCACTTATTCTCTTGGACCCGATCCTTTCTATTTCTCTGGAGAAATAAATATGGCGGCAATGGAAAGGGAAATCGAAACTAGGTTTCTTCAAATTCTCCCAAATCGATTCGAATGATGGACAGAAGGTTCTTTGATGCTCAAATTCACTTTGCTTTCAGATGCTTCGATTTGGGATGTGGCGATCGAAAAAGCAATGGATTAAATCGTCAGTTTTCTCTAAATTTTACTTTCAATTTTTCTCTGGTTTTTCAATGATTAAAATTGCTCGTGATGAGTGGTATTATAGGGTTAATCGAAAACCCTATTGTCTCTGATTTCACCCGATATGACTTGGCATGATTTTCGTTGCTTTCCCTTTCTGATTTGGCTCGAATTTGAATTTGATTGGAATGATTCTGGATAATATATTTGAACCATTGTGAACTTGATTTCTTCGGCAATTAAATAGTCTTGATTCTGGATGAAATTCTTCCTTTATGTATTTGGAAAAAATATTTAGTTGCCCTTTTGATAATAATGTTGCCTTGACTGTTTCGTGTGATTGAATCTAGACATGTAAATACAGATCTGGTCGATTTCCTGAATCATATAAACTTTGTGAAATTGCCTTCGTTGCAAACAAATTGCCAGACCCACTAAAAATGCTTTCCAGTTCTCTGATTAATTTCTGTGAATAAATCGATACTTGCCAAAACATGAATTGTGCATTCCTGGAAATGTAATTGTGCATGTGAACCATACTGAAAATCAGGAAACAATAAAACTGTTCTTGCCAATATACACTTTGCTCAAAACAAAACTGGAAACCATTCATTCCTCTGTTTTAAATTCCATGCATGGTTTCTGGAATTAATATCTCTTGGCCCACACTTTTCTATGTTAATTGAATCTCTATTTATGCTACTTTCCTCTGATGTACACTGATGCATTGAAACAGTCTTGTGCATGTTACTTAAAACTGCCTTGAGCATTTCACCTTGAAATACTTGCTCGAGCCAGTGCTTTGCAATATGTTTGCACTTCTCATTGACCTGCATTGATATTAGTTGATTTACTGTATTCAAAACTCTCTGCTGTGCCTCTACTTGCTGATCATGTGTGCTATCATTCACCATGTCGTTATGTCCATTTTGCTACATGAAGCTTGTGCCATATTTCTGTCCAATGTGTATACATGCATTTGTATTTGCATACCATGTATACAATCGGAAGCACCATTCATCTATGCACTGCTTTGATTAATCTATGCATCACTGTTTAGTCACGTATTATTCACTGAGTCACTTGCTGCTATACCACAACGTAGTTGCACCATGTCGACATCATTTCAGCTGCATCACCTTGGACTTGTACATGGCTGTTCACCATGAAGACTTGCCATGTTTCATTGATCATTAACTACTGTTTGTTGACATGCATATATGTAATCATGCTAAGCAATTATGTGATAATCTTCATTCATGATGTTGCCTTGTGTTATGTCCCTATCTTGCCCCATCGTTGTACACATGCTGTTGCAATATGCTGTAGCTTCATCCATATAACCCATAATGCATGTGATACTTCACTGGTTCCACACACACTTGCTTTGACCATGGCTTTTCCAATGTTTTGTCATGCATACATGGACTATGATATGTTTGTGCATTTGCACGTCAAACTGGCTCGACCAGATGCATATCCACCATTAACCTAAGTCATGCTTTCTTGGCTGTTGATTCGCTGCACCATCATTATTGCTTAGCTGCTTATATATTAGTCTGATCATGCTGTTTGTGTTGATCTGCCATGCAAATGTTTGAGCTGCTTGAAAAGAAAGTGATTTTCCACTGTTTGATCCATGAGCCATGCTAACCTGATCATATAGCTTTGACCCTTGCTTAAATGTTTGTTGCCTTAGCTTGCTGCTGTAATATGCTCGACCATTTAGCTTGCATGATTTTGTGTTGCCTCAGCCATATATGCACTTAGTCGAGATGGTCTATGTGGCTACTCCTCAGTTGCAAGCACTGTATTTTGATTGGTAAGGCAGTGCATACATGTATATTTATACACGTGTGTATATGCAGCCATTCAGTATTATTTCCACTGTCCCTGTACTATATATACATACTGTCTGGACACAGATTGATGGGCATATAAATCATATCAAGTCATGAAAAATGATGAGAAACACACCGAAATTCTGAGGCAAATAAAATTTTAAAAATAAAATTTATATTCGCATGTCTTCAGTTGCAGTGTACTGTGTTTGTGTGTGTGTGTCATATTACAGGTAAGCAGATGATGATTGGACTGACTGTGAGCTGTGAAGACAGAAGACAGAAGATTGACAGAGACATGTATATAAGAATATATGTATATGAGAGAGAGAGTGTATGTTTGTACGAATGAAACTGCAAATAGAATGTATGTAACAATGTTGGTGAGGAGTACTATATAAGATTGAATATCAGTGAATTTGAGTTGTATTACAGAAATGTACAAATAGTGGAGTATAAAACTTGTACTGTTTAAAATATTGAAATAAAATATTCTATTCAAATAAAATAATGTGTGAATATTTAAATTTATGTATAGTTGTATTTTATTTAAACAGAAATATTATATTCCTGTCTGTTGTGTAGTATATATAAAACAGTACAGTAACAAACACATTTAAATAATATTTATTTGGTTGTTATCATCAAACAAAAATCATATAATTGTATATACACCACCGTTATATACAACATTATTGGTTCGTTGACTGAGGTTTGGAGTTGTGCTCACGTATTTGTATGTGTATATGTGCATGAACTAGTCTGATTCGTGTTTATCGCCGTTGGGAGGATCGTGCTTATATTTTGTTCACTTGTCAAATTCTGTTGTTCTCAATTTCATCTTGCCTCCGAAGGCGAGTTTTTGAACTCATGACTATCTAATTATTAAGTGAATTAAAGATTTGGGATGTTAATTAAATGCTAGGATTACTCTAGAAAATTTACTGTTGTTTGTTATGTAAGTTGCGTACATATGACACATACACTATTGACATATATGACATGATATGGATGCGATGTGTGTTATGTGATGATTATTTTTTCCCACCTTGCAAGTTCTTCGTAGATTTAGAAAAAATAACTATGGGTTGAAATGATACATATCTGAATGACTGTATAGATTTAGAAAATAAAATTTAAACTGAACTGGGATTCGAGTTGAAATGATATATACCATGTAATTTTATTAAACGGTTTGAAATGATACATATGTTATCTAGATGACCATATGATAGTAAATTGTATACGGATGTTGTGGTCAATAAAAACTATTTTTTAAAAATGTTACAAGTATGTATCGATTTTAATAAATTGATTTTGGAACGTAATTTAAATATTGAATACAAAATAAAGTTTGAAATAAATTTAACTGGAATTTATAAAATTAAGTAAAAAAGTTGATTTAATGAAATGGTGTTTAAAGATGGTTTATAAAGGTTAATATTTAAAGTTATGATTAAATTTAACCAGATTTTTATAATGTAAACTAATTGTTTATAATAAACAACTTTTATCTATTAGTTAAATTTAAAAAATGCTTTTGAGTTAATAAAAGAAATTTCTAGCTTTAAATATTTATTTGAAAATTTTAACTTAATTTATTACGAAGTAAAGATTTGTTTTTATTAGATAATTTGATGTAAAGATTTAAATTTGTAACTTCTATATATTTAACTAAAAGAAGAAATGAATATTATGTTTTATTTGATTGAAATTAAGCAATCTGGTAAGATTTGGCTTTTTATTTAAGTTCAAATTGATACATCTTTATTTATTAAAATAATAAGTTTGAATTTAAGAAATGTAATCTAGGAGATTTACTTCAAAAAGTAAACTTTGGATAGTTATTTGATATATATTGCCATGAAATAAACTTAGAATTCAAGTATAAACTAAAGTTTAGTAATTGATTGAAATATAATTCTAGTTGTACAGTAAAATTTAAAATTTGTCTTAGCTAAATGTAAGTTGATCTAGAATGAGAATTTGAATTCTAAAGTGAACGATAAGTCCAATTTTTGAAATTTGAACAGTTGATTTTGATTAGGTTAGTTATTTAAAATATTCAGATTACTAGTGTTTTATCAAAAAAAAAATTAATAAACAAGTTCTATACTCTTTTTTCATAACTATTAGTTAAATTATTTTCTCTATTAAATTTTGTAACTATTATATCTAAAACTATCTTATATTAAATTATATATATTAGCTATTTTTTAAATTTATCTATTTTAAAAAAATTATGCTATTTTAAGTATAGTCTATGTCTAATCCCGACTAATAAATCCGAAGTGATTTAAATGAATATTTTCAAGTAATAATGATATTTAAATATGGAAATCTAAACTTGAATTTGTTTGATAAGGATCGTTTGGTACATAAGATTTGAAATTCGACCCCAAAAAAATATTGAAATATCTTGAGTAATTGATTTTAAATCAATATTTGAAGTTAATTGTTTATACTAAAAAGTGGCACAAACACCTAAGGATTATGTGAGGAGAATAAAATGAAGAAATGGAAATGGAAAACGAGAAGAAATCTCATGTAAGGATTTATAGTGGTTCAGCTATGAGTTGCCTACGCCTACTTAATGACTTTTCTTTATGTAGAAAACGATTATAAGTTTTGGAGATTGACAAATCCCGAGTACACAATGAATACAAGCAGTAAAAACACTTTGAAAAGCCGAAAGTCCTTTCTTGAAGCTTTTGGAGGATATTTTTTTACAAAAGATGTTAGGCTCTAGGTCGGTAGGGCCACGTGGCAACCGATCCTATCTTGTAGGAGCGCGTGGGCTTGGTTACGATGTAGAAGAACGGGTATTCATAAGATATTTTCCATTCGGCCTATGTCCGGGTTGGCATAGCCGAGCTAATGTCATGCTCATTTGAAGTTATCTCCACTGTCTTCACCGATCCGAATGTTGGTAGACCCGGATTTTGTACTTCGTATGGTTTAACCGACACGGGCTATGTCGAGCTGAAATTTGAGTTGAGTGTAGGCTTCTACATTCGACCCCATAGCATATGAATGTGTAAAAAATATCTTAAGTTCTTTGAATACGAATTTTGACGACCTTGACGAAAGTCAGGTCAACACTTTACCCCCTGAAGTACACTGCATCATAAACGAGATGTGCTTTGAATCTTTCGAGCTGCACCTCCCAAGAGTGTCATCTGTCTTTAATAAAAATGGTGATGAATGGTTGTGTCTTTTCGAGAAGTTGTAACACTTAGATTCTCTATTTTTGCTTAAGTAGCTAGTCATGCTTCATATTATGCCCGATGGTGCTCGTCAAGCCAAAATCGTTGACTGGAGCAATCGAGAGACACAAGTAAATATTTAAATCCCATCGAGTCAAAAGGTTAAATATATCTGTCACATAGTATGGTTGTGTTTAGTCATTTGCTTCTGCATATGATTGCACACATACATCTCATTAGCAAACAATGTCGTCTTTTTGCGCAAGTCGAGCGTGAGGCGAAGTCAAGTTAATGGTCGTACGCGAGTCAACATGTATAGTCATCGACCAAGTCATGAAATCATCGAGGAATTCTCCTATCTTTCCTTTCTTTTCCTTTTTTGTTTTGGCTCGGTGGTCGAGCCGAATTCTGGGTCGGCGTTGCCGACCTAGACTAGATCAACAGGTCACGTTACTTCACTGAGAATATGAGGGGTCTTGACTATTCTTATAAATAGCGGGTACACCATACTATTATTTTCTTTCTACTTTATCTTTATCGAACCTTATTTTTTTACCAATTCGATCTGAAACTAAACTTCTAATCTTTGCAGTTATTTCTTCAATCTATATAACACTAGCTCGGTTTCGGATTGTTTACTTCATAAATTCTATGAATTGATCTCGAATCACTCATCTCATGTCGAATTCGCTCTCGATTTTGCAACTTGTGGTTACGGTTGAAGTCGTCCCTACTGGGGATGATGGTGGTGAGATGAGATCATAGTGGTATGGTGATGTTGTCATGGTGTTTTGAGGAGTGGAATAGAAAATTTGGTGTTCCTCGTGATTTGTTGAAGAAGATGACGGTGATTTCGTGCTTCTCTTGGGTCGGTCTGACCCATTGTAGTAGACGGTGGAAAGTTTGAGAAACAAAGAGGGCCCTTAATGGTAATAGAAAGCAGGAGAGAAAAGTTGAAGTATTATCGAAGTATCCGGGTCAGCATGGATCTTGGACGACCCAAAAATCGTTAAAATTTTGAAAACACGTTGAATTGATGAAGCGTTTGAGTCGGCAAAGTCGAGCCGGAGTAAGCCGAGTTGATGTAGGCCGATCCAAGATTACTAAATCTGAACATGTCGATCCGGCTTGCTCAACCGAAATTTGGTCAAACCGGCTTTGAACATCCAATTTCAACACCTTAACTAAACTTGGCGATTGCTACAGCTTTGAACACAATAATAACAATAATGAATCAACTTTGAATAAGTGTAATTCCCCACAAATCCGTACTATCTGAGTTGACTAAATACATCACATGCCCAACCCAAATTTCATAGAAATACGAATCATTATGAATAAAGAAGAAAAAGATAAAAGAAGAACGAAAATAAACAACATCGAAGCTCACATCGCAGCGGAATAAAATATAATATATATATAACATCTTTAGGATACAAAATTTTAACTGTATATATATACCATCATCAGAGTATAATATAACATAGCGGAAAATAAAAAGTAAATATCTAACATAGAAGCCTTCTGCTCCAAGCTCCTCCAAGGGTATCTGTAAATACCTGAACTACTTGACTGTCCGTATAAATTTGGGCACCCAAGAGTTTAGGGTAAAACAAAACGAAATAAACTCTAGGTCAGTTATGGGACAGGTGTGAGTAAACTCCAGCCACTTAGTTTAATTTTTAAAAATCCTTTCTAAAAGAAAGCATAATCTTAAGACCGATCCACACATAAATACGGTTATCTTTACCTTACAATAACCCAAAACATTCTTTGAAATCAATATTATTCTGATATTATAATAGTGTCTAAATTAAGTAAATAGCCATCTAGCGGAATGGTTACATCTCATGCTCCACATACATAGTATACAATCAAAACCGCGGGCTCTTATTAGATGATGGATTCCAACTGAAAAGGTATGGGACCACCTTCCGACAATGTATCTCTAGAGAGGAATACACATGGTTCAACAAGAACATCTTGCAACCTAGGCTAAACATGACCGACCACTCACTTCACTTGAGTGTATCGAATGTATTATCAATAATGGTTGGGATCAACAATCGTTACCCGAAAGGGACATCATAGAAATAATAAAGAAGCAAATGGATTTTCTCTATATCAGGTGACAATATACTCTAATTTGGAGCTACCCACTTAGCTATGCGACTTACTCGATTTTATATCATTTCCCGGTTGTGAGGCTTGAGGTCACGCTTATCTTTTTAACATGCCACATCTTCATTCACTTTGACTGCCACATCGTCAATCCCATCAAAATCATTTATTAATTTCCCCCAAAATATCGCGGGCATAAAGCTAAGAGAAACGAAATCCTCCGCCACCAACGTATATACATTTGAAGAGATCAATATAGATGATCTATTAGGCTTACTGTGTCAGACATTCGTCCATACATGTTGTCCTAGAACTGGACAAAACGAAGGCACTATTCCATCAATCCATCTTACGCAATTTCTACCTAGGATTAACAAACAGCCCTTGCATTTTACTCCGTCTTCAATTATCTTCAGCATAATCTGATTTGTTACGCTTATGCCAATACAAAGTGGTCTTTGGATAATAAATTCAACCATCTCACCATATTGACAACGATGGAATTTAAATTAAACAATACTTCCATAGTCAAGAAACAAACATTCATCAAAGATTTTATTACCAAAGGGAATACTATTAATTAACATCAAACAATCACTGAGCGCTTTTTTAATTAATATTTAATTAATTAAATTTATTATTTTCCAATTTCTCTTCAATATCTTTACCCAGATATTTCTCCTAACCCGTTTAGCCTCTCACGGTTCTTGGAAAAAAACATTTCCATCTATCATAACTATTTATTTTCTATATTCCAGAAAATATCTCTTTTTAACATTAGAAAACAATTCCATAAATCACTACTCTTCCACATTCATCGGTCCATAACCGTAAACTAGTAAAAGAACAATTCCCTAAGTATCAAACCCGAAGGCCGAAACCAACATTAGATCGACACTCAGGATGTCATTCAACTTGACTAATCTCCAGTTAGTTTCTAATTTCTTTAACTCCATTTCTTAACTTCTTATCAATAAAATCATTTCAATCTGCAAAACGTTTGCTTTTAAACCATCACACTTTAAAACGTGTATACGTTTCTCCCTCCAGTCTCTCAAGATTTAATTTAATAAATTTGCTTTTTTTTCTTAAAATTGAATTATACTTTTATTCTCTTATTAAATTTCATATATAATTGATAATTCGATTTCTAGTTATCAAACTTTCTTAAATTTTTCTATCTCCTTAAATTTTCGGAAAATTTCGCTAGAGTCTCCTTTGTACGGCTCACTCGATACAACTACAAATCGTCTCTCTAGGCCCTTTCCATTCAGAAAGAAAATCAAAAAGCCAAGCAGCTTGTTAAGTAGGCTTATAAAATCTCATATTCAATTTAAATACATACCTTTTTATTGGGCATTTTATATCTCTTCATATACTTCATTCCAAACCTGCTTAACATATATCCAACCATTCCTAATCTATTCAAACTCAATCCAATCGTTTTAACTCAGTTCGTTAATTAGTTTGCTAACTAGCTATTTTGCCTATTTTACTTTTTATTTAAACATATCACGTTTATATATATATATATAGTTTGCTTATAACCAATTGAATTCCATTTTCAATTCAAGTCTCGTATTCGATTTCGAATATAAATTCACAAATCCTATTCACTTATCCAAAGTCAAATTCAATCGAAAATCCCATTAACTAATTATTCTTCTAATCTGTTAATTTTATTCAATAATAAAAAAAATCTGATTTTTGTCTCAAAAATCAATTAATTTACTCCACTTGAGTTCATATTTATTTTTTTATAACTCATGTCTGGATATGTTTAATGGAAATCTAAGTTTATTTGCTTAAAATTCTTTTATTTATTTAAACAAACCATTATGGTTTATAAACAATTATAACATTATTTTTCTGAAAATTTGATTTTGACATAAGACAAAATTCATATTTTTCTCCTCCATTAGAAAACTATCATTTAATATGGCCCAACGATTCTTGTTTCTAATAATTCCGACTTAAATTGAGTTCTATATGCTCAATTGAAGTTCAAAACGTCAAATTATAAACTACCGCATTACGATGAGTTCGTTTAATTATATTAGAATATAAATGTTTAAACTTCATTTATTTATAAATTTCATCTCTATTCTTTACTATTTAAACATATAAAACAGGTTTTTTTAATCTAACTTAAAATTTTCCGATTATCCTAAATCGTCAATTACTTCATTCAAAATTCATAACTCAGATGTAAATTCATTTACAAACTCAACTTCTATATTAAATTCACGTACCTGGAAATAAATTATTTTATAAATTTAATATAATCAAATTCTAATTATGAATCTTTCAACTTATCTCAATTCAGTTTATATTCCGAATTCTAGGATAAAATTTATCGTTCTTCTTTTTGAAACGATTTCTAGTTCCCTTTTTAAATTCATGCTTAAATTTAAATTACCAAATTTGAAACGACCCAAACTTCCCTTTTCCCCTTGTGGGAAAGCCCGGATTGAGTTGAAAACATGACAAATCAGAACACAAATAATAGAACACTTCATTGTTGTTACGACAATTACATCAGAGTACAAGAATATAACAGAGTATGAATAAATAATATATAGCAGAAAAATACCAGAGATTAAAATTACATTACATAGCAGCAGAAAAATAATGCATAACACAACTGAAAGAAATACATGGATACAAAGCTTTCCGAATGTAGCTCCAGCTGTAAATCCAGGATCCTGGAAAAGAAATATCTGCAAAAACCAAAACTACTAGCAGCCCATATGGAAAATAGGGGCACCTAGAGTTTAGGTTAAAACAATAAACTCCAGGTCAGTCATGGGACTGGTGTGAGAACTCAAAACAGTTATTTAAAACTTTACTTTAAAAATAAAGTAAATCAAGGGACCACGCCATATAACACGAAACAGGTTTTCTCCTAAGAGTACCAGTGCATAAAACAGTTTATAAACATCGCAATGCTTTTTGAAAAATGAAGCTATTATAAGACTCAGGTCCCATTACACAATGCAACGCAAGCCGGAGGATAGAGTTTTTCCTTATAATAGCCAAACATGCTTGGTACATCTAAAAAAATCATTTGGATATTACTATAAGTGTATAGTGTCAAAACAACTTCAAATACTAATGTATCAATCAAAGATGGCATAGTATCCCATGCTACTATGTCGCCATACTAGGTTTTACAACTAAAACCGAAATGCCACGTATTGGAAATTGGATTCCATCTATGAGTCGAGGCAAGGGATCATCCTCGTCGGCTTCGAGGCACTCTAGCAAATGTCTCAGGATCCCCCGCAGTGAACCCTGGTTAGCAGCAGGATCGGTCCACCCTTACGTTTGTGGATTATGTTGTATATGACGTAGTTGTATACACAATTATATGATTTTTGTTTGATGATAACAACCAAATAAATATTATTTTAAATGTGTTAGTTATTGTACTGTTATATAACATCACAGACAGGAATATAATATTTATATTTAAATAGAATACGACTGTACAAAATTTCATATATTCATAGAGTATTTTATTTAAATAAAAATATTATGTTTCAACATTCAAACAGTACAATTTATATGGCTTCACTATTTGTACACATTCACAGATATTACACATGATATTGTATATGTTAGACAAATTTGTTTGAACACAATAAAGATAATATTTTATTTCAGTCAAATTTATTTAATACAAACATCAGTACATTTCTCTCATTACTACAGAGTTCCTGTCTACAACACTCACACTCAGTCATACAATTTTATATATACTTTCAGTTACACTCATATACAGATGCTTTTGTATATTTTTCACTGTCAATTTCTTGTCTTCATCTTCAATCTTCTGCCTTCACAGCTTTCAGTCAGTCCAATCTTCATACCTGTCACAAACAGAAACACACACACAGAAATCTTGAACAGAAATAATTTCATATTCCAGCAAATATTATTTTATTTTTTAAAATGTATTTGCCGTAGAATTTTGGTGTGTTTCTTGTCATCTTTCATGACTTGATCTGATATATGAATATAGCACGCGCACGATATATATATATAGACACACACACATGTGTATGTATATACACGTATAATTTTTTTTAGGGACAAGAATTTTTTTCTGATGGACTGCATATACACATGTGCATAAATATACACGTGTGCACTGCCTTGCCAATCAAAATGCAGTGTAGCAACTAAGGAGCAGCCACGTGGACCAACTCGACTCGGTGCATGATCAAAGAACATCTCGACATGCAAGCATATATGTGCAAAAGTTGCAACAACATGTCGACATGCACAAAGCCAAGTATAAATGTACAGGTGAATATGGTTGATCACAAACCAAAATGTACAAGGCAGTTTCAGTTTTTTTTTCAAAGTGGTCGAGGCAGTTTGAATGCAAGGCAGCATGTGCAAATGCAAGTGAATACATGCTCACAACAAAAAAAAAGAATGTCACAAGACATGCAAGATTCGACATAGCAATAGTGAAGAAGTGATGCCAACATGTATATGAGGTGAAACATGGCTAAGCTTAAAGCAGTAGACCTCACACAATAAATGGAGCAACAAGAAATATATGTGAAGCAAACAAGTGTGTGCATGGCAAACACAATACATGTGTCCATGTATACTTGGCAACAAATTCACAGTGGAAATATTATATGAAATGAAGCATCAAGTCAGCAACAAATTTATGGAATCCAAATCAGGAAATTCAAACAAGGAAACAATATTCATTTTTGGGCAAGAGCAAACAATGGTGAAATAGTTCAAACACATGCCAGATGTACTCAGAGAATACAAGAATACAGGGAAGGTTCTTTTTATCTTTTTCAATAATCATTTCTTTTGAGAAAGATTTATTTCCAGTTTTTCAATATCAAGTTTAAAGGCATTTCCAGTTTTCAAGAATCATGTTTGGCATGTTTTTGAAACAAATCAAAGCATTCAGCATGCACATGAATGACAAGAAATTGGTTTTCTTGTTTTTACGAGTGAAATCAGTGCAAGAAAATTTTGGCAAGTTTTTCAATGCTATTTTTTCTAGAAATTTACATGCTGTAGAAACATGGTGTTTATACAAGGAAAATGGCCAAAGATAATTGTCCAGAAATTATTCGATCAAAAAGCAGTGAAGTGAAATTCAAATCAGCATGGTTATATGGAAAGAAGTAAAGTTTGCAACTTTCTCACAATACAAATTTGGCAAGCTTTTAAAAGCCATTCAAGAAGCAAGCATAAGATTTCAACAATATATGTGTATGGCAAGCTCATTTTTTTTCCCGAAACATATTTTACATTTAAGGTAGTGGACAAATTGATTATGGGCAAGAAGTTGATTTCCAGTGTTAGCCAAAACATTTAAATATAATATTTAAATTTAAATAGAATACGACTGTACAAAATTTCATATATTCACAGAGTATTTTATTTAAATAAAAATATTATGTTTCAACATTCAAACAGTTCAATTTATATGGCTTCACTATTTGTACACATTCACAGATATTACACATGATATTGTATATGTTAGACAAATTTGTTTGAACACAATAAAAATAATATTTTATTTTAGTCAAATTTGTTTAATACAAACATCAGTACATTTCTCTCATTACTACAGAGTTCCTGTCTACAACACTCACACTCAGTCATACAATTTTATATATACTTTCAGTTACACTCATATACAAATGCTTTTGTATATTTTTCACTGTCAATTTCTTGTATTCATCTTCAAACTTTTGCCTTCACAACTTTCAGTCGGTCCAGTCTTCATACCTGTCACAAACAGAAACACACACACACACACAGAAATCTTGAATAGAAATAATTTCATATTCTAGCAAATATTATTTTATTTTTTAAAATTTATTTGCCTTAGAATTTTGGTCTGTTTCTCGTCAACTTTCATGACTTGATCTTAGATGTGAATATAGCATGCGCACGATACATGTATACACGCACATATGTATGCATATACATATATAATTTTTTTTCAGGGACAAGAATTTTTTTCTGATGGACTGCATATACACACGTGCATAAATATACATGTGTGCACTACCTCGCCAATCAAAATGCAGTGTAGCAACTGAGGAGCAGCCACGTGGACCAACTCGACTCGGTGCATGATCAAAGAACATCTCGACATGCAAGCATATATGTGCAAAAGTTGCAACAACATGTCGACATGCACAAAGCCAAGTATAAATGTACAGGTGAATATGGTCAAGCACAAACCAAAATGTACAAGGCAGTTTCAGTTTTTTTTCGAAGTGGTCGAGGTAGTTTGAATGCAAGGCAGCATGTGCAAATGCAAGTGAATACATGCTCACATAAAAAAAATGGAATGGCACAAGACATGCAAGATTCAACATAGAAATAGTGAAGAAGTGATGCCAACATGTACATGAGGTGAAACATGGCTAAGCTCAAAGCAGTAGACCTCGCACAATCAATGGAGCAATAAGAAATATATGTGAAGCAAACAAGTGTATGCATGGCAAACACAATACATGTGTCCATGTATATTTGGCAACAAATTCACAGTGGAAATATTATATGAAATGAAGCATCAGGTCAGCAACAAATTTATGGAATCCAAATCAGGAAATTCAAACAAGGAAACAATATTTATTTTTGGACAAGAGCAAACAATGGTGAAATAGTTCAAACACATGCCAGATGTACTCAGAGCATACAAGAATACAGGGAAGGTTCTTTTTATCTTTTTCAATAATCATTTCTTTTGAGAAAGATTTATTTCCAGTTTTTCAATAGTAAGTTTAAAGGCATTTTCAGTTTTCAAGAATCATGTTTGGCATGTTTTTGCAATTCCAGCTTTTACCAAGAAACAAATCAAAGCATTCAGCATGCACATGAATGACAAGAAATTGTTTTTCTTGTTTTTACGAGTGAAATCAGTGCAAGAAAATTTTGGCAAGTTTTTCAATGCTATTTTTTCTAGAAATTTACATGTTGTAGAAACATGGTGTTTATACAAGGAAAATGGCCAAAGATAATTGTTCAGAAATTATTCGATCAAAAAGCAGTGAAGTGAAATTCAAATCAACATGGTTATATGGAAAGAAGTAAAGTTTGCAACGTTCTCACAATACAAATTTGGCAAGATTTTAAAAGCCATTCAAGAAGCAAGCATAAGATTTCAACAATATATGTATATGGCAAGCTCATTTTTTTCCTGAAACATATTTTACATTTAAGGTAGTGGACAAATTGATTATGGGCAAGAAGTTGATTTCCAGTGTTAGCCAAAACATTTAAATATAATATTTATATTTAAATAGAATACGACTGCACAAAATTTCATATATTCACAGAGTATTTTATTTAAATAAAAATATTATGTTTCAACATTCAAACAGTACAATTTATATGGCTTCACTATTTGTACACATTCACAGATATTACACATGATATTGTATATGTTAGACAAATTTGTTTGAACACAATAAAAATAATATTTTACTTCAGTCAAATTTGTTTAAAACAAACATCAGTACATTTCTCTCATTACTACACAGCTCCTGTCTACAACACTCACACTCAGTCATACAATTTTATATATACTTTCAGTTACACTCATATACAGATGCTTTTGTATATTTTTCACTATCAATTTCTTGTCTTCATCTTCAATCTTCTGCCTTCACAGCTTTCAGTCAGTCCAGTCTTCATACCTGTCACATACAGAAACACACACACAGAAATCTTAAACAGAAATAAATTCATATTCCAGCTAATATTATTTTATTTTTTAAAATTTATTTGCCTTAGAATTTTGGTGTGTTTCTCGTCATCTTTCATGACTTGATCTGATATGTGAATATAGTACGCGCATGATACATGTATACGCACACATGTGTATGTATATACACATATAATTTTTTTCAGGGACAAGAATTTTTTTCTGATGGACTGCATATACACACGTGCATAAATATACACATGTGCACTGCCTCGCCAATCAAAATGCAGTGTAGCAACTGAGGAGCAGCCACGTGGACCAACTCGACTCGGTGCATGATCAAAGAACATCTCGACATGCAAGCATATATGTGCAAAAGTTGCAACAACATGTCGACATGCACAAAGCCAAGTATAAATGTACAGGTGAATATGGTCAAGCTCAAACCAAAATGTACAAGGCAGTTTCAGTTTTTTTTCAAAGTGGTCGAGGAAGTTTGAATGCAAGGCAGAATGCGCAAATGCAAGTGAATACATGCTCACATCAAAAAAAAAAAAAAAAAAAAAGAATGGCACACGACATCCAAGATTCAACATAGCAATAGTGAAGAAGTGATGCCAACATGTACATGAGGTGAAACATGGCTAAGCTCAAAGCAGTAGACCTCGCACAATCAATGGAGCAATAAGAAATATATGTGAAGCAAACAAGTGTGTGCATGGCAAACACAATACATGTGTCCATGTATATTTGGCAAAAAATTCACAGTGGAAATATTATATGAAATGAAGCATCAGGTCAGCAACAAATTTATGGAATCCAAATCAGGAAATTCAAACAAGGAAACAATATTTATTTTTGGACAAGAGCAAACAATGGTGAAATAGTTCAAACACATGCCAGATGTACTCAGAGCATACAAGAATATAGGGAAGGTTCTTTTTATCTTTTTCAATAATCATTTCTTTTGAGAAAGATTTATTTCCAGTTTTTCAATAGCAAGTTTAAAGGCATTAAGATTTATTTCCAGTTTTTCAATAGCAAGTTTAAAGGCATTTCTAGTTTTTAAGAATCATGTTTGGCATGTTTTTGCAATTCCAGCTTTTACCAAGAAACAAATCAAAGCATTCGGCATGCACATGAATGACAAGAAATTGGTTTTCTTGTTTTTACGAGTGAAATCAGTGCAAGAAAATTTTGGCAAGTTTTTCAATGCTATTTTTTCTAGAAATTTACATGCTGTAGAAACATGGTGTTTATACAAAGAAAATGGCCAAAGATAATTGTCCAGAAATTATTCGATCAAAAAAGCAGTGAAGTGAAATTCAAATCAGCATGGTTATATGGAAAGAAGTAAAGTTTGCAACGTTCTCACAATACAAATTTGGCAAGCTTTTAAAAGCCATTCAAGAAGCAAGCATATAAGATTTCAATTATATATATATATATATATATATATATATATATATATATATATATATATATGGCAAGCTCATTTTTTTTTTCGAAACATATTTTACATTTAAGGTAGTGGACAAATTGATTATGGGCAAGAAGTTGATTTCCAGTGTTAGCCAAAACATTTAAATATTTCCAGAAATAAAGAAATGTATTTGGCAACAATTTTCAATCAACTAAATATTTCCAAGCATGGCAAGATTCCATATTTCCAGGTTTTGCTGAGTATGTTGTTAGCAAAAATTCCATTCATCAATTCATGGACAAATTTATTTTGTCAAAAATCAATTCGAGATTTTTTCAGAATGCTGGACATTAAAACATTCCTACTTTAAACCACAAAATCAAGTCAAAGACAGCATGGAATAAAACAAATCAATTCTTTCTAGTTTTACATCTCACAAATCAGTAAAGCTGTGTCATCAGTAAAGAGCATGATTGAAGCTTAATTTGTTCACATATGGTATCAGGAAATTAAAGGGTTTCCATTTTTTGAATCAAAAAACATTTCAATACAAAATCGAGTGTGAACAAATATATATGTGGCAAGCATTCATGGACAAGCAACAATCAGCTATTGACCAGAATCATAAAGGGGCAAATTGGAGCAATCAAGGCAGCTACAAATTCAACAAATCAGGGCAAGCCATTATCACGAAATCAGAGGTTTTAGGATTTCTAAAATCCTATATAAGCACCATTACATCATTGGCAATATTTAGTCGAAACAGAAAAAATCAATTCAAGCATTTCAAAGTAAAAAAAATCACAGTTTCGATCGAGCCAGAGAGCAATCCCAAATCAGACGAGCAAAGCAATCGAAGAATCAGGCACCAGAGTTTTATTCCATCAACATCCAAGAATTCGGTTTGGGATAAAAGAGAAAAACCCTAGGCAAATTCTTCAGCCGCCATTATTTCAATGACAAAGACATTGGGTGCAAATAAAAGAAGAATGGGCCGGCCAATTTTGTTTGAAGGCCTTAGTTTGGTTTATTTTTAAAAGGGGGGTTTAATCTTTCTAGTTTTTATTTTGATTTGTATTGTTTTTTTTATATTCCATCTATAATCATTCTGAATCAGTTCTAGAGTCTGTAAAATCTAGGTTTACGTGTTAAGGGTTTGTAATACGGGAAAATCTGGTCGAGGGGATATTGGTCAGTCTAGGGTTTTGAGCGTAGGGTTAGTACAGGAGCAGACAGTGCGAGTTTACAGTGTCTGTAAGCGGGATATGTTATTAACACACCTAGTAGAAACCTTAGGAATGCAGCAGTAGGCAAGATTTGCCGAAGTTGGGTATCTCTGTGTATTATTTACTTTCTGTATTTACTTACTCTTCTTTATTTGTGCTGCGATTAATTTTTAATTATTCGATAAACCGTAATAAACCCTATTCACCCCCCTCTAGGGTTAATCTAGATCCAACAGATTAATAGTCCTGAACACACATTTCCTGATCCTATAGGACCTATCCAACGGCCCATAGTGACCAATATATTAGAGGCGCCTCGCAATCCATCATCCACACAGGTAAAAATAAATAAATGTCTGGGCTCCATACCATGACACAACCCATAGCTAGAAAGATACGTCGTGTCCTCCCTGCCGTCCTCATCCCGTTTTTGACTCATACCGAGGTGCGAGGCTCGCTAATTAATGCTTTACACAAAGCTATGCTATTTAAAGTCGAGCTTTGATCATCAACCACAAGACTCTGCTTTTCAACAAAAGCCTTGATCATTTGCATCTCTGCATGCCACACTAACAATTCATGCCATACAAGTGATGTTTATCAATATATATTCTCTAATCTCGTACGTCTCAGAGAAGGGTGTTAAGAAAGAGAATAAATTCTCCGTCACCAAACAGATATATATTTAATAGAAATCAATCAATACAGAATGAAATCCAGTGTCAGACACACATCCATTTACAAGTCCGTTCTGGTTCTGAAGGAAACCAGAGGCACCAAATACACATATATATATATAGCAGAGATCAACAATACAGTTCGAAATACAATGTTAGACATGTAATCCTGTCTTTAACTGGGTTAAAGAACCAATGTCATTTAAAACATAGTTCACGATAAACCCAAAATCATATTCCTTTAACTATGGAATCTTCACGGAAAACAAATCAATATATATAATCGATATCAATTTACGTATCCGACTAATAATATAAGTGGAATAACGACAAAACCTTTTAAATTCCATATATATTAACAGTCTTCCTCAACAGAAGCTCACTTCGATTATTACTAAATCGAATTCCATTGAATTCCAATTTAATATATTAAATTGGAAAACTTTACTTTGGAAAATTTCCATTAAATCTTAATAAAAAGATTTATAAATTCCAAATCATATTTCACTATTAATTGGGTTAAAGAACGAATGTTGTTTGAAAAACAGTTCACGATAAACCCAATTCAAATTCCATTTTATTCTAATTACTAAATATAATCGGAAATTATAATAATCTTAATTAAAAGATTTATTCTTTTCACAACAGCGTTTAAGAACAATGTTATTTAAGACATCATTCACAACAAAACCAAAATCCACTTTGATATCAAATACAAGGCTCTAAACAGAAATTATATCGGCTTACATTCAATATTAATTTCTGAAACCAACACATAACATATGGGGAATAACGATATATATATATATCCGTTTTCCAAATTCCTCCACAATATCCGTATAGTCAAGGAATCCAGTATCGAAATATTCTGGAGACTATTTCCATTCTAAATATATTGGAAAATTATGGTTAGATTAAAACCATTCACAAATCCAATTTATTTATTTAAAAACGTTGGATTATCTTTCTAGTATTTAACTAGTTCATTTTGATAAAAATATATTTTTATCTTTACAAACGTGGAATTTTTCATTCAAAATCTTTCCAAACCATTTATTATGATTTTACACAAATTATTAATATTTTAATAATTTTATCAAGGCCCGTACAGTCGGTTTCCAATAACGGTCACCGAACTGCATCCATAGCGACCTTTTCCAAATTTTATTTGGACATAACTCCAGATGCAACCATTAGATTTCAAATCTATTATATTCACTGGAAAGCTCTTTCCGATACGAACCCAACGATTTCGGTTTTAGGAGAATCCGACAGTCGGATCTCCCGTAATGTCAATTCGAAGTCAATGGTCAAAGTTCATGAACGGTCGCGGCGCGACGCGTTCTATTCAAGCCATTAATATATATATATATATATAATATTTATAATATGAATTTTGTTCAAAACGTATTTTATAAATTCGATTTAAAAACAATTCCCACTTTCATTTCAATTTTGAATCAAAATTGAATATTCCTTATCATTATAATATTTAAATGATAATATTTTCAAAATATCAGATTTTGAAATAATTTCCTTTTCGATATTCGATATAAAAATGAATAAAATCGATATAAATATCGTTCGCGTTAAAATGACACAAATCCAATCAACACGGCTTCACATACTTCAATATTTTCGTGTCCATACAAATCGGACATCAAATTCACATTTTACTCCTTTACAGAATATTATTTTAAAATATTCGTTATTTTAAAATATTCGTTCTTTCTAAATTGTAATCAGACACAGTCAATTACCATGTCATGTTATTTATATGGATTTCATACACACATGTACACAACAATAATGATACACAATCAACCATCATCCAGAGTACATTACGCAACTGCATAAGCATTAAATATAAATAATTAATGCTTATAACAGTCTGTTAACCAATCGATTGACATACAACTAAACAATTGGGATTAGTATATGCCAAATATCATCCCAATACCCATGTGGGGTTTCAACCAATAAATACTGAATATTATTTGTGCAGTTGGGCGACGTGTAAAATTTATCGTCCCAATCAATGTCAGTTAAATGGGTGTACATAAACAAATCGTCTGATTTGTAAATGAATATTTGTTTTCATTTCAGGAGAATTTTATGCCATTCATATATACATTTAAAATTATATTTTTAATGAATAAATATTTATTTTAGAAAATTTCGGCATTATAACGGCGCGATATTAGAACCAGAGTAATGTCTAGCATTACCCCTCTCATGATACTGGCTCGCGCCATACACAGTAATCATTATCAATCCAAACAATCCCACAATCAATTTTACAACTACACTCCAAATTTACGCAATACAATCCAAACAAACAACTATGGTTTGTACAATAAATAGTGTTAGGTGCTACTAAGCTCCGTCTGCAACCTAGTATATATTTAATTGTAAAATAAATTGAGTGAGAAGATATTCTCACCTTGGTTTCCACACCGTCAATCTTTACTGGATGGTTTGGATTCCGCTTTGTTTCGAGTCAGTTCCATCGCCTAGTGTTCTTCACCGTGATTCCAACGCAATCCGTTTCACACAGTTTATATTAAAAATCACATTTGTATACAACGCTATCTATATTTAAAAAAATCCATTTTTTAAACAACGCTATATAATTTAAAAATCACATTTTTAAATCAATGTTATATATATATATATCATATTTTTATTTTTATTTCAAACTATATGTATAAAAATCATATTTTTATTTAAAGCTATTTATATTGAAAAATCATATTTTTATAACAAAGTCATTTACATAAAAATCACATTTTTATAACGAAGTCATTTAAATAAAAATCACATTTTTATAAAAAAATCATTTAAATTAAAAACACATTTTTATAACAAAGTCATTTAAATAAAAATCACATTTTTATAACAAATTCATTTAAATAAAAATCACATTTTTATAACTTCTATTTCATATTAAAAATCAAACTTTTATAATGTTGTATATATTTTAAAACAATTAAATTTATATTATTAAAACAATTAATATGGTAAAAATAAAAAGGAACTACCTTTTCACTGTTGAACTCGACAGACCGCTCTTCAATTGAGCTTCTAACTACGGTTTTGATTTTGCGCTCAAACCGTGTAGCTAGGGGACGATCGAACCACGCCACATTGTAGAGCCTGGAAACCCACGCCTGCGCCTTGGAGCACGTCGAACTCGATCAACTGACAGCAGCGGGAATTTATGGCGAACAGCGCGACTTGGAGGGCTCGATTCTCCATGAATACGCAACTCCAAATGTCCAAACCAGTATGGATTTGTACAACACAGAGAGCGCTACAAAATTGCTTCAGAAATTTCTTGAATTCATTGAGTGGATCAAAAGAAATCGAAGGGAGACGTTTCGAATGTTTTCCGTTGTGTGTGTTGAATTGGGGCAGGTTCTGGAGTTGACCGCGAGTTTAATGAATTAGGGTTTGACTTGGGTGGTATTTATGCCTATATATAAATTATTTAATTCATTTATTAATTCGTATCGCGTCTGAACTCCAATTCAAACCCAACGACTATCGCCCCTAACTAAATACCCCCATTCCGGACATAATGAGATATGTTCCGCGAACCAACTCGACTTTTTCGATCAGTTTTCGTCAAAATTAAAATATAAATCAACATATATTGAATTTAAATGTATATTTTAATTTATCAGGGCCACATACTGACTCCAAAAATTCCAGAAAAATAAATCTAGCTATGTTTTGACGATACGGTCCTAACAAGTCTAATTTTGTTAAATTTGGAGACCGTTTGAAAAATGACCATTTTCCAGTCGATTATATTCAAACTGAAATTACCAAACACGTTTAAATTCACAACGCTCACATATTAGTTCCAAAAATTATGAAAATGGGAATCTAGCAATAATTTGACTTTCTAGATCCAACAAAAGTGATTTCGTCGAAAACGGAGGTCGTTTGCAAAATGGCTATTTTTAAGGGCTATATATTATATTAAAAATATATATAAATTCCATAGTGACTATTTTAAATTTTAAACTGGACATAACTTTCAATTTATGTTATGAAATCTCATTTTTTCACATTCCTTAGAAAGATGTAATTAAACAGATTCAAATATTTTTAGTTTTATTGAAATCCGATTTATTTTGAATCCTGTACATTCTTTTGAAATTTAAAACCGAATTTTCATACTACCGCGCCATTTCAGGCTAATTATATAATTAAATTAATTTTTTACATTCTAACTTCGATTTAAATAAATTTTTTGTCGTTATTATTTAAAATAAATCATTTTAAATATTCAAAATCCATTAAAATAGCTAAAATAAAAATTTTAGATTGTTTTGAAAATCCGGGTTGTTACAAAATTTGTCTACCGATAATTTATTTTTCTTTTTTTTATAAACTTTGTTTATAAATTTAACTACTTGTTTTTTTATTATTCAAACAAGTTAGTATTTTTTTGGCCTATTCGAAATTCAAATTCTATTTTTGGAAAAAAATAAAATTTCCTTTTTAAACTCAAATCCTTTTCATTTGAATATATTTTATGATATTTAAATACCAATTATTTTGGGTCGGTGCAATTCAAACATCCAAAACACGCAATCATCAATCATAGGATTTCTAACACATCATATATGATAATATATATATGAAAACAATCAATAATAAATTTTGAGGAACATTGTTGGATCCCTCCAACCTGTTTTCCCTGCATCCACAGATGTTAGACAACATAAATAATACACATCCTGCTTCAAGGTAGGATATCATGGTATAGAAGGTCATCCACTATATATATTGTGGGGGCACATAGGGTGATCTGCTAATGGTATTGCAGGAAATATAATATAATATATATGATAGCCACAACCACTAGGCCTCAATATAACTAATATATATACTTATCACAATTCATCAACAATTATTCAATGCATCCAAACATTCATCAAACAACATAAAAAAATTATTTAAAATAAAAACTCATTTATAATAATATTATAAATGAATCTAGAAAGTGAGTTTACTCGCTGTGATTTCTAGTTTCCATTGACATGATCGTTTCGATTAAAATTAAACATCGTTTAATCTTAACAAAAAATTTCACTAGCTTGAATAAATTCCATTCTTGCTTTATCTCGTAGTGTTCATTGTAACGTAATTCATTTCATTTGATTCTAATCACGTATAAACAGTTCATTAATATTACAAGTTTGAACGCATTTCATGTAATTAAAAATGTAATTAGCTTCGTTAATTACTAAATTTAATACCTTAATCCTTCTCCTCCCAAATAACACATGGCTGCCACTACCTACAGCTCAATCCCAACATAGTTGTGATCTCATCCTCTTCCACTTCCTCCACACTTCGTTATTCCATAAACGAATAACACCATCGATCATCTTTTGACCTAAGTATCCCTTCCATCACCACGTTTCAGAGCTCACACCCTTCCTATCGCTAAAATCCAGAATTCGAGCTCCCCAAAGACAAAGCAACCACCCCTTTTTCAATTGATCGCTTCCACCCTCGTGAACCCAAAAATCCCTAATTCATCATCACCAACGTTGCAATTCACTGTTTGATGCCCTAGCGGCGCTACTAGTTGTTGAGATTCCTAAGCCTGTGTACTAAAGTTGGTTGCGGCGGTCTCACCTTAATCATCGAAAAAATCGAGATGATTACGATGCGCATATCTGCATTTTTTTAAATATGGGAACGATTTTGATTTTGGCTTTGATTAGTGGAAGCACGACCATTATTTTCAGAAGCTTAGGGGTTTTCAAAAAATAAAGGATGGGGTATCACGATATTAAATTTCGGTTATGGGACTGGATAAAAAACAATAACAATGAGGAGCGATGTTTTTATTTCAGAAGAAATTAGAGAAGAGGGGATCGATATTTTTTGGTCTAGAGAAACGAAAATAAAAGAAAGAAATGAGGGGTAAGGCCGTGTATTTATAAATGAAGAAGAGCAATAAGGTCTGCGCAAGGTACGATTATAAGTAGGCTTAAGTACAACGACTTTAATTTGATTTGAAGATAAATTAATACGATTTGATTTCATAATTATCCATAAATTTAATAGTTTTAAATTTGATTTTAATAATATAATAAACCCACGAAATTTATACACATGAAATAACACGCTCAAATACCCATGAATGAGCTCCAATCAAAGTGAAACTTGATATACTATTATGGTTTGACATTCCGAACCTAATAAAATTGGTTTCGTCAAAAACCGAGGTTGTTTGAAAATTTACTATTCTTAAGTACCATATTAAATTGATATAAATATTATTTAAATTCAAAACAATCAATTCTTCGATAATAAATTATTATTATTGTTGATGTTTATTTTCAAATAATTTTTTTATTGATCATCTGAATCGTTTCAATTCAGTTTGAACTTCGAATTTAATTATATTTCGTATTACGACATTTTAATATACTTGAAATTAAATCATATTTGATTATAAATCGAAAAACTCGATATAAAAATCCATTTATATTATCAACTCAACATTTAAAACAATATTAAATGTTCAAAATTGATTGACTAAAAATCTAGGTCGTTAAAATAAGCATCTGGGCAGTTAGGATAGAGCCTATCGAGAATTCCTGTAACGACCCGCAAATCCGTGCTATCTGAGTTGACTAAAAACACCACACGTCCAACCCAAATTGCACAGAAATACGAATCATTTTTAGAAAGAAGTTAAAGGATGAGAAATAGAAAGAAAGAAATATTAGAATAGAAGAAAAACGAAGATCACAAACTCACAGCGGAACGAATAAAATATATTATATAACATAACTTTTGAAATACAAATCAGTAACTTTATATACATACCATTATCAGAGCACAACAGTCATTTCTGGAACAGTTATAAACACCTGTTTCCAGATACAACATAGTACACAGCGGAAATATGATAATCTACAGCAACTGGTGAAGCCTCCTGCTTCCAGCTCCTCCAATTGAATCTGTGAAATCCCGACTACTTGACTGCCTGTACAAATTTGGGCACCCAAGAGTTTAGGGAAAACAAAATAAACTCTGGGTCAGTCATGGGATTGGTGTGAGTAAACTCAAATAATTGGTTTAACCTTTAAAATCCTTTCAAAAGAAAATATAATAGTAAGACCAGCCCACACATAAACATGGACGGTTTTTACCTTACTATAACCCAAAACACTTTGATACGAAAATCCAGTGATATTATTATAATATCTACATCAAGTAAATAACCAAATAGCAGAACGCTTGCATCTCACGCTCCACATACATAGTATAAAATCAAAAACCGCATGGCGCTTATTGAAGATTGGATTTCCAACATGACAAGGTATGGAACCACCTTCCGCTAGTGTATCTCTAGAGAGGAATACACTGGGTTCAACAAGAACATCTTATAACCCGGCCCACACATGACCGACCACTCATTTCGCTTGAGTGTATCGAATGTATATCACCAACGGTTGGGATCAGCAACCGCCTCCCGACTGGGACAGCATCGAATAGAATAAGAAATTAAATGTGTTGATACTAATATTTTTGTTTGATGATAACAAATAGATTTTTGCTACTGGAGTGTTTGATTGTGGAATATCTAGTATTATTGGAAAATAAAATAACATAGAATTTACACAGAATATAGAAAAAAAACAAATCAAATAAATTTTATTTTCAATAATATTATTTATTTTACAATTCATTTACACACAAGACTTTACAAATCACTTTACAAGTAATTTCAGTACATACAATTTTTTTTACAAGCACTTCATTTTTTTTTCTCATTTCAAACTGGATTATTCTTGTTGAGAACACCTTAACTGTCCAAAGCATCATCCTGTAACCTGTCACAAAAGAAAGAAAAATACACAGTACACTGGAACTAAAACAAATACTTTTGACAAAAATGATTCTTTGTGATTGATTCATTTTTTTTTTGTCTCAGTTTTCTGTGTGCTTTTCTCATCATATTTCAGACCTGAACAGCCACATCAAAACCATACTGGTTTGCTGATCAGAACCAACTGATTCTGACCAGCCTCAACTCAGTACAGTTTGACTGCTATTTTTTCTTTTTTTTCAGAATCAAACAAGGTGAATTGTCAAATTCAAGACATGTTCAAAAGAGGTCAACCACCAAATAATTTTCAAAGTCAACATGGAGTCAAAAATGATTCAAATCAAAATGCAAGTAAACAAGCAAGCATGGTCAAATTCAAAGCAATGCATGTACAAAAAGGATGTACACAATTCAATGTTGCATGTACAAATGGTAATACAGCAGCAAATCACAACTATGCAGCAGTGACAATTTTTTTTTAAATAGCAGTGACATCACAACATAATCACAACAATACATATGACTACATGGTGCAACAATCAAGTCGAGGCACAAGTCAGAGTGCAGAAAGCAACTCAATCAGGTTATGTGCAAGTAAGAGTGGTCAACCATCAAGGTATGTGAGCATAAGCAAAACTATGATGCAGCAAAATGAAGTATGTAGACATGTAGCATGGTGATGCCAAACAGCAATGGTGGCATAGCAGCAACAAGAGCATGGCAAATGGTTTATGGTACAACAGTATAGCCAACAAAGTGACAGAGTGGTGTACAAAGTTGTATACAACTCAGCAAAGCTCAAAGTGGTTAAGCCATAATAGTTCAAGTGTGTAAATGATCAGTTTTGCAACATGATTGTCAACAAGAAAACAAAGCAGCAAAGGTTCAAAAATACTCAAGACAACTCAACACACTTTCAGGAAATCATACTGTCAGCATATGGATGTGCATGTCATGAATGCAGCTCGACATAGTCAAGAAAGCAAGGGCAAGCAATGACATAGATAAAAGAACTTTCAGTGCAAAAGCGTCACAAGCTGTTTTGAAAAGAAAGGAGTATAAATGGATGGTGCAACTACATGCAAGCAACCAAGTGATCAAGACAGTATCAGTTCATATCAGTTAATTTGTTTTTTTTCTTCAAACTTGGAAAACAATAACAATCGAAACATTTTGGCAAGAAAGTTCTTTGATTTATTTTCAGAAAAATATTCAGTTCATATTTGACAATTTTTTCTCAGTCATAACTTTTTCCAGAAATCAGAATATGGTTTTCCATAAAACAGAGTTCTCTTTTTGGAATAAAATCAAATTTATTGTTTCCAAATTTTCATCACACATTCTAGGATGTTTCTTAAATGCATGCAAAGTTTTTTTTAATAGCATTTCAGAGAGCTAACATATTTGAAAAGGTGTAAACAATGGCAAGAAATCATTACCAGAAATCATGCTGTGGACCAAAGGAAAACATTGGATTCAAACATATATGGTATGGTGATTCAGCAATAAGCTTTTGCCAAGATATATTTGCAATTTTACATACATGGCATATGTTCAGCAAATAAAAAAAAAATTTCCAGAATTGATAATTCAATCAAAGTCAAAGGTTTTAAATTCAAAGGGAGGAAATATTTTTTTAAGGCCACAACGAAAGGCAACAAACAATCACAGCAAACATTTTTGGGAAAAATTCATGTCTGTTTTCAAATTGTTTCTCCAAATATATACGGTGCTAAATCAAAGAACAAATCTGTTTTCTTTCTTAAGGGATTGAATCAATACTTTCCTTTTTTTTTAAATATGCTTTCATAAAAATTCAAGGCATCATTCAAAAGAAGGAAACATTTCAAAGCAGAATTTATCAGCAAAAGCCAACGCAAAATCAGCTCAAGCCACACTCACGAAATCAGAGGCTAAGGGTTTTCTAAAACCCTATATAAGCACACCATACATCATCGACAAAAATATAGAAAACTCACAAGAGCCTCAAAGACCAGAAAGAAATTCAAATCAGAGGTTACTCACGTTTTTTTCCTGTCGAAATCTCAAATCAGAGAAACAAGGAGCCACCAGCGATCGATCGGAGATACTGAGATTATTCAAAATCATCAAGTGATAAATCGATTTGGGAAGCCTCCAGAGAAACCCTAGCAAAATTTTCAGAGGCCGCCGCCATTATCAAATAAAAGAAGAATCGGGCAAATAAAAGAAAGTGGGCCGGCCAATATGTACTTGGCCAAGCCAAGTCTTTGTTAAAAGGGGGTTTTCCTTTTTGCTTTTTTTTGTATTGATTTTTTTTTTCTTCAATATCAATGTTTTTTTTTTAGTTTTTGTTGTAAAACTAGGATTACAGGTTGGTGATTTATAATCTGGGAAAATCTGGTCTAGGATATACAGACTAGTCTAGGATTTTGAGCTTAGGGATAAACAGGAGCAGGAGTTGCGAGTTTGCATAGGATTGTAAGCGGGATCTGTTTGTATCTCCTAATAAAAATCTTAGAAAGGCAGCAGTAGGCACAGTTTGCCGAAGCTGGGTATGTCTGCGTGTGATTTTATTTTTACTGCATTTTTTTATTACAGTGTTTAGTTTTAAATTTTGTGTTAAAACCCTATTCACCCCCCCTCTAGGGTTATTATCGATCCTACAATTGGTATCAGAGCAGGTGTTTGAACCCTAGAATCATGACTTCAATAAACAATGCTTTTTCTGAAGGTCAATCTATTGCTAGACCACCCATGTTCAATGGTAGTGATTACGCGTATTGGAAAGCTAGGATGAAAATATATCTAGTGTCTGTTGATTATGATGTCTGGGATATCATTGAAACTGGATATACACCTCCGACTGAAACTGTTAATGGTATTGTAACACCTAAACCAAAAAGTAGGTGGGATGCAAATGATAAGAAATTATACTCTATAGATTCTAAAGCTATGAATGCTCTGATTTGTGCTCTTGATAAAACAGAATATAACAGAATTTCTCATTGTAATACAGCCCAGGAAATTTGGCATACTCTGGAAGTTACACACGAAGGAACTTCTCAGGTTAAAGAATCCCGTCTTGCCATGTTCAGTAATGAATATGAAAACTTCAACATGCAGAAGGATGAGAGCATCAAGGACATGTATGGACGCTTCTCCGTACTAGTCTACAATGCCAGAGCCCTTGGGAAGGTCTATACAGAAGTGGAGCTTGTGAGGAATATTCTGCGTGTTCTGCCCATGAACTTTGAAGCAAAAGTCACAGCCATTCAAGAATCCAAAGATCTGAGCAAGCTGAGCATGGAAGAGCTTATCGGGAATCTGATGACATACGAAATGGAGCTGAAAGCAAGAGAAGATCGCAACAACTCAGATCTGAAAAAGAAGTCAATAGCTTTGTCCAACACCGTCACCAGCAATAGTGAAGATCCTATTGAACAGCTTGCCATGGCAGTCAGACAACTCACGAAGTGGAGAAAATTCAAACCTCGAAGAAATAAACCAAAGACCAACAATTCAGAAGATGAACCACTCTGCTACAACTGTCAAAAGCCTGGACACATAAAACCAAATTGTCCACTCCTCCAAAGAAACAAGAAGAAAAAGAAAGCTTTTGCTGTAACTTGGGATGACGAGGAAGGAGAAGAAGATTTAGACAGCAGCGAGGAGGAAAGCAATTTGTGCTTCATGGCAAAATCAGATCTAGAAGATACTGACGAGGAAACCACTGAGGTATACAGTTATGACGATCTAGTTTTAATGTGTAAACATCTTTCTGAAATTATTGACACGTTAGAATCAGACGCAGAGAAACTGAAAGCAGAAAACTTCAACCTTGTTCATAATAATAAGAAGTTGGAATCTGAGATTAAAAATGCTTCAAAAACCAATAATCTAGATTGTGAAATGTGTAAAGATGTGAATCTAGAAATTTTAACACTCAAGAGCACCATTGAGAATCTTGAAAAAGAAAACTTGACTCTAAAAGTTGAAGATGACACTAAAAGAAAGAACTACATTAAACGATGCACTTCACTTGTGAATGAGAACACAATCTTAAAAACAAGAGTCCAAGATTTGGAAGTCACATTGAACAAATTCTCAATCGGTCAAACATCTTTTAAAATGTTACTTGGAAACCAGTTGGTTGGAAATAATAGAAAAGGACTTGGTTTTGGAAAGATACAAGAAATAACTGGAAGTGACAATGCTAAAGGTAAAAGTATTTTTCCCAAATGTGTAAAATGTGGGGTGATTGGTCACAGTCATGAAAATTGCAAGATTAGTAGTAAAATTCAGAAGTTCAAAAAGGTATGGGTTCCTAAACACTTGGCACACAATTATCACAAAGATTGGAACACAAATAAGAAGAAAAACCAAAGTTGGATTCCAAAAGAATCTTATGACTATCATTCTTCTACTACTGATAAGATTAGGCCTAGAAGTTTCTCTAGGTCATCTCCTTCTCTGTTTGTATAGGTATGTTGGCGGGCTAAGGAGCAACAAAAATGGTACTTGGATTCAGGTTGCTCCAGACATATGACAGGTGATAAAAGACTGTTCCTTAGCCTGGAAAAACATAAAGGTGGGAATGTGACGTTAGGTGACAACAGCAAATGTAAAATTATTGGTAAAGGAAAAGTAGGTAACAGTATCTTTGCCTTAACTGATGTTTTATATGTTGATAATCTCTTTCACAATCTTATCTCCATCAGTCAGCTTTGTGATAAAGGAATGAATGTTGTGTTTGATAGTAATAGTTGCAAAATCATTGAGATCTCCTCTGGAAAGGTTGTGTTTACAGGGAAAAGAAAAGGGAATGTCTATACTCTCTCATTCGATGATGTAACAGTATCTAGGTGTTTGGTAGCAACAGAAGAGGAGGCAATCTTATGGCACAGAAGATTGGCACATGCAAGTATGGGTCTTCTTGAAAGACTAAAAGCAAATGAACTTGTCAGGGGTTTACCACATCAGAATTTCAAAAATAACAAAGTATGTAAAGCTTGTACCATGGGAAAACTTAGTCGTTCATCTTTCCGTCCAAAAAATGTTGTTAGCACTTCACGAGTGCTTGAATTGATTCATATGGACTTGTTTGGACCTACTGATACTGCTAGTTTAAATGGTAAACGTTATTGTTATGTATTGGTTGATGATTACTCTAGGTTTACATGGGTTTACTTTCTAGCCAAAAAGTCTGAAGTTTTTGATTATTTTTTAAAGTTTTCAAAACTTGTCCAAAATGAAAAAGGGGTTTCAAATAAAACTTTAAGAAGTGATCATGGAGGTGAATTTGAAAACTTAGACTTTGAAAATCTTTGTGAAGAAAATGGTTTCAAACATGAATTTTCCGCTCCTCGAACACCTCAACAGAATGGGGTGGTTGAAAGGAAAAATCGTACATTACAAGAAATGGCTAGATCTATGTTATGTGAATATCAATTGCCTCAAACTTTCTGGGCTGAGGCAGTTAATACTTCGTGCTATGTAATGAACAGAGTTATGATTAGACCAATACTTAATAAAACGTCATATGAACTGTGGTCTAACAAGAAGCCTAACATCTCATATTTTAGAGTGTTTGGATGTCCTTGTTATATTTTGAACACAGGTGAACAGCTTGGGAAATTTGAGTCAAAAACGGTTGATGGAATCTTCATGGGTTATTCATCAAGAAGTAAGGCTTACAGAATCTTCAATAAACAGTCAAGAACAATCGTGGAAACCGTCAACGTCAAGTTCAATGAATCAGATACGGATACGATACCTGAAGATGATAAAGATGATGCTGGTGCACAAGAAATTGAACAAGAAAACAATGATGTTGAGACAAACAATGAAAAAGCCACTGAAGCAGCAACAGATATCGAAAGACTAAAATTCAAGCCAAGTCATCCTCCAGATTTGGTAATTGGAAGTCCAACTGCTGGTGTTCGTACACGATCCTCTCTCAATAGGGAAGTTTGTACCCTTTGTATTCATAATGCCTTTGTATCTAAAATAGAACCAAGTTCTTATGATGTTGCTCTTAATGATGAATTTTGGTTGTTAGCTATGCAGGAGGAACTTAACCAGTTTGAGAGAAACAGAGTCTGGAACTTGGTACCCAGACCAAAAGACTACCCAGTTGTAGGAACAAAATGGGTATTCAAAAATAAGCTTGACGAATCTGGAAACGTAACAAGAAACAAAGCTAGGTTGGTCGCTAAGGGATACAATCAAATCGAAGGTGTTGACTTTGATGAAACTTTTGCCCCAGTTGCTAGGCTTGAAGCAATCAGAATTTTGTTAAGTTTTGCATGCTTTAAGGGGTTCAAATTAAAGCAAATGGATGTGAAGAGTGCTTTTCTGAATGGAGAACTGAAAGAAGAAGTGTATGTTGAACAACCCCCTGGTTTTGAGAGTCACGATTATCCAAATCATGTATACAAACTGGAAAAAGCATTATATGGCCTTAAGCAAGCTCCTCGAGCTTGGTATGACTGTCTGTGTACATATCTCTTGGAAAATGGCTTTAAAAAGGGAAGTGCTGACACAACCTTGTTTTTATCTCATGATGGTGATGATTTTCTAATCGTCCAAATTTATGTTGATGATATCATATACGGTGCCACTAATGATGTCTTGTGTGAAAAAATTGAAAAAGTTATGCAGGGCAAATTTGAGATGAGTTTGGTTGAAGAGCTGAAATTCTTCCTTGGTTTCCAAATCAAACAAAGTAGCAAAGGGATCTTTATCTCCCAAACGAAGTACGTGATGGAGTTGTTAAAGAGATTTGGAGTTCAAGATGCAAAGCCAATGAAAACACCAATGAGTCCAACAACCAAACTTGACAAAGATGAAAAAGGTGTTGCTGTGGATCAAAAGAAATATCGCGGTATTATCGGTTCACTTCTTTATCTTTCTGCTTCTAGACCCGATATTATGTTTTCTGTGTGTTTGTGTGCTCGTTTTCAATCAAATCCCAAAGAATCTCATCTAAAAGCCACAAAACGGATTCTAAGATATTTGTTACACACACCAAATTTGGGCTTATGGTATCCTTCTTGTGATAACTTTAATTTAGTTGGGTTTACTGATGCTGATTATGCTGGTTCACTCACTGATAGAAAAAGTACTAGTGGAACGTATTTCATGCTAGGTCATTCACTTGTGTCGTGGTCAAGTAGAAAACAAAACTGTGTTGCTTTATCCACCACTGAGGCTGAATATATTGCTTTAGGAAGTTGTTGTGCACAGATTTTATGGATGATGCAGACTTTATCTGATTTTGGACTTTGTTATAAACGAGTTCCTTTAAAATGTGACAGTAAGAGTGCAATTGACTTATCAAATAATCCAGTACATCACTCACGCACAAAACACATTGATGTAAGACACCACTTTCTTAGAGATCATATTGCTTGTGAAGATATTTGTATAGAATTTATTACAACCGAATCTCAACTTGCTGATATTTTTACAAAACCCCTTCCTGAAGACAGATTTTGCAGATTACGTTTGGATTTGGGAATTATAGAAATAAATTAATCTTTTAGCATTTTTGGATAAATTTTCTCTTAAGATGTTCTGTTGGCAATTATCTTTCTGACAAATAATCCATGCTTCAAATCATCAAGAAAAGACCAGTTTGTTTTTGGACATTTATGATAAATTTGTGACTGTGTAAATTTTCAGAATATGAGATGTTTGAAAATTTGTAGCTCTGATACGATCAAATATGCTTTATAATATGAGTAATTGAAGAACTTTTTGTTCACTTTCATCTTCTGTCTCTATCACCCTTCTATCAATCATTATTATTTTATATATATCAAAGGGATTTAAGTACAAAAAAAAAGGGTATTTCTCTAATCTCATTTAAAAATCCAAGCTCTGGTCATGCATGGTTATGAGAATACTTATTTTTTTTCATGCTATCACTGATTCCATTTAAAAATCCAAGATCTGGTTATGCGTGGTCAGTATAGTATTGAATTTTTTTTTTCATGTTGCAGCTAATTCCATTTAAAAATCCAAGCTATGGTCATGCGTGGTTAGTTTGCTATTGAAATATCCCTGGTATATATTAAATATTTCATCATTCCATTTTCTGTCTTGTGAAATGTGTTCTTCTTTTACAGATTATTCTAATCTTTTTGTTTGATTATTCGGAGTGTTTGAATTTGATAATGTCAAATGACTTGATTACTATTTACAGTTCATACTCTTTAAAATGTCCAGAATTGTTATTCTTTTGATGATTACAAAGGGGGAGAAGATGTTAAGATTTTGTGTTGTTTACAGACGTCTATAGATTTTATTTTGCCATTAATGCTAAGTGTTTAATTTTTTTTTTCATTTTCAAATTCTTTACTCATGTCTGTTTACAACTGATAGGGGGAGCTCAAATGTAGGGGGAGCCCTTGTTCAAACACATCTCGTTATTCACAAAAATCTTAAGTCTGTTTGTCATCATCAAAAGGGGGAGTTTGTTGATACTAATATTTTTGTTTGATGATAACAAATAGATTTTTGCTACTGGAGTGTTTGATTGTGGAATATCTAGTATTATTGGAAAATAAAATAACACAGAATTTACACAGAATATAGAAAAAAAACAAATCAAATAAATTTTATTTCCAATAATATTATTTATTTTACAATTCATTTACACACAAGACTTTACAAATCACTTTACAAGTAATTTCAGTACATACAATTTTTTTTACAAGCACTTCATTTTTTTTTCTCATTTCAAACTGGATTATTCTTGTTGAGAACACCTTAACTGTCCAAAGCATCATCCTGTAACCTGTCACAAAAGAAAGAAAAATACACAGTACACTGGAACTAAAACAAATACTTTTGACAAAAATGATTCTTTGTGATTGATTCATTTTTTTTTGTCTCAGTTTTCTGTGTGCTTTTCTCATCATATTTCAGACCTGAACAGCCACATCAAAACCATACTGGTTTGCTGATCAGAACCAACTGATTCTGACCAGCCTCAACTCAGTACAGTTTGACTGCTATTTTTTCTTTTTTTTCAGAATCAAACAAGGTGAATTGTCAAATTCAAGACATGTTCAAAAGAGGTCAACCACCAAATAATTTTCAAAGTCAACATGGAGTCAAAAATGATTCAAATCAAAATGCAAGTAAACAAGCAAGCATGGTCAAATTCAAAGCAATGCATGTACAAAAAGGATGTACACAATTCAATGTTGCATGTACAAATGGTAATACAGCAGCAAATCACAACTATGCAGCAGTGACATTTTTTTTTAAATAGCAGTGACATCACAACATAATCACAACAATACATATGACTACATGGTGCAACAATCAAGTCGAGGCACAAGTCAGAGTGCAGAAAGCAACTCAATCAGGTTATGTGCAAGTAAGAGTGGTCAACCATCAAGGTATGTGAGCATAAGCAAAACTATGATGCAGCAAAATGAAGTATGTACACATGTAGCATGGTGATGCCAAACAGCAATGGTGCCATAGCAGCAACAAGAGCATGGCAAATGGTTTATGGTACAACAGTATAGCCAACAAAGTGACAGAGTGGTGTACAAAGTTGTATACAACTCAGCAAAGCTCAAAGTGGTTAAGCCATAATAGTTCAAGTGTGTAAATGATCAGTTTTGCAACATGATTGTCAACAAGAAAACAAAGCAGCAAAGGTTCAAAAATACTCAAGACAACTCAACACACTTTCAGGAAATCATACTGTCAGCATATGGATGTGCATGTCATGAATGCAGCTCGACATAGTCAAGAAAGCAAGGGCAAGCAATGACATAGATAAAAGAACTTTCAGTGCAAAAGCGTCACAAGCTGTTTTGAAAAGAAAGGAGTATAAATGGATGGTGCAACTACATGCAAGCAACCAAGTGATCAAGACAGTATCAGTTCATATCAGTTAATTTGTTTTTTTTCTTCAAACTTGGAAAACAATAACAATCGAAACATTTTGGCAAGAAAGTTCTTTGATTTATTTTTAGAAAAATATTCAGTTCATATTTGACAATTTTTTCTCAGTCATAACTTTTTCCAGAAATCAGAATATGGTTTGCCATAAAACAGAGTTCTCTTTTTGGAATAAAATCAAATTTATTGTTTCCAAATTTTCATCACACATTCTAGGATGTTTCTTAAATGCATGCAAAGTTTTTTTTAATAGCATTTCAGAGAGCTAACATATTTGAAAAGGTGTAAACAATGGCAAGAAATCATTACCAGAAATCATGCTGTGGACCAAAGGAAAACATTGGATTCAAACATATATGGTATGGTGATTCAGCAATAAGCTTTTGCCAAGATATATTTGCAATTTTACATACATGGCATATGTTCAGCAAATCAAAAAAAAAATTCCAGAATTGATAATTCAATCAAAGTCAAAGGTTTTAAATTCAAAGGGAGGAAATATTTTTTTAAGGCCACAACGAAAGGCAACAAACAATCACAGCAAACATTTTTGGGAAAAATTCATGTCTGTTTTCAAATTGTTTCTCCAAATATATACGGTGCTAAATCAAAGAACAAATCTGTTTTCTTTCTTAAGGGATTGAATCAATACTTTCCTTTTTTTTTAAATATGCTTTCATAAAAATTCAAGGCATCATTCAAAAGAAGGAAACATTTCAAAGCAGAATTTATCAGCAAAAGCCAACGCAAAATCAGCTCAAGCCACACTCACGAAATCAGAGGCTAAGGGTTTTCTAAAACCCTATATAAGCACACCATACATCATCGACAAAAATATAGAAAACTCACAAGAGCCTCAAAGACCAGAAAGAAATTCAAATCAGAGGTTACTCACGTTTTTTTCCTGTCGAAATCTCAAATCAGAGAAACAAGGAGCCACCAGCGATCGATCGGAGATACTGAGATTATTCAAAATCATCAAGTGATAAATCGATTTGGGAAGCCTCCAGAGAAACCCTAGCAAAATTTTCAGAGGCCGCCGCCATTATCAAATAAAAGAAGAATCGGGCAAATAAAAGAAAGTGGGCCGGCCAATATGTACTTGGCCAAGCCAAGTCTTTGTTAAAAGGGGGTTTTCCTTTTTGTTTTTTTTTGTATTGATTTTTTTTCTTCAATATCAATGTTTTTTTTTTTAGTTTTTGTTGTAAAACTAGGATTACAGGTTGGTGATTTATAATCTGGGAAAATCTGGTCTAGGATATACAGACTAGTCTAGGATTTTGAGCTTAGGGATAAACAGGAGCAGGAGTTGCGAGTTTGCATAGGATTGTAAGCGGGATCTGTTTGTATCTCCTAATAAAAATCTTAGAAAGGCAGCAGTAGGCACAGTTTGCCGAAGCTGGGTATATCTGCGTGTGATTTTATTTTTACTGCATTTTTTTATTACAGTGTTTAGTTTTAAATTTTGTGTTAAAACCCTATTCACCCCCCCTCTAGGGTTATTATCGATCCTACAAAATGAACCTCTAGATAGGTGATTATACATCATAATGGGTGCGACCCGCATAGCCATGCTGCCTGCCCGATTTTTGTCCTTTCCCGGTTGTTGAGGCCTGAGGCTACGAATACTTACCATTCATTGGTAGCACAATCACTTTGAATGCCACATTGTCAGATCCGTTAATCACTAGTTGAGTTTGCACAAATATTCTGGATGTTATGCTAAGGGAATAAATCCGTTGCAACCATATATATTTATACAGACCAACCCATTAGATCATTGGAAATACCCTGTCAGACATTCGTCCATTTACGTTCGTTCTGGGATTGAACGAAACCGAAGGCACAATTTCTATTAATAGAAAAAGTCCTTGCACTTCACTCCATCTTCGATTTTCTTCATATAATCTGATTCGCAACGCTACTGCCAATACAGAGTGGTTCACGGATAATAATCCAACCGGTCTCTCCATATTGACAACGATAGTAAAAACTTCGATAGTCTATGATTTAACTATCGAATAGAAACAAGTGTTCATCCAACATATCAAACAAATCACTGGGCTCTTTAATTAATATTTCATTAATTAGATCTCTTCTCCATTTCCCTATCAATATTTGTTAACCAAATATTTTCAATAATCATCTTGGCCCTTTACGCTATTTGGAAAACATTTCCGAATATCGCCCTCCTTTATTTTCTGTATTTATAAAAAAATATTCTATTTGCAATTGAAAACAATTTCAATCACTTATCACTTTTTCTACTACTTTAATTATACTCAGGAAATATTTACTTTTATATTTCCAAATTCCACCACTTGGGATAAACGAATGTTGTGTAAAACATTGTTACAACAACCCAAAATATTTTATTCAACTAACTCTTTTCAAACACTTCTCTTCGAGGCGGGATTCTGCTATTTATCAATTAAAAATGAAATCGATCAAGTTGGGATAAATTTACCTCTCAGACCTTAACTGGAAACATCCTCAACTTCAAAACGGCAAAACCACTAACCTCGAATAAACACACTATAAAACCCAATTATTCATTTTTAAAATATGTATAAAGTTCGCTTTCTATTTCTAATTTATAGATTTCCCTTTTTGTTTACAATATTCGATTTTTGATTCCGCTTCCTTATCGAATTATACATATATCAATACATTGATTTATAACTATCAAATTATCTTAAAAATATTCTAACTCCTTGAATTCCCGGAAAATTTCGCCATAACCTCCCCTGCACCGGGAGCATCGGGATATTTCAAATAGCCTCCCGTGGCCCTCACCAATCCAAAAGAAAAAGGAAAAGCCAAGCGGCTTGCCGATACGGCGCATAAAATCTCATATATGAATTTAAACGTGTACCTTTTGTCGGGCACATAAATAAAAATCTTCATATACTCCATCCCATATCTGTTTAACACCTGTTCACCTGTTTCCAATTCAATTCAACTCAATCCATTCGTTTGAATTCAGTTTCGTTCAATTATTCTTTAATTAGCTTTTTTGCCTATTTCACTTCTTTGTTTGAACATAACATGTTCAATCAAAATATTTAACTTGCTCATAACAATTGAATTTCAATTTTAATTCTAGTTTACTTTTTTGATTTCGAATATAAATTTTCAAATCGAATTCACTTGTTCAAAGCCCAATATCAATTCAAAATCTCATTAACTAATTTCTATTCAATTTATTTAATTCTATTTAGAAATCAAAAATCTTATTTCTGTTTCAAAAATCATATTCATTTACACAACCTGAATTCGCACATATTTTACAACTCAACTCTGAAATTTTCTAAATAGAAATTCGGATTTTATTCGCTTAAAATCCTTTTATAACATTAAATAAACCGTTATGGTTTCCAAAACGATTCTGGCGCTGTTTTTCTGAAAATTTGATTTTGATATAATTCAAAATCTATTTGACGAAATCCAGATTTTTCTCTTCCATTAGAAAACTATTATCAAATCGGTCCTGACGTTTCTTGTTTCAAAGAATTTCGACTTCAGTCGAGTTCTGTATACTCAATTGAAGTTCGAAACGACAATTTTCGAACTGCGGCGCTGCGGCGAGTTCGTTTTAATTATATTTATAAATATAAACTTTTAAAGTTCGTAAAAATGAATTCAACTCCATTCTAACTCTATTCGAAATCTATATTCAAATTTGATTTCAAATTCTATTTCCAAATTCTATTTTTAAATTCCATTTCAATCTATTTGAATTCTATATTCAAATTCCATATCACTTTCAATATTCGAATTCTACATTTGAATTCCCTTTATATTTTCTATATTCAAATTTCATTTAGATTACTATATCCAAATTCTATATTTGAATTCATATTTGAATTTTCTATATCCAAACCCCATTCAATTTCTATAAACAAATTTCATTTAAATTTCTGCATTCAAATTCTAAATTTGAATTTTCTTTGTTTAAATTCCATTTGAATTCTATATTCAAATTACATTTGAATTTTCTATATTTAACTCCATTTCACTTCTATTTTCAAATTTTATATTTAAATTTCATTTGAACTTTCTTTATTCAAATTTATTTGAATTCCTTTGAATTCAAATTCTATATTTCATTCTAATTTCGCATACTCAAATTCTATTTGAATTTCTAATATTCAAACTCCTTTTCTTTTCTATTTAAAATTCAAATATTTAAACTCCTTTTCTAATTCTACTATTCAAATCCCATTTGACTTCTATTATTCAAATTCTATTATTTAAATCCCCCTTTGAATTTCCTTTATTCAAACTCTATTTGAATTCCTATATTCAATTTCTATTTTTAAATTTCTTTATCCAAATTCTATATTCAAAAGTTATACTAAAATTTTATTTGAATTATATATTTAAAAATACCATTTCAAATCCTATTTGAATTTTCTTTTGAATTTCAAATATTCCAACTCCTTTCTAATATTTAAATTCTATTCGAATTTCTACTTAAAAATTCTATTTCAAGTTCTATTTTGAAATTTCATTTCAAAATTCTATTTTGAAATTCTATTTCAAAATCCCATTTTGAAATTCTATATTTTTAAGTTCTACTTGAATTTCAAATTCTATTTGAGAAAAATAGAATTTCCATTTAAACCTCAAATATCCTTCTCATGATATTTTAATAAATTAACATTTGGCCCAGTGATATTTAAAACAATCAAATCACCCAATTTTCAATCATTTGATTTTTAACACGTCATATATTAATATATATTAAATCAAGCAAACAAACAAACAGATAATATATTTTTGAGGAATCCAGTCGGATTCCTCCAACCTGTTATGTTAGTCAACAGAAATAATACCCATCCTGCTTCGTGGCAGGACATCGCGGTATAGAAGGTCATCCACTATCATAGCGTGGGGCGTATAGGGTAATCATCCGCTATGAAACCACGGGCATCCGCTAATGATACTGCGGGAAATCCAACCACCAAACCAATATATATATATATATAGTAGTCACCCTAAATAACTAATATATTTAAAACAACCAGGAATCATTCAAACAAACATCAAACAATTATTTTTAACGAATAAAAATAATTCTAAATAAAAGGCGAGTGAGATTTACTCACCTTGATTTTTAATTCGTCGATTATTCTGTAAATTTCCATATCGTTGTGCCATGAATCATCTCGAACCATTTCAACTGAATCTATCACCTAAGATTATTAAATTTTAAATTATCGATTAACTATTATAAATTTTAAATAAAATAAATTCAACAAATCTAATTTAAATAAAGACCTTAACTAATTTAAATAAAATTAATTTACCTTAGTCCCTGTTTAAATTCTTCCTACCAATACTCAAAAATCTGTGTTCATCATTCTGACCTCACCACAAACCCTTCTTCCAGTAGAGCCTTAGCTCCTCACTGTCTCGAGTAGCTCCTCACAAATTCAGACCCGTAACCTCATATTCACTGTCATAGTAAAAACCGCACTCCATTTTGCTTCAAAAACCATTGATTTCCATTGTAACTTCATCCCATTCGAATACAATTTTTCGCCCATGCCTGAATCGCGATTTCTCCATTTACTCAAATCGATGTTGGTTTGATCGAATTGCAGTTCGCTTCTCACAAAATCGAACCCCAAATACCTACTGCCATCGACAACTGCTCGCAACCTTAGCCAGGCTGTCAGCGTTTCTCGTGCACCCCTCCCTCACATCAACTATTTCCTCATCGTGACTTTAAAAATCCCCAAAAATCACACTTTTTCTCCCACCGTTAAATCCATAGTTGCGACTTCAATTTTTATTTCGATCCCCCTTTTTTTTCAATCCGTAGTTTCTGATTTGAGTAGCAAGGTAGGAAGGAGCGGTTTCATGAAGGGAGTGGCAATTGCGATTTGAAGAGAGGGAGCAAAGGAGAGAGAATAAAAAAAGAACAGCCATTTTTGATTACTGAAGTTTGAGAATTGTTTTGTGAATGAAGTTTAGAGGGGTGCGATAGTTTATATAAGCGAAAAGGGGACAATATATTCAGCTCGAGGAAGAAAAATAACAGTACAGTTTATTCATAGGTCTGCGTTTCTCAGTTTTAGGGTGGCGCCATCTGATTTCTGCTTTGCTTTGTTGGGAAGGAGGAGAACAAAGATTTCTGCTCGAAAAAATATAAGCAGTGCCGTATAAACATAGGTCGACTCTGTGTTTGAAAATAGGATGGCGCTGAAAAGAATTTGAAGTGATTTTTATTAAATTTTATAATCAAAATATCTTAGGGTCCGTAATTCGCAACCACGAACCCTTAACGACCAACATTTCCAAGTTTATACGATATTCTAAACTAAATGGAGCATATTTCGTATTCTAATTTAAACGTACATACGGAATAAACATATTAAATTAACGATTTTAAATTAGGTTCGATTTAAAATATAAATCGAATTCAAACAATTGAATTTATCAAAAATATTATTTTTTCTTTTTTTATTATCGTACTAATTCAATATAAATTTTATATTAGTCAACTGAATTGTTTCAGTTCAGTTTTAACTATGAATTCACTTGTTACCATCCATACCAAATATATTCGATATTGAATCATATATTAATTATTAAATTCGAAAATTCAATATAAAATTCATTTATATTACTAATTCAATGTTTAAAACAAATTTAAATGTTCGTTATAAATCGACGAAAAATCTGGGACGTTACAATTCCATACTTACATATGAACTTGGCCGCTACATATGATTTTGAATAACCCAAACTACATAATTTCAATGTTTTGTTTATGTTACTGCATTCACATAGCTTTCAATGCATGCATGCACTAGTACACACATAGGGGGGTTCAGGTTAATCACTTTAACCAATGGTATTTCTTGGGTAGCACAGCCATAATATTTGGAAGGTATCCCGCTCGAGCTTCCAGAGCAGGAAAAAGAAAAACATATCTGCAATACCCTGAGATAGAGTCTAACTCTGAAACTGATTCAGATAAGGATTCTCATTTTGAGGTTTAAGCACACAATGAGGTCCTAGCTTCCTCATCGTCTCAGGAAGAGTCTACGTCAGGAGAAGAGGAAGAAGCCGAGGAAGAGGAAGCGCTTGATACTTTTTCTGAAGTTTCCTTTCTAAACATTCCGGTTGGTTCATGGTCAAACACCATGGATGAACCAAACTTAAGAAGGTTGTGTGTGAAACACCGAATACCCTTTGATCAAATTTGAGAGCCAACTTTGAACTACACTGCCACCCCTCCAGAGGGCAACATGACGATCAGTAGGCAGATTTGCACGGTAGAATGTATTCCTCCTTTTAATCATTTCATTATCAAATTTCTTTGGCGCATGGAACTAGCGCCCGTGCAACTGGACACTACTGCATATGCGTATCTTTTTTCTTTGTGTATAATTTATGGAGAGCATCTGCAATGAGAGCCCAACTTCAATAATATTGTCTTCTTCTACAACTTCAAGCATAGAAGAGACCATACTTCCTATCTTTTCTTTGAGACCACCTTGAGAAACCGCGTTATAATGGAAGGATTCAACAAGGTGGGGAACATAAGAACTGAATGGTTCTACATTCCTCAGCAAGAAGGTTGCGCAAGGCAATGGATCTAGTGTCGTAAGCATTAAATCTTGACTTACTTCTTAGAGTTTTGTAGGGAAGTTTTGAATGTTCATATTCCTTTATAGTTGAAAGTTTGGCCAAACCTATCGTACTCTCCTGGCAACCATGAAGAGAACGCTCGAAGTGTTAGAAGATGTTTATCTAACGGGCTTCTTCATCAATTTCATTTGCATCATGCCGAGAGAAACTTAGGAGTCAGCGGTAGCTGGGCTCCTGCAATAGCGCCACCAGTAGTTGTGCCTCCAGTCAGGGAGCCAATGGATGTGCTCTTATTCGGGGAGCAAACACTCATAACCCTAGTCATGGAGAAAATATTCATAGAAGTTCGACCCCGAGTCTGAGTCAAGCATGCCGCCAAGAAGAGAGGTGCTCCCGGATCCTGTCGGGAGCCCGCGAGAGAGGAAAAAGATAAATCTCTTGAGAATACCAGTGAGAAGGTAAGGAAAACTCCTCCATAGAAATCAGCCATTGAGAAATCCTTTGTCTGGGAGAGGGAAACGATGGATAAGTCCACGTTAGAACATACTCCAGAACTAAGGCCTCACTCACTGATTCAAGAGGGAGAATCCCCCTCCTCAGAAAACATCTCCAAAGGTCTAGAAGACTCAGAAATGTCGGCCAAGCAGTATAACTTTCTTGAATTGGCCCTTTCAACATTCTACCCTTCATATGAAGTAGAAAGTGTATCGACTAGGGTCAGAGAAATTATGCCAACTAGCAAGGCACTGATCACGGGTCTGTCGAAGGATGCACTAGAACACACACGACACACGCACTGCATGTCACAAAACTTTTCGTGTCATATGACTTCGCAGTTCTAACTTTAAACTCTCCCGATTTGCAGGAATCATATCTCAAAAAGCATATGACTATCGTAGGTTCTGGAGAAGCATGGCAAGGAGCGAGACCCCACCCAAATATTATTCAGATCAGGAACGATAGTGCCAAGAGGACCGAGATAGCAAAAAGCGAGAGAAGGAGAGAAGACATTATTATACTTCCAAATACTATCCCCATTTTTGTTCCATTCTCCAGTCCGCCGCGACACCGATAAGTCAAAGCATAAAAAAGGATCCCATCAAGGCGATATATCGACTGTCAAGGCTCCGCTCTCTCAAAAGGAAACTTATCATAAGAACTCGCACTCCAAGAAGCCTTTTGGGCCAAAAATCAAGGATAGCAGAAGTAGATAGTGCCCCTAGCAGATATGTGCAAAAGATGATACCTACTTCAAAGCATGTTGCGCTCGAGCCATCTACAAAGGAGCATATGGGAGTCTTAGAGAAGCAATTCTCTCACTATTATTTTGGACAGATGCATTTTTCCCTCCTTTGCAACCCCGTGCCGAAAGACATCAGGGATAGGCTTAAGAAGTAGATTGATGATGTCTTCGAGCTGTACAAGGAGATATGCAAATATGCTCGAAAGTTATCCGAAATCATCCGTGACCTCGAGCTAGACTTGGCCAAACTAGAAGAAGCCGTGGGATTACGACAAAAGCTCTTTGGCGCATGTTGATGAGGAGCTAGCAGGCACCATGCCAAATTGAAGGCAACGAAAGCGAATGTCGAGAAATATAAAAAGATGCATGATGAGTTATACGATCGTTTCAACTCAGAGTTTGATTCCCACAGATGAAGAACTAAACCCCTGGAAGAACAATGCAAGGTTGTCTCTAAAGAATATACCGAGTTAAAACTTAAGTGCGGTAGTCTTGAAGCTGAAAGGGTTATTTGGAGAAGAAAAATGCAGAGCTAAAGGTCAAGTGGGCCGAGTCCGATGCCAGAGTTTAGAGAGACGAAGATAATGCCCATACCACACTAAAGTCTACTTCCAACTCCAAACTACAATTTGACATAGATATGAGGGAGTTGAGGAAGAAGCTCGATGAGGCAAAGAAGGTGGAAGAGGAAGCCTCTAGTAATGACTTTCTTTGTTATAATCCTCCAGTATCATGACATTTCATAGGTAGAAAATTATCCCATAACTTTAGCCAATGTCTGGAATGAGTTGGTTGAGGAGGAGAGGTGTGCATCAGAGGACAGAGCTATGGATGAGAAGGATTTAATGAAGAGATTTTTGAGGGACAACGAGCCCAAAGTTCTAGCATAAGGAAAAAAAACTTTAGAAAGAGGCCGAGGATGTCGCTAATCTTTTGGCTAAAGGAAAGACTATCATTGAAGGTAGTTATGGTTCTTCCTATAGTTCTTGGATCTGAAGAGGTAGGAGTCTACGATCCGACTTCTCAGCTTCTAAAATCTCCAAGCCTCCCACACCAATTACTGAAGTGCCCGAAACTCCCATTTCACAAGTGGTAGTTCTACAGATGGTATCTCTCTGACTTCCCCAAAATTCGAGAAAGTTTTACTAGCATGTCAGCTACCCATGGAGGCAGTTGTCGAGACACCCATAATCCCCGAAGGACTAACTACATTGCTCTTCCTACCATAGGTACTCGTCCGGTTCAGACCTCTCCTAAAACTCATTCAAAAGCTTCTGATGAACCTCGAGTGCCCTCTGTCGATGATCTAGACAGAACAAAGGAATGATTGATGCATTGAAGGGACTAGATGACGTAAGTTCTCAACTTGACGGTGAAGAAGATGTCATCTTCGCCGGAAAAAGTTGAAATAAGTGTGCCTTAATCATACCGGAGATGAAGGCGTAGCAAAAGGAAAAAATTCTCCAGATTAAATTTGGATCAATTACCACGGGGCCTATAACGGTCGATCCCATCCAGCCCATCGCTCCTTTTGGTATCCGACAGTCGTCTACATCGACCGAAGCGACTAATACTTTTTGGAAGGAGAGGAAACCAAAGAAGAAGCACAGTAAGTCTGATAAAGGATCTGAGGGGTTTGGAAGTGAGAATTCATCCAAGCGTTGATTCATTAAGGAGTCTGACATAGAAAAAAGTAAAAAGCAGAATATAGGTGACGAGCCTTCGAAGGTCAGGTAAACTCCTTTCTGGTTTTTTTTCTTATTGTAAGCTTGCGGTTGTTAGTGCAGGTGCAGCCCTTGCGTTTTTGTCATGTACAAACCTGCATTGTGAATAAAAAATTCTTTTTCTTGCAAGTTTTTGTCGATCAATGTACATGCGATTTAACTTTTCTAAGTCCTGTTTAACTCGTAACCTTTCTCGCTTGAAATGAGTAAATGTTAAGTGTAAGCTATCTCACTTAAGAAGAGTGAAACTTAATTCATAATTCGTCTCACTTAGAATGAGTAAGCGCCATAGCTCGGGGGTATAATGTGTATGCCCTTAATTAATTTTGAATCATGTGTCATGTCAGGGGTATATTTGAAGTTAATTTACAAATATGGGCCCATGCCCTCAGCGTCGGTGGGGTTCGAGCTAAATTTATTGGACGTCAAATCCATAAGTCTTTGGACTCTCGCGTTGGTTACTCGATTTAGAGTTATGGGATAAGCGGTCTTAAGTCATGGTGAACCGATCACGCTAACCTAAATGTTTTATACTTTTTCTCAAGTCGAGAGAGTTATAATTAGTTGTGTGAGCGGTCACTGTCACATTCGCCTTAGAGTCATTCCTACACTTTAGTATTTAAATTGGGGTTCACCGTATCGAGCATCGGGGTCAAGCACTAATTTTGTTAACTCTTATCTGACTAGTCGCAGAGTTGGGTAAGCTCGTCAAAACATGAGCAAATATTTTCATTTAGGAATTAGTCATTCCCTTTATTCAAATTTTAGCACATGTCAGTCGAATCACAACACTTAGCCAAATTATCATACATAGTCATAGAGCCTTTATTAATAACATAGTTAGAGAGTCACACTTTATTACATAGCCATAGAATGAAATGACAATTACAAAATTAAAGAAATAAAATCCTAAATCAAATAGTGTCGCATATGTTTGGCATTCCATGCTCGAATAAATTGATAGCCATCAAAAGTCGTTAGCCTGATAGCTCTGTTATCAAGTCTTCATTGAATAACGTATGGTACTTCCCATTTTGGGCCTATATGAACTGGGGTTGGGAAGATACGCTTCAGAACGAGGCCAATAGGCGCAAAGGTTATAGGCAGAACCTTCTTGTTATGGTATTGGGTGACCCAATGTCTATGTGTTGAAGCACACAAGTCATCCTCCTCTCTCTTCTCATTAACCATGTCAAGTGATTCAAGGAGAAGTGTCTTGTTTGTCAAAGGATCATAATACATCATTCTGTAATAGTAGACTTAGAGATCAGAATGACTTCTTCAGAGCCATAAGATAGTATGAATAAAGTATGTCCAGTCGCTGACTTATAGGTCGTCTGACATGCCCAAAGGGCCAAAGGTAGTTCGTCAATCTACTTGCCTCTAGCCAACTCCAGTTGCTTCTTCATAATGGGCTTAATAATCTTGTTCACATCTTTAACTTGTCCATTCGATGGCGGGTGCACAACTGCAGTATATCTCTTTTCTATACAATGAAATTGATGGAAATCTCTAAACTTTGTTCTATTAAACTGGGTTCCATTACAAGTTATGATAGTCTTGGGAAATCTAATCGACATATGATATTTCTGACGATGAAGATGATCACCCACTTTGTCGAGATCATGGTCAGCGGTTTAGCTTCCGCCCACTTCATAAAATAATCAACCACCATAACCGCCTACTTCGCTTCACCTTTTGAAATTGGGAGGCTACCGATGATGTCTATTCCCCGCACTGCAAACGACCAAGGACTAACCATTTGGGTGAGCTGAGTGGGAGTGGATCTTGAAATGTTTGCAAACTTCTGGAATTTGTCGCAACGTCATGAATAATCAGTCGCATCACGGTTAATGGTAGGTTAGAAGTAGCAGTACCAAAGTATTTTCTTTACTAAAATTTGCCCCTTGTACGAGCGCCACACGAAGCAAAGAAACGGAGAAACCATTCCAATATAAAGTGTCTCCCTATATGATGTATCTCGACGCTTTATGTATGGCATCACGCCTTTCATTCTTTTTCTCTAAAAGGGTTCCATTCATGAGAATTTTTTTGATGGGAGTCATCCATGATTGTCTTTCAAGATCGACATCCAACACCTCATCAACTTCCATCTGATCTATGCTGAGAATTGCTAACGTCTCTATTAGGACCGTCTTTGTTTGTACTGGGATGTCTAAGCTTGCAAGCTTTTCCAAATAGTCAGCTTTCTCATTCGCTCTCATGGGATGTAAAAGATATTATGGTAGTTGAACTAGTCTAATATATCTTCCACCAGATTGAGATAGGCGACAAGTCGTGGCCCCTTGTCTCGAATTTCCTCTTGACTTGAAACACAACAGTCTGTGAGTCACAAAAAATGTCAACTCGTTTTACTCCTAGTTCTTTTTCGAGTTTCAGTCCATCAATCAGGGCTTCATACACGGCTTCATTGTTAGTAGCTGGAAATTCTAGCCTTAGTGCATAGAAGATCGAACATTCCTCGGGAGTTAACAGAACAACTCTGGCGCCAGAACGTCGATCGTTTCAGGCTCCATCTGTGTACAACTTCCAAATGACAGTTGACGAATCGCGCTCTACTTCATCATCATCATCTAGAGTTGCGAACTCTGTTATAAAGTCCTCCAATGCCTACCCATGAATTGCTCGCCGAGGAATCAATGCAATATCAAATTGACTTAGTTCGATATTCCATTTGAGTAACCTTCTAGACGCCTCAGGTCATTGTAGGGTTTGTCTAGCAGCAAGTTAGTATACACCTTGATAGGATGAGCCTGGAAATAATGTCGAAGCTTTCTCAAGGCTATCAAAAGATTGTAAGCGAGATTTTTGAGTTTAGAATAGTTATGTTCTATTCCTATCAATCTATTGCTTACATAATTTACCGGTCGTTGAACCCATTTCTCTTTACGACCAAGTGATGAGCTGATGGCATTCAAGGATATTGCCAGATACACGAATAAGTCCTCGTGATCAACTGGCTTCGATAGGATTGGAGATCTCTCCAGATGGTTTAGCAGGTTATGGAAGGCTTCGACACAGCCGGTCGTTTATGCAAATCTGTGCTTCCTTCTCTATATCAAGTCGAAGAAAGGAATGCACTTGTCTATAGCCCTGGATATGAATCCTCCCAAGGCTGCTACTATCCCATTCAGACTTTGCATTCCCGTGACCATCCGAGGCTCCTGAATGTTTCGTATAGCTTCAATCTGATTGGGACTAACTTCAATGCCTCGAGAGCTAACGATGAAACCAAGCGTACGTCTTTTCAAAGTTTCTGACCTTTATGGCATCTGGCATCTGGAGTCGCGTACGCTTGGTGTCCATCAAACCCTTTATCAGTTTCATAAACTCTTCCGGAGTCGTGTAGGCAGTTGTAGTAGCTCGATCGGCTGGAGTAATGGTAGTAGTAGGAAGTTCATCAGTCCGAGTCGGCATGGTCGAGATGGATCCTAGAGCAGCATCATTTTGATTTGCTTCTTTGCAAGAACTACTGCTAGAGGTCCTGGAGAAGCAGTTGCACGTTTTGACAGCATTTTTGCTGGAGATATTAGAATGTAGGATTTTCTCTTTGGATTTGAGGATCTACACAGTATATTAACAAACCCTAAACCCTAAAGTGGTACAAACACCTAAGGATTGTATGAGGAGAATAAAATGACGAAATGTAAATGGAATATGGGAAGAAATCACACATAAGAATTTATAATGGTTCGGTTATAAGTTACATATGTCTACTTAATGAATTTTCTTTATAATATTAATAGAAAATGATTACAAGTGTTGGAGATAGACAAATCATGAGTACAAAGTGAATACAAGCAGCAAAATACTTAGAAAAGCCAAAAGTCCTTTTTCGAAGCTTTAGGGAATATTTATAAAAAATGTTGGGCTTCGAGAAGTTAGGGGCACATGGCAGCCGATCCGATGTTGTAAGAGTGCTTGAGATTAGCCACGATGCATAAGAACACTGATCCGGGAGTTAAATGTTAGCCGACCCAGATTTTGTACTTTACATGGCCTAGGCGACCTAGGCTATGTCGGACCGAGATTTGAGTTGGAGTAAGTTGGTTCATTCGACCCCATAGCATATGAATGTGTATGAATCATGTCTTGAGTGCTTTGAATGTGAATCTTAATGGACTTGGCGAAAGGAAGGTCAACATTAATAGATTTCGATATGGGAATATTATTTCAAATTCAATGCCCATGACCTAAAATAAGCATTTGGTTGTTAAAGAGACCGGAGTCGGTATTGTCGTACTTCTGCCAATACCGATACCACTTTAATAACAATGCACGAGGTGGACAATTCATAACGAAGTAGGATGGTTCGATGACGATTACTGGGTTTGAAGAAATATAATGATAATGGATTGCCTTGACCTTCTGGTCATAAATAAAATGACTAAAATAGAAGCCATATCCTGGACAATTGAGGTTGCTCCTCCTATCAAACATGCTTCTTTAACACCTTCTCTATTACTTTGTGATTGATTGGGCACACCTTTGATTATGCGTGTGTTTTCTGAGGTGGGCAGTAGTTGCGACTATGCAATACCGCCATCTCGGGTCCACAATCCAGTAGAATCCCACCATTGGATATAGCCTCGATGTCTTATCATATTATACTGGTAGAGCCCCATATGATTTTGATTTGTGATGTTTTTTATGGAGTCCTATGATGGCACTAGTTTATGGTGGGTTTACGGTATTGTATAGACTACAATGCCTATTAACGTTATAAGGGTAATATGGAAATCCCACTTATGTTATCTTCAATATTATATTTACCACAAATACTATTATAATAGCATATTATTATATATATTAGTATCACAGATCTTTAAAGGATGGAATCCTAAACATTCTTTAAGTTATTTGTATTTCATTAAATTGTTCACTTGAGTTGATTCACTTATATAAGCATATTAGCCTTAACTCAAGTGTTATGTTTTTGCATTTTGTCGGGTCAGCACGAGTATTTTAGCTTTGGAGTTTTATCTGTTGGAGCTTTAGATTTGCTAGAGTTCAATCATCTATCTTTGTATATTCCATTTATTATGTTTAAGTCATTTATTCCTGTATTAGTAAGATTCTGTATTCAGTCTTCCGTTGTATCTCTATTTATTTCTGTACTCTGATATCATGTATAAATTAAATATTTTGTGCTATTGTATAACATTTATTATGTTACAAGATATTCTACTTATTCCATTTCTATGATGATTTATTTTAACCCATTAGCAATTAACAATCTCTTCCTTTGAACGATTTGAGTTGGTGTAATTATCAACTCGAAATGGTCAAAAGGCAGGTCGTTACAAGTATGGTCAAAATAGTGCACAATAGTGCGTAACAGGTAAAATGTGATAATCATGCTAAATCTACTTTCGCCTTTAATATTTATCAGGTTCAACTATCCTAAAAATTACGTTTTATAATTAGAAATAAGTTAAAATTATTAGATTTACACTCTATAGACAAATATAGTTCAGTGAGAGGCAATATCACTCAACATAACCAAATCACCTCAAACTGCTCCATAGCGTAGAGCTCATTAATACGAGTCCAAAGAAAGAAGCGACATATAAATCCAACCTCGTTTGCAAAAGTTATGAATCGTATAGGTCTGGCAATTAACTAAGTTAAATATATAAATGCTTAACTTGTTAATCAATCGTCTTCCTTCGCCTTAGTTATGTGCACACACAGTAAAGAAACCCATGGTCGCTACCTTTGCAAAGCGATCAATCCTTAATCACTCAGTGAAATCAAAAATTGTTTCCACCAGCGAATCACTCTCCGTGTCCTCTCCGCAATACTATCGTGAATGGGACGCTTGGCCCACTAATCAAAATCCATCCAAAATGAGGCACATTCCATGCCTTTTGGCCTTAGGAGGTCGCACTCCTCCCTAGGCATTCACACCTAACGTAAATAGCATAGCGAGATGTCATTTGTGATGAGGAGCACATTGGTACCTTTCGTTTCGCACACCGACACTCCTACTCCTCCAAAACTCAACCCTAGTCTCATCATATCACTAACGTTCAAAATGAGTTATAATAGCATCTTACAATAGTGACATGGGCTTGAAGATCTTGGTAATACAAACTGAACAATGCTAATATCATGATTTAAGAGGAGAAACCATGGAGATTTTGAATTTGGAAGATAGGAGAGGAGTGCGGCCATTGTTTACAAGATAAATGAATGCAACCATGATTTTGCAATATGCGGAGAACGGTAAAGGGTCCAAACACTGTAGAATATGGGTTTAAATCATAATACTTAATTAATTTATTCTTAAATTAGGTCAAAAACCTGATATCTCCCATCGATACATGTCGCCTGTCTTTATCTATGTAAAAAGGCCTTATGAAAACAATGAAACTAATTTTAGGGCCAAATTCGATTGTATAACGAAGTTATCATTTAAAACTCTAATTATATAACTATTTCTTATAGAAATTGACATGCATTTTAATAACGCATGACCTAGTGGTACATTTGATTGCTAGCAACAATTCACAACAACGATTCCACAAATATAAGTCTCATCGTAATCTGATAGCGTGCTCCCTCGACGATAATTTACACGTATCTTGAGATTGTTTTGACCACCGGTTGGTTTGAACTCGAAATATAAAGATCCATATACTTATTCTTCACGTAACTAATAATCCATACTCATTGGAACTGGGCCTAAGTCTCGATTCAATGGTCTATGAAAAAACTCATTTTGGAACCTTCAATTGAATAATTTATAGTCAATATTTAAATACATAATTGTTAAAATATGGGCCTTTACATTCTTCCCTCTGCAAAGTATTTCATCACTAAAATCTTCAAGGATAAATCAATACAACCTAACTCTCTCGAACAAGTGACTAATAAAGACAAATTGTCAGTTAATGCTCTGAAGAACAACCATTGAAAAGTGATCACAATAAAGGAAATAGACTAGAGTTTGGAATGGAGCCAATATTCCTATTCCAAAGTACAACCACAATCAAATCCGAGATTGATGTAGTTAAGCCAAACATCTAAGTTGCATACATATTTACCAGCTGAATGGATAACGGGAAATAGAAGTTGCAACTCAATAGTTGGAAGACAATTCAACTTAGCATATCATAGTGAATTTCACTCCAAATATGGCACAATTAATGGAAAATTTTGGTAGCATCTCCTTCGTGCGGTTCGATTCGGAAAAACTAACTCGCCAAATATGGTTTGTCCCAACCAAAAAAAAAACCCAAAAGTGGCTACCCTTATTAGGAAATAAAATCTCCGAAAATACACTAATGGAAAAAACACAACTCTACGTCTACTTCATACCTCTTTTAAAGAAAGCTTAGCATTTAGATGTAATTAAAAGATAATTAGCTTCCAACCAATCAAATCTTGCATCAATGTCCAGGGCATGTTCTCAATAAAAAGGATTAAACACAATAGTAGAAATGGCAAAAAGGGAAATAAGTTTGTTAAATAAATGAGTTTATCTAAGGTAAGCATATAAAGTCATGTATGAAATTTATCTCGAACAAATAGGGTACGCAACAATACAACTATCCTATACGCCTAACAATCATACAAAAATGACTAGTCATATCTGGCATCAATAATCAAATGTACATGGAAAAGTGATTGCAATCATAAAAATAACATTCATGTATATCCTAACATGCATGATACTAATTTAACTATTACGAGACATCCAATATTACATTCAATCCAAGTATGACTCGATAATCATGGTTGCCATTCCAAAATATGAATATAAATCTAGCATAAGTGCTATCATAGTATCCTTAACTCTATGGCAACCAATCGATGGAAACCATTGACAATTATCCCTGCATCCATTTGTGAATCTCGAATTCATACATAACCATTTGATTCTTCCTTTTCAGCTATAGCTAGCTTACGTCACATTCATTATGAAATAAATGTACAACCAACCCCTTCTAATGATTTCGGAAACAATCAACTTCTCTTCCATATGGAACCAACCACCTTGGTCGAGTCCGTACCACATCACATCAGGTTATGGAATTATGACCATTAATAAACACAAGGGACATTCACTAATGGAATATCGCTCCTACACTGGTCCGTCGCCAACTCAAGACACAAATAATTGAATTTCCCATTCGCATACATAGGAAATAACAGAGCCATAAGATGCTAAGAATTCGAACTATTGTTATTAGCAAAGGATGAGATACCTTTCACGGAAGAGAAATGTCGATGATGTGATATCACCAATGACTCTAAACCTTGCTAATAAGTAGTGCTTCATATCCCTCAAAGCAAACTTTATTTCCATCGACTATGAATTGGGAGTAGAATAATCTTTCTAGTGCGATTTCAGTTATCGACCAAAACACAACAACCTTTTATTTGGAACACCCGCACTTAAACCATCCATAAACCAAGTGAATATTACCAGCCTCGCATTCCTACTCAAAATGAGAAATTGATACACTCATGGGTCAACTTGAATTTCTAAACCATCGTAACCATGTAGGATCCATGATGACATCCTACTCAAGACAACATGATGGAGTCACGAAAGCACTTCACTTCTCTCAAAGAAAAGTGAAACTCCAACAAACCAACTAATAATTGGCGTTTCACAGCACCAGCAACACAAACACCAATTTTGCATTGTGCTTTCTTTTCATCCACACGAAAATACAATTAAGTAGTGCAAGCATAACCCATTCAATTGATATCTCAGAATACGGTCCAAGAAGTCAACAAAGTAGGTTGATTCGCTGGTTAGTTCGAACGACATAACCAACCAATCAAAATCAAAGCAGCGTATGAGATGTTGTAATCGGCACATGCCAACCACTTCCTGAAATCGGTAAAATCCCCTAGGGAATACTAATAGGAAGAACATTAATAACCAAATAAATACGAAACTCGACTCAAATATGGTGACAATTTGATCACCTTATCGAATTTTTCAAGATATTCTCAAGCTACAAGGTCAGGTGATAACTTGCTACTACTGAACTTTCTTTGTCTGCTACCATCCAATCATAAGCGACCCGCCTACTAAAGATCTAAGTCTCAGCCAACAATAGCTAAATTGAGGATGAATGAATACTAAAGTGTAAAATGTCCTAGCCCACTATCATTATCAACAACTCTAACTACCACCGATATCCTAGTAAGCAAACTACTTGACTCAAAATTAAGTCCAGTAAAGTTCAACAATCAACAACAGGTAAAAAAATTGGCAAACATGCAAACATGACTAGATGAGATTTAAGTTTTTGACGAACCATGTACACTACCAACTATAGACTAACTATGCCATAACACCCCCACCTTAAGGCCAGAAACTAATCGTTCTGGATTCTGCATTCATCCATAGTATTGATTTCTAGTAACCAAACATGAATGTTACATGTACACATAATCTAACAGAGCCCTTAACACGGTAAGTCACAATCAGAAAAAACAAAACAACTATCATGAGTCCCAATCCCATTTCATCCATCGAATCATAAGATTAGTTTGAACGATGAAATATCGAAGTCAAAATAAAATATGTCTGAAAATGCCATTGATTGGAAAAATATATTGATAATGATGTCGTTTTCCTATCCCTTTCATTGAAGTAACACTCGACGAAACGAAAATGAATGTAAATACATATGTCTCCATGTTTTTACCTGATAAGTCAGGCAACCTTCTTTACTGGCTGCAAGCTCGAATATCACCAGCTTACTCGATCGACTACCCTAACTCATCAACCAATAACCTTCTGAGTCGATCACCCAACCAAGCCACAAACTCCAGACTTCGAAGTGACAAAAGAGAAAATAAACTTACTTTGATAGCACATCGAATTTGATTACATTCACCAAACACAGACATATCACGTAAATCAACGAATTGCTAGCTGACTTCTAAGAAGTCGATAAAAATCTCTTATATTGAACCATGAATTGGTCCCAAGCGAATCGGTTTTGGAAACCCGAAGCGATAAAGACTCGTGATCAGTTCAGGCTCAACCTCGGAGTTCGGTAGAAGTAAACTTCTATTTCATTCAATATCCAAGTCATCAAAGAGCTTCTTGTGAGAACCCAAGCAACTCCCACACCTCAACAGCCGACTCTGTTTTAATAAACGTTTTCCACATAAACTCATAAGTGCCCATAAGATGCGGCATAGCCGACTCGCTGCACTTGAGTTCCAAAACCAATTAGAGATACCAGAGCACCCTAGATAATGGCTCGTACCATTGTCGGAAACATAAACTGTAAATCAACATTAATAGTTATCGATTCTACTCATTTCTTAACTCCAAAGTCAGAGTAATTAATAGTATTTCTTGTTCGCTAAATCCTCCTAGATAAGTGGTTAGGATGATCAGTCGCTATAGAGAAAAATATTTCGATGGAAGTTGTGTACGAAACAACCTATACCATGAATAATACTAATATATTAGATTTGAAATTCAAAATATAAACAAATATGTACCCTCATATATATATATGTATATTAACTCTAAATTTGATATTGCTTAGGTTACCCAACGCAACCTAAGTTCGGATACGAAATGTGACAACTATCTATAAGCCATTGGTAGTTATACAACTCAATAACGCGTTGTACAAGTGCCCAATCATTGTAAAGATGTTGTCAAGAGAAATAAATAATAGGAAAAAAGAGAAAAGGGAAAGAAAAGAAGAAAATAAAAGAGAAGAGAAAGGAAGGAACATACCATAAACACAATCACAGAACTTGTCATATATCTCACGTCACAAAAGATAACTTATAAAAATAACAATCACAGATATAAAACAAGTGAGATAGTAATAACTATTTAACCACATAGTTAAAGTAAATAGGCTTGTACGATTATGCAGAATAGTACTAGAGTTTATACAAATGATAAATAAACTTAAGCTGATAATCTATCTCTAATACAGATACATAACACTATCAAGGATCCACAATGTCATACAATGGAATAAACAAAGATAATATAAGTATAAATATGAAAGTTGTCGTTTCTTGCTAGTCCACCTGTGCGACTCTAGATAATTCTCAATTTGTTACATGTCTTATTCATCAACATCGTAAAAGAGGACCCAAGGTAATAAGAGGAAATAAAACCTTGGGCCAGACAACATTCTGGTGTGAGCAATTAACAAATCTCAAAGTGCTGTAAAAATCATAATATTACATGTGGCACAGAGGGTATGGAGAATCATACATATCCTGCCCCTATATCCACGGAGTTAGCACATAACAACGGATACATGGTATACTGTGATAAACATCATGTAAAAAGAGTGTAATAGATGTCTAAGTACTAGATGGTGATAAACAAGCAAAAAACCATAACATCTATCATCCGTCCTTACATTGACACACTCAATGCATAAAGCATATATTGCTCAGTACTCCGGTCACCCAACCCATTGAGGCATTAGCAGGTTCCATTACATGGACTCCACCATACCATCGTTATGTCCCCTTGGATGGACTGTAGCAGATAACAGTACCTAGTTTTCAATGCCTAGGCTTTGGAGTTCGGGCCGATCAGCCTCACTGCATAGGCTCTAATCTAATCGGTACTCATCGCATAAGCTCTGATCCATCCTTGTTCCACTCTCTCAATGGCGTACCAAAGTCATGAATACCAACAATCCCTTTGCACGCGTTCTTCACAGCAAAACCCAGCTCCAGATTGTCCATAAGACTCCGTTAGACCAAAAATGGCCCTAACACCCAATTGATTACATTTTGAAGAGAATAATGAGGAATCATGAACTAAAAGCAAGAAAAATCAGTCAACACACGAAATTTATAGTGGTTCGGCGTTAATGAGCCTACGTCCACTTCATAGTTTCTCATTTCATTCCAGAATTACAGTTACAATGAATATTGACACTTAATCACTCAAATACAATGAATAATTCCCTCCGAATTCATTGTATTTTCATCAATTTTCATTGGAGAAGAAGATGGTTATTGATGGGGGAATTCGGCCATGGCTACCATGAATGAATGAAATGCCAAAAGTCCCTTCAAATCTCCACGAAATGCTGTATTTAGGCGAATGGAGGTTGCTCCTGTGATCAGTTCGGGTGTGACGTGGCAGCCATCCAGCGGGTCATGGAGAAGTAGTGGGAGATGTGGAGAAAGGTTTCCAGATCATGGGCTGCCATGTGTAAGTAGATCTGAATGATAAGCCTAGAAAATAGGAGCATGTTGAGGAGTGGTTGCAACTTTAGGCGGTTCGGGTAGAGGGTACTCCGATCCGATCCAGAGAGGGGGATCCGATCCGATTCGATCCGAAAGGAGGGATCCGATTTGATCCGAAGGGGGGATCTGATCTGGTGACATTTGCATGAATAATTCAAGTTTTGTAGCTTTCTATCACTCCACTCAAGTGATCGCCAATCAATGTAAGTTTGTACCCAAGTCCCTGGCTTTGGGTAGCCTGGTTACAAAGCAGGCTAACATTTTGCCCCCCAAAGTACATCTTATTGCAGATGAGATGTGCTTTAAATAAGTCGAGCTAAATCTTTTTGGAACATCATCCACCCTTGAGGAGGTTTTATCAGATTGTTGCATTACTTCCATAGGCGCTAGTCAGGCCAAATTCTATGGAAGGAGTAGTTGAAATGATCAGGTAACAGTTTTAAACCTCGTCGAATTAAGAGATTTTAACTCTTTCATCAAAAAGTCATGTAGGATTGTTGGCTTTCGTGCATGCGATCATGCCCGCATAGGTCGTTGCCAAATGGGGTCGTCTTCCCACACAAACCAAAAGTATTGTAAAGTTAGACCATCTTTTGCATACGAACAAATGTATGAAGTAGTCTTCCAAGTCATGTGGTAGTATAAGAATCTTCGGGCTCTGAGCTGGGATCTGCAGAGAACACCTCGGAATTGGCATAGGAATTTGTCATTTGTGCTTGGATTTGGACTATCTCGATATCAAATATTAATCTAGGGCTCCACGATCGCACTGAATTGTAACATTAAGGAATCTGAAAGCGACGATCACTCCAGATCATGTTAATAGAAAATCAAAAACCAATGGTCACGTCAGACCGTATTGGGAAAAATCCATGATCGCTCCAGATGGTTTTATAATCCCGTTATCACATATGAGTCAGTTCGAGATATTGTTAAAAACATGCAAGCCAATGGCTGGTACGATCATCATAGTCGTATGACAACAGGGTAGTTTATCACACTCTCTATTTAATGTAGTGGCGGATCAAGTCTTTGGATTCATGCCTGACCCGTTAGTTGGCTCAGTTGGACGGTCAAGACGAATCATGTCATACTCTGGAGATATAGTGTATATGTTCTAAATCACGCATCAAGTTAGGATCATATTCAAAATCAGTCTGTGAGTTGAAGCTCGTGCTCCTAGCATTAGTAGAGGATGAATGAGTTGGTGCTTATGCCCCCAAGCATCGGTGGGGGCTGGGCCAAGTCTATCGGGCATCCATTCTTCTAACCTTTATACTTTTTTTTGCCGCATCGGGTTAGAGATGCAGGTTCAACATTCTTAATCACCCTGTGTCGTTCTGTGCACTTTTCCAAGTCATCAAGGGTTGGAGTTGTATATGCGAATGGTCGAATTACATTCGCGTCGGGGTCATCCCATCTGTTTAGTCAGAAAGCAGTGATCGCCTTATTGAGTATCAGTGAACTTAGATACTCTTCTCGCATCAGCCCCAGAGTTGAGTAAGCTCGTCAATATTGCAAGTGAGCGAACGTCGTTAGTGAGTTATTCGAGCTCCTTCGTTCATGCTTTGGCATAATCCGAAATAGCCATCATAGTCTTGTTGAGTTTATCTCTCATGCTTGGTTCCATTAAGCTTGACAATCAAGATCGCGGGCCCGATTAATGACATTGGTCTTTTCCGGAATTGTAAATTCCTGTCAGTCTTTCCTGGGGCTTTTCTTTTGGCTTTATCATTTCAAGAGTCAAATGGTGCTCTATTTTGTCATGAAGACATTAAGATCATCCATTTCAACATTAGCACCCTCTTGTTGCATGAATCTGTCTATCTCAGGATAGGATTTTCCAATGTTTCTAGGAAAATCTCATGGTAGAGAGATACCAAGGTTTGTTTCAGAGGTGAGTCCGCCAAGTCCTCTTGGTGGGTCTCATTGTAGAGAGATTTTGAGTTTGAGATATCCATAATACCAGATACTGCTGCAATCAACGCCATATATGGTCCAGGTCGATTTACCGATGCCACTGCGGCGTTGAATCTTACAAGGGATGCATGCAGGGTCTAGCCGGAGCTCTGCTGAAGCATCAATTAATGTTGGCAATCTGGCCCTCGTCTTTGAGAAGTTGTCACAAATTGTCCAATTTAGCGCTGGTGCCCGCGGTATGAAGTCTTGAAGTGGGTGGAAGCCAATCTCTGGCTTTTTGGTTGCGCATATGTAATAGCTGTCAATCAGGCTTCTGTCTTTTAATTCTGGATGGTGATCCGCTACTCGTATGTATGCAGACTGTTCTTGTGGATCCATTATTCTGGTTATAGTTTGGGATCTTGCGGAACTCCGATAATAATAAATGTGTCTAAAGTTGGCGGATTGTCAAATTATGTTGCTCGAAGCTCGTATCCCGTACTCCCTATCCACTGGGATTTTACTAAACGGTAATCATCAAATCCACATATTCTCTAAATTCATACTCCCTCATCAAGCTATGAGTTAAAGTTTGATATAAAATGATTTGTTCGTGTTCAAATCATGTTAGTCTTCCCATCCAAGCTCTGAGGTTCGAAGTCTAGTGGCGATAAAGTCATATTATAGCTATCTCAAATGCTCTCATTTGCCCCCTACATGGGGAGCCTCATGTTGAGGTTGAGCTGGATTTTAAACATTCATCTGAATTAGAGCAAAGGTTGGTCAGGCTCCGTTTAAGTTTTCAGTGGCTATTGCATATCCATAGTTTTCATCCAAAATGTTACGGTCGGAAGTTGCATGCTACAAATGCCTGGGAGGAGGTTGGTTGCATCTTGTTTCATTAAAGACGACTATGCCAACTTGTACTAGGGTCTCATATGATCCACACCACGGAGCAGGGAGTGTTTAAGCCAAGTTCATTGTCACTTGAGTTCCCACGGTGCTTGCTCCAGCGAGTAAGTCGTAGTTACTTGGCCTTCCAACTATCCAAGTAAAGAAGTTATCCATCACTTTATGTTTTTTTCGTAGAAGTTCATCTCACTGAGCCATCTTAGTTCTCAAATCAGCAAGGGTACCATCCATTTCATATCTAGCTTGACATGCTGAGGTATCATCGCAAGAAAAAATCTGCTGACTTCCTTCGTTCCTAGCGCCTTCTGCGCAAATATCCTCAGCACGGAAGAAATTTCTATCTTTCTTCTTCTTACCCTTTGAGTCTGAGTGTCAGGAAATTCGCCTCCTCGTAAGTTAGAAGTCAAAGTAATGGCGTCCCCCTTTATATGGGATCTTTCAACCGGGAAGTCGGTCGGGACTAGAAAATGGACGTTCACTCTGCATCCATTCTGTGGCCCTCAAGCAACTTGTCAAGATCGAGGTATAAGTTAGACACAAACATATGCCATTTGTAAATATTTTCAACAATGTGGCCTCAGTCCAGGGGTAACGGCGAAAGATTGGTAGTTGTATCACGTCCCATTCAAATTTGGACATGGATGCATGGAAAAGAGACATTGCTTTCAAAGCTTATGTGATTGAGTTATCCAAGTGCACAAGTTATCGCATTTTCCATTCAGTGTATTCGTGAGGTGGCACTTGTCGATGCACTTGGGCTATGGCCAGTCACATGTGGGTGATTATGTTGATTCGATATATCACTCTTAGTGCCTCCTTTCGGTCATCGCCTTGAGTCGCATGAGAAATTTAGCATTGGGCATCAGCGTCAGCCTTCTAGACAGGCCCTTTGTTTGTTTTCCACTGGCCTGCTGCGGTTGTCGCGAGTGCGGCCCTCGTTCTTGTCCTGTTATCTTGTACAAGCCTGCACTCTATAAACAAAGTGAATCTCTAAGTAATAGGTAATAAAGCACATCACAATCAAGTAAGCGTTCCAATTCAGAACCCCTACAATAAAATTATATCTAGCAGATCATATAGTATTTATATAAGGGGGACGATGTGCGTGCGCCCGCAATCAAACACAAATAAAGTGCCTAGTCAGGGCTTGTTTGACATTACATTGCCTCTAATCCTTCCGTGGGGGGGTGTCGGCTCAGCTTTCGATCTTATTCCCAATCCTTCAGTGGGGTAAGAGCCTGTTGTCTTCGGTGCTTAATCTTAGCACTTTTATACTCTCCTGACATATGCCCAGGTTAGAGTGTAATCAAGGCGGTCTTTAATCGTGGTGCACCATCACGCCTTGGGGACGTCATCTTTCCGTCCTTTATACTCTCTCTCGAATCATGAGAGTTAGAGTTAATTAGGTGAATGGTCATGTCATTCGCCTCGGCTTTCCTCTTGCGCTCTAATCCCAAGAGCGGGATTCTGCCGGCTCGAGTGTCATTCTCGAACTCGATCTTTAGTCCATACTCCATGCTTCACTCTGGTAGATGGAGATTTTCGGGCAAGTGGTCGGGTCGCACTCGCCGAGGCGCTGCCTACTAATCTCTGATTCATAGGTAGAGGTGGCCATTTGGATTAATCAAGTTTCTCTCGTCCCATTGATTCGTGGGATGGAGTTTGGTCAGACACTGCAATATCGTCCTTCAAATGTTCTCTCAAATCATGAGAGCCAGACCCATGGATCGAGTGGTCTTTAATCATGGCGTGCCCATCACATTCATCCTAGATTAGTACTTCTATCCAATCTCTAACGGTTAGAGTTAGCCTGGCAAATAGTCAGAAAAAGTTTGCAGAAGCTTTACGTTACTCCGATCAATATATAGGAGGAGTTATTGGCACCGAACTTTGGGTACCTGTATCATTCATATCGCATGAATTAGTCATGTAAATAAATCAAGAAGCATGTAAGAGTAAATTACATGATTGAAAAGTAAGCATATCAAGGGGCAGTGCTGCCTCCTTTATTTTGATTCATTTAATCTGATTACGTCAAACATAGGACTGAGCCATATAGACGGTCGAACTGCATCTGTTTGGAATCGGATTCCAACTTTGAAATGCAAAAGTCAATGCATAATTATCTTTATGTCTGCCATGTATGAGCCAAGGAGTGGATGGTCATCTCGGATCCTCCTTGAGCTATACAACTTATTTCAGGCGGAGGGCGTGGCTTTGTAAACAAGTTGTTCAGTCAAGCTCGTTATGGTATTGTTCCATAACTCTATATGCAGGTGTTAGAAGTCTGATCAGTATCAAATCCTAAGTACCTACACCATCCACATATTAATTCATCTGAGTTAATTACATCGATAGCTCATAAAGCATGCAAATATAAGAGTCATGGTTAAAGAGTAATCCTGTTAAAGGAATGAATATGATTCTGTGCGAAAATGGCATTGCATGCTATTTGCAGGTCCATTTTTCCTCGCCTAATCTCTACTAGAGGATGGCTTGCTTGTGGTCTTGGAGTGACAAAAGCAGTTAATTAAATACTGTAAACAAATGACGAGGTCATGTCTCCTTTGAATCGCCTTCCTGCCCCCATGCTAAGGGCAAGGGTTGAATGTCAGGGAGTCACGTATGTATTGTTAATGGTATCATATCATCACGTTGGTGCTAGGACAGTAATTGGCAGGAGAATAATGGATCCATTTTTATAGAAGTTTTTGTGCTTTCCATGCTAGGAAGTAGGATATGGCTGCTAGGGGGATAGCTATATCTCATCCATCCGCATATATGCCTTCAATCCCGTGTCGGGAATAAGATCTAATGGACAGATAATCAATCAGCATCTAGGCTTAAGTGCTCTAAACTTTTAACTCGCCAATTTTCGGGCAAGGCTGATGCAGTCTATCATGCAAGCCTATTATGTATCAGCTTTGAATTAAATGATGTAATATGAGCAATCGACGTTCGAATCTCCGGTCGCACCTAATGTCTGGCACACGAGTTACTTGACTAATCCTCGATGAAGGGAGTGAAATTGTAAATCTTCACTTTCTAACTCCAAAACGTCGTTTGTCAAAAGTTTCATTCGCGTTCATCTCCCATCTAGCGGGAGGCTGAGTAGTGGTTTTGTTCAATCATTTAGGGCGGTGAATTTAGCAATGAGGCTCGTTGGTGTTTGTCTTGGGACAACCTTCCAAGGGAAATAAGCATTGTCACCTTGCATGTCATATCTCGAGGCATAAAGAGCGATGACACGCCTTTCACTTCTCCTTGCTAAATGCATTCCGTGCTGCAGGAAGTTCATCATGGGGTTGTCTATGGCTCTCTTCTGAGTTGTCGGAACTGTCTAACTTGGTCATATTATTAACCTTTTGATTTTCCGATCGTAGGACGTAAGATATGCTGTAACGTTCCAATCCATCCAACAGCTCTTCCACCTATTCTAGGTAAACTATGAGTTATAGTCCCTTCATTTGGAATTTCCTTCGAATCAATACATTTCCAACGTCGGGTCATCGATCATTCATTGCACCGTCGGTACACAGTAACGGGTGCTTGTATTCATTTTTTGTTTTGAAGGGCCATTTTCTTCATCTAACACATCCTCTTTGGGAATGGTAAATTCAGCGATGGATTCGGCTAATGTTTTGGGGATTGAGCGGTAGACATTAGGGTGCAATGTAAGCTTTGAATTCTGCTGGAGCTGATCGTCTAGACCTTGATCAGATACACTTGAGTATGATAGCATAGCTTGCGCGACTTTAAGTAATGTTCATGCATTATGTCACAATGGAAATAAGAAGTAGAGAGCTAATGGTTGATTCATATTTGCTTTAATATCGAGCTCTCATCATTTGATCAAGGTCGTATGGTGGCTGGTGAGCAGTCAAGTTGCTATAATCCGGGAAAGGATCCATAGGTCCAATCATGGCATGTGGTGGTTCAACTAGTACCTAACTCAGGGCACCAAAGTATGTTGACTTAACCCTTACTTGATGGAAATCAGTCTTCCTCAATGCAGTTGACAGCAAACAGCAATTGCAAAGGTTCACCAGGTTCTTCGGAAGGTGAACCGCAGAACATATTTCATTCATCACATCATACAATTGAAGTGTAGATTTGGGATGTTGATATCCTTAGCTTCTTTCTGGTATCCCCCTTATTGACAATCATGGTCACTAAGATCATAGGAATTATCTTCGGAGTGGTGCTCAGACTGTTCCACATAACCGTCATTCAATGCCCCGCCGATTGGACAAGTTTAAGTCGCATAAATAAGATGGTCACTACTCGTTAGCGAGCAACATCGGTTGCATTGGTGAAATATGTACACCTTCAGAACTAAGGAAGATAAAGCTGCAATGAGACAATCATTGTCTTGTATACTGTCCTTGATAACAAGCCGAATATGATCGATAGCTCCTTAAATTGGCTTACTGATGTAAGTAGGTGTCATGGCTCTGGGAAAAATCCCAGTCATTGCCATCTTGCTGTGATATTCTCAGACTATCCATCTAATCTTCATTGACAAGCTTTGATGGCTGTTGTTGGCCAAAATATATGTCGAGCCGAAGGCGAGCCGTGCTCCGAGCCGAAGACGAGGCCGTCAGCGGGTCCAGGCGCAGCGCCGGTGGGGGTCCGGGGCCCCACAGTTCCGACGGTGATCGACCTAGCCGGTTAGGTCGAAAATGTGGGCACCGCACGATTTTTTCGATTATGGAAGATGGATCCTTTTCTGAAATGATCCGAAAAATGTATTTTTTTTTCCCAAAAATAGCTGTATCGGGTCGGATCGGAATTTGCCTTCAAGTTGCGGTTCGGGTCTGTCATCGGATCGGATCGGGGGTACATCATCAGTAAGTGGCCGGTTTGGATCTCCCCCTCTGCTTTGGGCCGGAGGTTCTTTTTCAGGTCTGGTAGGACCCGATCCTACCCCCTTAAGGATATTATCCTACACTTCGTCTACATCCAATCCAAGGGCTTCATCTGCATCCGACCCGGTCTCTTCATCTACATCCGATCCAGAAGCTTTGTTGGACACTATTTTTGATCTTCAGCAATTGCTTCTACATGGCACGGTGGTGACTTCACTTCTGGTGATCTCCACAATTGCAAAGTCTATAGAATTCATAGGATTTCCTCATCGGACTTGGCGATCCAACAAGTAGGTTGGAGAATCCTTAAACGCTGAGAATCTTCTGTTCTTAGTGAAAGCACAAAAATGTTAGACCAAAAAATGGTTCTAACACCCAAATCAGTTATGATTTCAATGAAATAGAATCAAAAAGCAATAAAGAACACACGATTTATAGTGGTTCGGCGTTAAAGAACCTACGTCCACTTTGTTTTCTCTTAATTGATGATTTGGATACAAATACAGCAATGATTCTCACTCAACTTCACAATTACAATGCATAAACTCACTCAAATCTCCCAAAAATGGACTTTTAGAGATGATTTTGATCTGAATATGATTGCAGAATTCGGCTATGGAGGAAGTAAGAACTGAGAATTTGCCAAAAGATCCTTTCAAATGCCTGTAGCTGATGTATTTATAGGCGAATGGAGGTTGCTCCTGTGATCAGTTCGGGTGTGATGTGGCAACCATCCAGTAGGTCATGAAGAAGTAGTGGGAGACGTGGAGAAACGGTTTCCAGATCATGGGCTGCCACGTGTAAGTAGATCCGAATGATAAGCCTAGAAAATAGGAGCACGTTGAGGAGTGGTTGCAACTTCAGGCGGTTCGGGTAGAGGGTACTCCGATCCGATCCGGAGAGGGGGATCCGATCCGATCCGAAAGGAGGAATCTGATCCGATCCGAAGGGAGGATCCAATCCGGTGACATTTGCATGAATAATTCAAGTTTTGCAGCTTTCTATCACTCCACTCAAGTGATCGCCAATCAATGTAAGTTCGTACCCAAGTCCCTGGCTTTGGGTAGCCTGGTTACAAAGCAGGCTAGTAGACTCCTATCCGAAGTCATCACAATCTGGGAACTATCACTGATGGTCATCATATGTCATGGGATATCAACCTATATCCCTCGTCTCTCTCTCCGACAGTCGCCACAATACACTTAATGTCGTCTTTTCAATATCTCGGAGAAAACTATCCCTTATAACAGCCTTGCTTCCGATCATGGAATCACCATCATCAAATGACAAGTCACTGTATGGAAACACCACATCGTTAACTCACACCAAAGCCACCGATCGAAGATCTACCTTATAGAAATCACAATCGAACGAACCATCACGTCCTGGTCCTCAAAATCGCACCATTGTTGGTGTTAATTTTGCTGAAATGGATAATACAATAGAGTAAATGTCGACGACTCCTTGGTAATCGATGACTACTCGGATCACCTATTTAACCGAGATTATTTAAATACACATCCAAGGAATACGCCCAACATTCATCATGAAATCTTGCATGTTGTCAAGTTCATCCTTCATCTTTACATTGACCACCAAGCTCCATTGTTACCTCATCTTCAAATCCGTCCCTAAGGTCCAATGCTGCTTCGTCATTGGATTTATCCAAGCGCTATGAAGCTTCTACGTGAATTTAGCTCATCCGTTTGAGTCTATCTTCCTTGAGCGCTCAATCAGTGTATACCAGCATGTGCATTTGTATAATAAGCACCAAAATCATGCGAATGAGATAATTTCTAATACTTGGTCATCTACGAATGATGTTTTAAACTTAATTAAGCTAACAATTCAATCATGCAACCAATAGTCATATAAATTACTAACTATCACACAATCATCCAAAAAAGTGGTTATAAATTAAACAAAACCTATCTACAACAATCAAAGTGAAATAAATGTCCAAATAGCCTATATCTAGAAATATGTTAAAAATAGTGTACAATAGAGCTAAATGGGAAAATAACACAACAGTGCGTAAACAGGTAAGATGTGATAATTATGCTAAAACTACTTAAATCACCTTTTAATATTTTATTTATTAATTAGTAGGTTCAACTAACTTAAGAATTAATTTTATAATTAGAAATCAATTTAAATTGTTAGATTTACATTGTGCAAATAAATATAGTCTAGTGGGAGAAAATATCACTTACATTTACCAAATCATCCCTAAAAGTTTCACAGTGTAGAGATCGTCGATACGAGTCCAAGGGAAGATTCGACGTCCAAATCTGACCTCATACGCAGAAGTTATAAATCGTATAAGTTTGATAATTAATTAAGTAATTAACTAACTTAATTAAATGCTTAATACATTAATCACTTTTCTCATAATCATTTTCCTTCTCCTTAGTCGTATGCACGTACACAATAACATGGCCAATACCTCTGCAAACCGATTACTCCTCAACCACATAACGAAATCAAAAACTGTTTCCACCAGTGAATCACTCTTCGTGTCCTCTCTACAATGCTCTTGCGCATAGAACGCTCAACCCCACCAATCAAAGTCTATCCAAAATGTGGCACAGTGCAGCCTTCTCGGCCAAAGGAGATCGCATTCCTATCTAGGTGCTCAAACCAACATGAATAGCATGGAGAGATGTCATTTGCGATGAAGAGCACATTTGTACCTTCTGTTTCGCACACCGACGCTTCTACATTCGCCAAAGCTGCTGAACCCTAGTTACGTCACATACACGGACATTGAAGGTGAGTTGCAACTGCACCTTACAATTGTGAGATGGGCTTGAAGATCTTGGCACTACGATTTGAACGATGTTGATATCATCATTTTAGCATGAGAAAATGTGGAGATTTTGATTTTAAGAGGTAGGAGAGGAGTGTGGACATTATTTACAGGAGAAATGAATGGTAAAGTGACTCATGAATTGGGGAGAAGGGTAACGGACACAACACTGTAGCATATGAGTTTAAATCATAATACTTAATTAATTTATTCTCTAATAGTCCCAAAAGCCTGGTATCTCCAAATGATATGTATCATCTAACGTTATCCATGTAAAAAAATCATCCTGAATACAATGCAATTAGTTTCAAGACCATATTTTATTGTATACAAAGGGTAGCTTTTAAAAGTCGAATTATAAAATAATGATTTCCTACAAAAATTGACGTGTGCTTTAATTACTCACGATCGAATGGTACATCCAATCGTTTTGAAATTTGACGACACGCAACTACTCACTATAGTGATTCTAGATAAATAAGTCTTGTCGTAATCTGATGGTGTGCTCCCGAAACAACAATATACGCGTATGTCGAGATCATTTTGACCACTAGTTGGTTCAAACTCGAAATACAATGATCCATATTCTTATTCTTCACGTAACGATCAATCCAGATTCATTGGAACTGGTCTAAATTCCTGATTCGATCGTTTGTGAAAAATTCCCTTTTTGGAACCGACAATTGAATAATAATGGTCAATATTTAAATAAAATATTTAAGTAACTAATTGTTAAAGTATAGATTGTTACAAAGCTAGTATAAACAATTATTTGGAAATGTTGTCTTTTGATCCTGCTAATTATTCTACTTTTAATCCTTGTGACTTCATATTAAGGATTGTAAATTAATGTCTGATAACACTAAAATGTTATTGAGATATATGGACCTGTATAGTGGTTTGAGCAGACCTTGAACTTCCGACCTCTTATCGAACAAGTGTCATTCTTTCCACTCCACTGTACCACAGCTGAAAGCTGATTTACTTTGCTTAATCTTGCAAATTGCAAATAAAATAGCAGTGTATCTTCTTCTACTAATGAAAAACAATTGCTAATGAAACGTGGATGACATTCTGTCCCTTTATGGCTACTCACCGATCTTCTTTTTTTTCCATCCTCTGGATTTACACTCTTATGATTATTATTTCCAAAACAAAACAAAGCTGGAAATGCTAATAATAATAACCTCTTTTCAATTTGTCATCCTCACATTTACATCTTCCAATAGATTAATCTGCTTCGCCTAATCTATTGTTTGTCATATAAATATAATTGAGATCTAACGAAAGGTGACACATTGTGTTATGACTCTGTTTTCTCGCCATGGATCTGGGGTACATGCAAGTGGGATTTTTGGAATCGTGTTCGGGTAGCAGGAAGACCATGGAAATTCTGAGTTGGTAGGGGGAATAGGAATTAGAAGGACAACACAGGGAAGAGTGGAAAAATGTAGTTGATGTGCAGAAAGGTAGGTAAAAGAAGTAAGTAAGAGTAGACACAGAAGATAGAAATGAGAACAGGAAGGTAGTGCAGATTGTTGGATGAGGAGAGATAGATACATACAAAATAAGGTTTCGGAAGAAGAAGTATTGCAGGAGAGAAGAACAGAATTTAGAAGTTAAAGAGAAATAATTCTCATTAATTCAACATATTTTTACAAGTTGAATCCCATTGTAAATGCAGGGTATGACCAATTACAATCATTACATAGAGTTAATAGGCCTTAACTCATTCAACTTAAACCAACAGAAATGAGCCCTTCTATGCAGCCTTATGAATCTTAGTGCACAACCGATGTAATTGTGCATATGCACACTCCAACCAAGGGGTATTCATTGTCTTCTCCTATGCTGATCCATCTTCCAGATTTTGCTCATGCCCTCGGTTTTCCATCCTTGTCGAAGTTTCGCCGCAGTTAGCCGAAATTCCACCTAAAACATCGGTTGTTAACTAATGTTTGATATATATATTGCTTCTTTCTTTGTGGTTTCTACCCTTGGTTGATTGAAGTTTTCCTTTGAGTCCCTAACATTGGCAGGTTGTTCAATCTCTCGTATTTTGAGGCTGCAAGCATTTGATAAGACAATTTGGGTACTAACATTTCCTTCCCCTTTAAAATAACCTTGTCCTCAAGGTTGAGTCGAAGTGTCTCTGGCAATCTAAGTGTCTTTACATCAATTAATGAACTACCACCCAGATCATGTATGAGTATCCACTTTTCACTAGCTTCTATATTCTCATAGCATCCTAGCACCACAAAAGTTGCCATATCCACTAGAGTGCAGGCAGCAACAAAGATAAGTGAAACCAAGCTGATTAGCGAAAGAACTATGATAAATACATCTGCCTGGAATGAATCAGAAGTTGTGTCCAATGTCTCGTATGCTAACCAATAATCATTTGCCATTGCAGATCCTTGTGCGAGGATTGCAACTACAACAACAAGAATTACACCTTTCTAGCCCCATGCCTCTGTCGGATATAATTATATACATTCCAAGCAACATATCCAGCTTCACGTTTTTCTTAATTGATAAGTGTGGCTATGTGATTTTCAGCTTCTGGCAACAATACCATGATTTTTTTTCTTTAATTGGTAATTCACGCATCATGGCACGTTGTTCGGAAGTGCTGGGCTTATCATAAAGATTGCTATGCATAACGAGTTCCATAAAAGTGTAGTAAGCAGAAGCCGCAGTTTCAAAAGTTGGACCTGAAGATGATAATTCATTGTATTTTCCAGATTGTATTATTTCTCCATCTTTCATCACTAAGATGAGATCAACATTATGCAAAAAGTCGACTTGATGAGTGATAAGCACAATGGTTTTTGACTTGAGTGCACCTATCACACATTCTTTGAAGAGTTCTGAGCCAGTATAAGCATCAACAACACGAAAAACACCATTAAGAAAATATATATCATAACCCTGGTAAACAACCATTGACGTCAATCCATCATCCTCTAAATCGATGGATGAAATCTTAGGAACTTTGATATCCTTCGACGCCTTTGAAGTCAATCCAACATCACCATGGTCAACAACTACTGCATGTGAAGGATCTTTTTAACCTGCTAAGAACAATATTTCTTTCATAATACCCAATAGATGTTGGATTCAAATTATCTATATGTGCAAATTTCTCCTTTTCTGCAGCTGGTACAGCTTCGGACCAACACCCAGGAATACAACAGTTTCGTAAAAACTTGTGACCAACCTATGTTTTTATAGGATATTTTAGAATTCCAATATAGTACCTTTAGATCAACCATAAACCATACTTTATTTTCTATCACCACTTGTGAAAGTGAATGATTTCCAACCACTACCTCAAGCTTCATTATTTTGTAATCATTTTAAATAGCTCCCTCTTATTTGTAACTACTTTTATCTTACTCATATTTTTATCCAAAACTACTTGACTAGGGAGCATTCTGTATGGCACCTACTTCAAATTCATATGTGCAAAGAATCCGACTATTTCAAAATCTGTGTGATGACCCCAAACTTCCATGGAATGAAAGTTAGGAATAATCATTTGGAATACAACATAAATACAATAATACAAATCACAGATACAACACAGCATAGGAAATTCATAGAGTAACAACATCATAGCAGTGGAAATATAATGTCATCAACCACAGAAAGTCCACAGTCACAGAATTCTAAACTATTACATCAAGTTTGCAGAAAAAGAAATAAGTTCCAACTCCAACTTAAACAACGTGAAATGAAACAAGTTTGATGTTTGGAATTAAAAAGAGAAAAATGCAATAGTAGCAAATGATAGATGTCTTCAAGCTCCAAGTCATCACCTCTCCATGAAAGCAAATCCAAGAAAGATAATAAGCAACTCCAAAGAAAAGACTCCAAGCAAAGAATGAACCTGTTTACTTGGATGCCCGTGTAGAAAGGAGGGCACCCGAGTTTGCAAAAAGGTGGAAACAAACAACGGGTCAGTCGTGGGACTGGTGTGAGAATTCTTAACTAATTTAACTACTAGTAATAAGGCAAAATCCAAGGACCACGCCGCTATCGCAGAACGGGTCTACTCCAATGGATTGCCGTGCATAATTTAAAGTGATAGAATAAATAGTAAGTGAATCGTAAAACAACGCTATGCTTTTGAGAAAAATTGAATCACCATAAGATCCAAGTCCCATCACACAATGCAACACAAACCAGAGGATAGGGTTTTACCTTATGGTGATTAAACATGCTAAATACGGCAAATACGAGTTTAATATTATTATTAGTATATATGGAAAACATTCCAATATAAATGTATCAATCCTAGGACACATAGATACCATAATACTATGCTTCCATACTAGTAATACAATCAAATCCGTGGGTTCATATTGGAAGTTTGGATTTCCATCGTGAGTCAAGGCTAGGGAGGAGCTCCTTACCGATTCGAGACACTCTAGCTAATGCCTCAGGATCCCCCGTAGTGAACCCTTAGATAGCTGCAGGGCCGGTCCACACATACAGCTTCGTGAATTAGTTATTCCTGAACACACGTTTCCTGGTCTTATAGGACCTATCATCTGAGGCGCCTCATTCCATCATCCACATAAGTAAAATGTTGGGCCGTGTTAAAGCCCAATCACCACTTCTAGCTAGAAAGAAACGTGTTGCTCTCCCTGCGTTCCCTTCTCCCGTTTTAGACTCCGCCGGTGTGTGAGGCTCACGAAGTCACGCTATACACAAAGCTATGCCTAAACAGGCTATGCTTTGATCATTCCACAAGGCCTTCTTTTCAACAAAGCCTTGATCATATGCATCTTAGCATGCCACATCGTCACTCCATATCGCACTACCAATCCTTTGCCGAAATATATGGAAGGGTGTTAAGCAAGAGAATAAATTCTCCGCCACCAAACATCCATACATTCGACAGAAGATTAATAACATGATATTTAATGGAGTACGACGTCAGACATACAATCCATTTAGTATTTTATGCTCTGGGTCTAAGCGAAAACCAAACCCGTGAAATCAACACGTACGATTGGGCAATGAATATGACCCTTGAATTGGGAGCAAGTCAAATCAGGGCCTCGATCGTTGTCCATTCGAGGGAAGATTTACGGTCTTCATACGCCATCTTCATACTTCAATTAACGTCGTTTGATTATTTGGAATGAGAGAACTCGGACTTTCCAAATAATCCTTATATATATATATATATGTTTAAAATCCTTCGTATTTGCTGATATCATTTTATAATGGTTACTTCCTATTTTAATTATTTAAAATATTAAATTTTTATATAACGACGCCTTAAGCCAATGGGCGACTATGGCGCTGCATTAAACCAATTTGATTTTTACATTTCTCAGAATCTAACCGTTGGATCTTAACGTGATATATATCGTTGGTAAGATTTTTCCAAGGCGGTCCTAACGGTTTCAGTTTCAAGAAAATCTGACGGTCGGATCTTCTTGTATAGTCGTTTAAAGGTACGATTTCAAAAACGTGAACTACCACGCTCCATCGTTTAATTTTAATTATATTATATATAATCGTTTAATCGTGATAACGTCGTTTGATTTAAACAACGCTCTAAACAACTACCGGTCCTTATTAAATTTTAGTTCATTTGAAAACGAAGATAATATTACAGCATCCTAATTTCATTCTTTACTTACATTAAAAATGTAAATTTAATTCCTATGCAAATTCCTATTTTCTATTTACATGTAAAAACGTAAATTTTGATACATTGCAAAATCCTACTTTTAAATTACATATAAAAATGTAAATTTCAACTTCAATGTACATTCTCATCTTAGTTACATAATAAAAATGTAACTTATATTTGCAGTGTGAATCCTATTCTAAATTTACATATAAAAATGTAAATTTAATTACAATGCAAACTCTACTTCTTATTTACATTGTAAAAATATGATTTTTAATTACAATGCAAACTCTACTTCTTATTTACTTTGTAAAAATATGATTTTTAATTACAATGCAAACTCTACTTCTTATTTACATTGTAAAAATATGATTTTTAATTACAATGCAAACTCTACTTCTTATTTACATTGTAAAAATATGATTTTTAATTACAATGCAAACTCTCATTCTAATTACATAGAAAAATGTAATTTTTATCCTACGGTTTAAATTCACATTTTAATTACATAGAAAAATGTAATTTTTATCATACGGTATAAATTCACATTTTAATTACATAGAAAAATGTAATTTTTATCATACGGTGTAAATTCACATTTTAATTACTTAGAAAAATGTAATTTTTATCATACGATGTAAATTCACATTTTAATTACATAGAAAAATGTAATTTTTATCATACGGTGTAAATTCACATTTTAATTACATAGAAAAATATTTTTTTTAAAATTTTTACATACGGTGTAAATTCATATTTTAATCACACTAAAAATAATGTAATTTTCATGCGGTGAAAATTCCTATTTTCATTTGCTTTAATAAAAATGTAAATTTTCATACAGTGTAAATCATGTCTTAATTTACATTAAAAAAAAGATGTAAATTTCATATGGTGTAAATCATGTCTTAATTTACATTAAAAAAGATGTAAATTTCATACGGTGTAAAATCTCTTTCTAATTACATTAAAAAGAATGTAATTCTTTATTTGCTATGCAAATTCACCTTTTCTAATTACATCAAGAAATGTAATTCTTATTTTATAATGAAAATGGTAATAAACATCACATGTCAAATTCTGTCCTTTAATTTACTATGTAAAATCCTACCCTTTGATTACATTAAAAATGTACTTTTAAATTTACATGTAGGTTCTCTTCTAAATTTCATATATAAATGCATTCTTAATATACCATGTAAATTAACATTCTTATTACATATAAAATGTAATTCTTTTATTTACGATGTAAACTCATCTTCTAATTTACATCGCAAAAACATCGTCTTTTTTTTTTTACTTTACCTACAACGTAAAAATTATGACCAAATTTCATGTCCAATATTTCGTGTCTAATATCTCATGTCTAATCCAACCACAAACAATACTTTAAATAATAAAAGGGATCAAGTCGAGTTGATAACATGAAGTTAATCTCGAGTTGAGAGTTCTAGTTAAATTTTGAGAATAACTGCGGGTGTTTCGTGAATAATAACAAAACATGATAGACAAGATTAACAAATAGATGATCCTAATAGATCACCAAACTCAGATCTAGTATTTAAATTTTCAGATCTAATATCACAACATCACAAACAATTCAGATCCATAATTTAGAATAATATCCATCGCAGATTTATTTATATTAGCCATTCAAACTTCACATAACGCAAGAATAATAATTAAATTAATTAAATTTAATTAAAAATAAATTCTCACATTGCTTGGGACTAAAATGAAGGTCCAAAATCGATCAGATCTCGTGTTCGAAGTCATGGCGGTTTCGGATCTGAAATATTTTAATTTGAAGTTCATATGTATAAATTAGAAACTGACTTTTTACAACTATCATTGTAACGATTAAAAGCTAAAAGCGTCGCAAATCTGAAATTTAAATTTACCTTGAACTTCAGAAAGTTCAAAACTTTGAATTCAATTTACAGGAGATATAGTCAATGGTTTGAGGAGCCGTTTGTTGGAGGTGGACCACCTACGATAGGCGCACGTGCGCTAGGAGTTGGGGGGGTGCGGCGGCGAGTGGCGGGCTCGGCGGTGGAAGGAAGGGCGCGGGTTTGGGGGGTCGGGGCGGGCTAACGGGGGCACGAGGGGAGGTGATTCTTGTCGGAGATGGAAGAGGAGAGAAAGAGCGTCGGAAAACTCAACTATGCCCCTGTCTAATTCTCTACGGATTGGGAGGAATCGGAGCTCAAAGTTTTGAGCTGTTCATGGGTTTAGCGGCTTTGAAATGAGGAAGAACGACGTACTGTTCATCCCGTATTTATACGGTATTTCTAGGGTATTTTATTTTATTTTTAATTTTATTAATTCAAGAAATTAGGGTTTTTCCGTCCGATCTCCGAACAGAGCCCAACGACTGTGATCAATAGGTTTTGACGCCTTTTGAACGCAATGGCGCTATTGCGGAAGTCCAATTCTTAAGTTAAAAGCATGTTTCTTTTATTTTTAAAATAAATCTTTTATTTTTAATTCGAACGTACTTTCTAATTTTACCGGGGTCACATACAAAGTCAGAAAAATCCGGAAAATTTATTTTTGGTTATGTTTTGACGATACGGTCTTCACAAAACTAATTTCGTCGAATTCTGAGACTGTTTGAAAAATGGCCATTTTCTGGTCGATCCAATTTAACTATAGTTGACCAAAACACATCTTCCTTTGCCACGCTCACATATTAACTTCAAAAATCATGAAATTTGAAACCTAGTCATAATTTGACATCCCGGATCCAACAAAAGTGGTTTCGTCGAATTTCGAGGTCGTATGCAAAAATGTCTATTTTCAAGGGCGATATATTCCCTATAGCGACCTTTCTGAAAATTCATTTGGCCATAACTTTTGATTCCCGCAATGAAACTTCGATTTTTCAGATTCGTTAGAAAGATATTCATTAACAGATTTAAATATTTTTCGTTTCACCAAAATCCGGTTTATTCTGCATCCTGTGTGGTCAGTCAAAGTTTAGGTTTGACTTTTCAAACTACCGTCCTTTCCTAATTCCTTTAATAATTAAATTAAATGTATTCGTATTAAATATAATCAAAATAAATTTCTAGTCATTTTTTTTATTTTTTTATTATTTAACTATTCAACTATTTAAACACCTTTAAAATCTCTAAAATGAAAATTATAAATTGGCCCCAAATTCCGGGTTTGTTACAATCTCCCCCACTTAAGAACTTTTTGTCCTCGAAAAGGAAAAAGGGGAGAACAGAAGGGTAGGAACCAATACAGAGAATGTTCTTAACAGAAATAGTACCACCTAAAACATTAGGCTTACCTGCTCCTTCTGAAGAAGTAGGTGCAGAAGAAGGTGGTGCACTTGCTCCCTCGTACACATGGGCAACTTGGGAACTCCTCAATAGTGGACAATTAAGTTTGATGTGACCCTTTTTATGGCATTTATAGCATTCTCTTGTGTCCTTTCTTCTAGCCTTCTTTGGATTCCCGTAGTCCTTGCTATAGTGTCCAAACTTCTAGCAGTGGTAGCATTGCAGCTTAGTCTTATCATGAGTCTTAGCGGCTCCAGAACTGCTTTCTTCAAACTTCTTCCCATAGCGACAAACAAATTTATCATGAAGCATTTCCACCTCTTGCCTTGCAATGTACTCTTCATTAAACCACTCTTTAAATTTGGTCCAAGTCATATTTTCTTCATCTCCTCCTATATTGACCTCTTCCCACCAAAGCTGTGCTTCGCCTTGGAGCATCCATGAAGCCACAAATCTCTTCCTTTGATCTTCCAGTTCTAACGCTCTAAATATCTTTTCACAATTCTTAAGCCATGCCTGAGCCTGTGTCACAGTCTCCGTACCTGTGAACGGAACTCCATCTAATTTCTTAAAATACTTCACTACCCTCACCAAGTCAAAGGGCTGCGGTGGTGGTTGTTGAACTGCAGGCTCCTCGGTTTCAGCAATATTTTGCCTCCTTGCTCTAGCTCTAGCGGCTCTAGTGGCAGCGGTACTCATTTCTAGTTAGTTCTGTACGATCAAGGAAAGAGTCAGAACAACTGTAATGGTGATTCAAATAGATAGAAAAGATCGAAGGATGAATGAAAAGATGATGATAAAGTGACTGGCTATTATGTATCTCATGAAATGTTCGCCATAGAATATTGTGATTCTATGTAAACGAATTATCATAAATATGTTATATTCCAAAGCTAAGTTTAACCAAAGCTCTGATACCAACTGTGATGACCCCAAACTTCCATGGAATGAAAGTTAGGAATAATCATTTGGAATACAACATAAATACAATAATACAAATCACAAATACAACATAGCATAGGAAATTCATAGAGTAACAACATCATAGCAGCGGAAATATAATGTCATCAACCACATAAACACTACACCAAAACAGGTGATTCCCAACGAGTATAACTGTCGCAAACAATTTCAGCAACGCTTATTAGTGTTGCTATGGGGGGTGGCAATTTAGTACCAACACTTATAAGCGTTGGTAGATTTTCAGTTGCAACGCTTATAAGCGTTGGTAGATTTTCTTTCGCAACGCTTATAAGCGTCGGTAGATTTTTATTACCAACGCTTATAAGCGCTGTAAGATTTTTGTTTACCACGCTTATACATGTTACAATATGTTTGTTTGCAACGCCTATACATGTTACAAAATTTTAATTCACAACAAATATAAATTATAATAATACCAGAAATATGTATTAGCAACTCCCATCTAACATTAATAGTCAACTAATAACCAACATGATGATAATATAAATGATATTTATTATGAATCAAAAACTAATAGTGAACTCATTGCATACCAATAGACAACATTCATAGTCACGTAACGACATAGAATATGAGTTAACGACAAACAAGCACAATACATAATTAAATGACACGGTTGGAGTAACAGTTACATTATTATTCATATGAGGATCCCCTAAATTAGAAGCACCTTCTGTATGAGGAGTGGAAGGACTTGTAACAAGTTTTTTCTTGCAAATTAGGTATAAATTTCATAAAAGTTGAAGTAATTGAACTGATGGCGTTATTAACTTTGAGTAGCTACTTGCCTTTCTATCTCCAATTTCCAAACGGACAAATCCACGACTTGTTTTTTTTTCAGTTACAGCCTTTATAGCTCGAGCCACCTTTACTTGCTTTATAGAAGAAGTAAAACTAGCTGCTCGACAATAATTTTTCTTCATGTCGGAACCAAAAACTTCTGCAATTGGATCATTATCAAGATCATCTACTGCACCATTAGAACTACCATCCAATTTTCTCTTTTCTTCCGCTACCTCTAGAAGTGTCTGCATTCATTGAATGTCACATTAAATTGAAATTTCAGTTCCTTATTAAAAACAGAAAACATGAGTCTGCATCACGCACAAAATAATATTAAAAATAGAAAAACATGAGCCTAAACTAAGCCAAACACCTCAGTATTACTGAGCCGTAAGGCTCGGTAATACTGAGTATATAACGACTCAGTATACTGAGCCGATAGGCTCAGTAATACTGAGCTGAAAGGCTCAGGATTACTCAACTGTAAGGCTCAGTATACTGAGCCTATATCGGCTCAGTAATACTGAGCCGTAAGGCTCAATAATACTGATCCTATATCTGCATTGCATGCTAGATTTAGTTTAATGACTAGTGTTAATGTAAATGGTTTTAATATAGATAAAACAACAAGTCAGCGTACCACTAAAAAATAATATAGTTAAATGCAATAGCAACTCATACACCTATTTTTCATGCTGGCAAATAATGAATCATACCATTCTAAATTGTCCCAGCAAGATAAGAACCAAATTGACAAAATGATAAAGTAACAAGACGAACCCATGCTTCAAGTCTAGAAAAGGATATTCCTAGATATATCCAGTTTGGAATTGGTTTCTTTCTTGTTTTCTTAGAAATAAAAAAGGAAACATTAGGAAAAAAGTAACGAAATCCAAAGACATATATTAAATAAAAAAATATGATTCGAATTCGGGTTCATGAATTTCTACCTTCCACCTAACTGCTTTTGCAATGCGCGCCACTGAGTACATGTTGTCTGTTACTTCTCTTATTATTACGCTTCCTCCAGGGCCTAGAATTCTGTCCATTTCGACCATTAATTCCATAATATTGCACCTGTAAGGAATATGCATTAGTTCTAAACCATAGTACATATAATTGGATATAATTGGCAAAAGAATTTATTGCCATTATGATTCGAACATCGGACCCTTCATGCAGATTACAATATTCTGACCAGAGGATGAGCTATGTTAAAATCTAAAGCATCTTATGCTGTGTTAAATGTGAGTGGAAATAATGCTACAAATTATTACATGTCCGAAGTCATGTATTTTACAACTTTAAAATAGATTAAAATCTAAAGCATCTTATAAAACTAGTCAACCATGTAGTTATATTTCGAAAGATGGTATTTATTTATTTTCTTAACAAGTAATGCGTTCATACTCCTGCACATTTCAGCTAGTTGAGAAAATGATTTATTATCATCGTTAGGACTCGGATGTTGAACCTCTCAGATTCCAAAATTTTGACCAAATGAGCTATTGTATTTGTAAATAAAAATTATATTTACCTAGTGTTCCCAGTTGTTGTCTCCCTTATAAGGGAGTTGATTCCTGCTACATGAATCAAATCATAGGTTCGAGGGTACGTTGGAAAAGGCTCACACCTGAAACAACCAATCAAATATTTTGTTACGTCGTCATCATAAACAAAAGTCATATCATTATGATTGACACATGCATACTAACCCAACGGACTGAGCATACTAATTTTATCGTCATTGATGTATACAAATATTAACAACCTCTTAAATATGTGTACAAGTATTAACAACCTCTTAAATAAAAAATATTACCGAAAATATTGGTATACTTTAGAGAAGACACTTGCACTAAGATCCACTCCTGACCGCCTAAGCAGTCCCTTATCACAATTGCAAGCCTAAGTAGGCAATGATCACCTTTAAAAAGACACATAACACACTATGTAATAACAAGCAACAGGCCACCACATATGCAGCTTTATAGTATCAGTGTACTAGCACCACGAGGATGAAGACACAACAGATTTCTTCCTAAAAAATCACAAGGCACTACCACCTGATAACCTCACACGCATACAACTTTGCAAAATATAGACAATCAATGTAAATGACTGGCTTTTCACAACGTCAGAGAATTAACGATGCAACCAAAAAATGACGTGTACTTGAACCTACAAATATATACTAAAAAGTCACAAACCTCAATACCTTACCAGCATCCCAAATCAAGAAACCAAATCTCAAAGCCTGCAGAGATAACCGAACCAATCCAAACCCAAAAATGCAAGCGAGCAGAAAATGAGACACAGAAAACACCAGCTCAAGCCCAAGTGCATAAAATAAATTGATCCTAATTCCAACACCAACCCTCTAACTGAAACTAGTAAGAGGAGATTTGGACTCGCTTAAGAGCTAGAAGTTGGATAAGGAGGAGCCGAGGAAATACTCGAATGAAAGTGCAACTGCGGCACTCAACTGTAGTGGAGCTATTCTCGGAAACTCAACTGCGTTTTTCACCTCTTTGAATAATTTTTACACATATTTTGTTCATTTTATCTTAAGAGACAATGTGTATGCCTCTAATATGCATCAGAAAATAATGAAAAGAAGAATAAGTCAAATTTTGGTGAAGGAAAACACGTCTCCCGCTATTGTCCATGCGCGTAGAGTTCGACTCAGTAATCCTGAGCCTATATCGGCTCATTATTTCTAAGCCTATATCGGCTCAGCAACGCTGAGCCGTACGGCTCAGCGCTGCTGAGAACGGCTCAGCATTGCTGAGCCTATATAGGCTCAGCGTTGCTGAGCCATACGGCTCAGCGCTGCTGAGAACGGCTCAGCATTGCTGAGCCTATATAGGCTCAATGTTGCTGAGCTGTTCGGCTCAGCGCTGCTGAGAACGGCTCAGCATTGTTGAGCCGTACAACTCAGTAGCTGTTCAGCTGAGCCGCAAGGCTCAGCAAAGCTGAGCAGCTCAGTAGTCGTAAGGCTCAGCAATGCTGAGCAGTAAGGCTCGGTATTTAAAAAAAAAAAACAGGTATGAGTGGCAAACCATATTATTAACCCCATGATTTTTCTTTTGTGTGTGTAAGCAAACAAGAGTCCCTATAATTACTGAGAAGTAAATGGTCTTCATCAAAATATGGACATAAACTCAAACACAATCCTGGTCAGGTTTCTTATCATGTTTTAAGAAATTGTACAACTTGTTACCCTTTTATGTAGTAAGCATTTGCCACTTTTGTTCTTTGGATCAAAGCATGAGTTCTCTCCTGCAAATTTCTTAACTGAACACATGAAACTAATCACTGCACTTTCTCATTTGATAAGTTGAAACTTTTTCATTTCAGAATTCAAAACGTGTAATTTTATTCTAATTCGATGATAATGAACACATCATGCATTTCTTCGATGCACAATCGAAATACCTAATATATCCAAGAAAGTTAAACATATAAAATCATTATAAAATGAAGTTTCAAATGGACCAGAATATATATTTGGTTTTAGCTGAAACTTGGCAATCTGATATCAAATCAAAAGTATTAATAAGGAGGGGTCACTTAGACAAAGTATAATGTATTGAATAGATGATGTTTTGTATTCTATTGTAACAGTTATGCTAGTTAAGGTACCGCAGTAACCGAAATATTTATGAGTATAGGGTACCAATGTACAATATATTTCAACATTTATTTAAAGCTAGCCACCAAAAATTAGATGGTTAAACCGAATATACACATAGTAAGTATTTGAACCTATAATATACCGAATTATCTGAAGCTATAATATACCGCATATATCGAATTAGTAACAACTTACTGCAACTACAGAGTCCCTTCCAGTGACGGCTAATATATCAGCACAAGATACAACTCCAAGACATGCGTTTTCTACTGCTGCCTTTATTTTGTCGATGACATCAAATCCTCTTACAGAGTACTTGTTTGGGTTCGCACTTTTTTCACCGGTGAAATTATTTGTGTCATCAAGAAGCAATGATCCATCGCATCCCTGTATGATAAGCACAAATTTAAATATATATATACTATGTATATTTTTTGACACACACAGGAAAACTGAGACAGTGAAATCAATTTTGAACCTGTAATATATTAAATTAAAGAATGTAATGAATTCTCTTAAGTACTACAAATATATTTCATATTCCTCACTTCATTTTTCCAGGCGTATTCCTCCCATCCATTTGGCGAAGCATCAATGAACTCTTTCGTAAGAATTGTTGTACGGTTCCGCACCTGCTCCCACGTGGCCACTGCTTCACAAAGATTGAAGTCAAAAGATAAGCCATGAAGTTCTCCAGTTTTTGGATCCCTCCACTTTGCCTTTGTATCCCTAGGGAACTTCATTGTAATTTGGCAGTAGTAACTGTAACACCCCGTAATTCTGCGACATTAAGATTCTCAAATTAAAGTATAATTAATTTTTAAAAGAAAAATTAAAAGAAAAAGATCCATGCAGTTGTTTAATTTAAGTATTTTAACTAACATGAAAAAGAGAAGTAAGGAGAGAACAATAATTATTATTGTTCTAAGACTTATTAATAAAAGCCTCTGTAGCTCAGTTGGTTAAGGCATTGGATTTGTAGCATGGAGGTCGGGGGTTCGAACCCCGGCGGCGGCATAATTTTTTTATCTTTGTTTTAGAGAGGGCCAACTGAACATGCAAATATATGTGCGTATACAAATTCAAAATTTGAAAGGATAAGAACGTACATATAAGGAAATAAAGAAAAAATATACATATACATATGAGAAATATAAATATATATATACAAAAATATATGTATACGAAAGATAAAATTCAAGATAAGGCTACAGTCAATGAAATATGGCAACATCATTTGAATTTTGAAAATAAAATGAAATTTGTGCGTATATATATACGCGTAAAATGGTCGTTAGAGGAATTGTATACATATAAGAATATTTCATGTGAATAAAACAGTTAAACAAATTCCAGAAATTCAAAAGTTTGAAAATCAAACTTTTACACCAAAATAGCTTGTGGGACCCAATGCTGACTCAGCACTGCGTGTATGATAAGGTTTGGCTAGATTCATCTACGTACCTGGACTATTTTCTTAACTAGGTTCAATGCTGACTCAGCGCTGCGTGTACGATAAGGTCTTGAGCAGCTATATAAACAGCCCTAGTCTTCATTCTCTTTGCACCAATTCTCTTCTATCCTTATGCTGCTAAGATTCATGGCTTCTTCCCCTCCTCTAAATTTTCTTAAATAAATAAAATAAAATATGATTCAAGACGAGGAGATGCTGCTAAAAGACTTTTAAGGAGGGATTCAAATCAAAGTTTCAAGTGAAGAATTCAAAGGCTAGCTCAAACAAGTTTCAAGCAACGACGCACGAATCATAGCCACGCTTTCCTTCTTTTCTAGATCTATTTTCTGTAAGTTGGTTATTTCTAGATCTGAATATTTTGTTTTATTTGTGACATGAAATTAAAGGAATATGCCAAATCTCTCTCTCTCTCTCTTCGAATCTGTGTTTATACTCTTGGACTGAATTAAGAACTGTTATGATTCGAGGACAAATAAGACTGTAACCGTGACTATGACTATAGAACTGTGGCCTTTGAAAGCATATGCCTTTGGACTATGACATAAGCCTTTGATTTTGGGACATATAAACATTGCCTATGACAATGACTTAGGACTATGGGAATTATTTTCCCTTTTGAACTATGAACATCGCCTATATTGCCTATGACCATGGACATTACTTATGACTAAGAACATAAGCCTTTGAATTGGACATAAACTATTGCTTATGACATAATGAGGACAATTGTGATTTTGACACCCATGATTCATGATTAGGAAAATATTGCTTTAGTTTGGTGATTGTGAAATTGGGTCTAAACCCAATTATTTATTCTACCTGTTCCTTGGTTTTTTCTTTGGTTTTAAGACAGTGGGAATTTACCTATTAAGTTAGGTCTACCCACGTTCTTGAACCTATTTTGCCCATTCTTTGGTTTTAAGACAGTGGGAATTTACCTATTTAGTTAGGTCTACCCATATTCTTGAACCTACATTGTTATCCAAACCTTTTTATGCCAATTATTCCTTCTTGTCATTTTGATTCATTCCCTTTTTATCTACGAATCTAGATTTATTTATAATCTAGGTTGAATCACGATTATTCGAACGGTGGAAATGCGATTTGGGGAAAAACATGGAAATGAATATGAACATAATTGTAAACTTGGAAATTGGCATAATTTGGAATATGTATTATGACATGCATATTAAAATGAAAACGGGGAAATTTGACATGGATTAGGGAATATGTGATTTTGACATATTAAATTTAGCATTAGTAAGTAAGCTAAATTTTAGGCATAAAATGTAAACTAGAAAAATAATTCTAGTTTTGCCATAAATTGTGAATTAGGATGTTAAACCAAGATTGGGTTAATTAAGGTTGATTTGGAATAAGTATATTAGCACAATTTTGAATTTATTCATAATTGTGAGCAATTGTCATGTTTAGAATAAATTATGGTTAGCGACACTAAATTTGGTATAATTTACATACCAAAAAGTATAAATATGATAAATAAGAGAGAATGGGCCATAATAATAAATGTGACAATGTACATTAAAAGAGTAGTAATGAAATAAGTAAATTAGGAGTAATTTACTTATAGAATTCGTCATAAATGTTAAATTGTTCATTTACCACAAAATATTTAACTTGGTTAAGTTTTGGCCATAAATTATAAACTAGGATATTTAATCTAGTTTCGGCAATGAAATAGGAAATGGCCTAAACTGCATGTTGGGTTAGGACTTGGGCCTAGAATATAAGTATACTAGTAGGCTTGACAAATAAATATAGGCCAAATTTGTCTAAAAAGGGGAAATGGGATTTTGAAATAAATTGTTAACAATTTATAAACAAAAGAAAAGTATTTTGATAACATCCCTTTTTATAACACATAGACCAGAAGGTTCTAGGGTGACAGAGAGGATAGTGTCTAGGCTTGGGTTTGCAAAATACAAGTTTCCTGCCCTCCCTGGCTATCCCTAACTGATCCGAAGGACGGGATGGTTGTTTTCAAAACCAGATTTGGAAATTAATCAAAAACCCTTTGAACTTAGAAAACATGAATATGCCTAACCCGAGGTTAGACTGAGTTGCGGTGTAAACCTGCCCGGAACCGACCGGCACATCCAGTAACCGCAGCAATATCTGTCTAATGTGAGAGGTTGCGGCTTTAATTTATTAATTAAAGCTAGAACAAGAATGGGAGAGTTAAGTCCATAGGAACACTTAACCAACCTAACACGGTTAAGCTAGAATGGGAAGGTTAAGGAACACTTAACCAACTTAGCACAGTTAAAGCTAGAATGGGAGGGTTAAGTCCATGGGAATACTTAGCCAAATTAACATGTTGACTAGACTAGAAGGTGGGGTTAAGTAAAATTAATACACTTAGCCAATTTAACATGTTAATTAGACTAGAGGTTGGGGTTAAGTAATACACTTAGCCAAATTAATATGTTAACTGGACTAGACCATAGGGTTAAGTAAACTTGAACGCTTAACCATCAGAATATGATAAATGAATAGGGTTAAGTAAAAAGCATGAAGGGATAACACTTAACCAGTGTAATGGGAAGAGGGTTAAGATAGCTTGAATCGACTAAAGACACTTAACCAACCCAACCTGGCGAGAAAGAAAACTAAGTAGTAGACCTCAGTTGAAAAAGGGACTAAGTAGTAAAACTTAGTTAAGAAAACAAGGAATTTGGAAACTAAGTGGTAAACCTTAGTTAGTAGAACTAAGTAGTAATTCTTAGTATAACACGAAGGAGCAGACATCCATCTGGTTTTAAGAAGGCTCCAACGAATTGGGTTGCAAAGCCCGAGGCTTCGAGGGGACGTGAGGGTACTCTTGGTATCCCTCTGTGAGGCTGCAGATGATCATCCTGGGCTCACAGAGGTTAAGTTCTGTGTTATAAGAACCGAGGGTATGCCTTGGTTGCAATATATATATGGCAACCTAAAGACTAGGATGGACCGGCGTGATTCGGCGAGGAAACGGTAGCCCTGTGATAGCAACTCGTCGTCTACCATCCATCTTGAGTCAGTCGAGATACGTGAAGCGGAAAGGCGGAGAACTCCAAAAGACCATAATTGCTATCTAGTTATGGGTGAGGATGGCCATAGGATAGTGGGGCACCGGGGGCCGGCGTATAGTTCTCATTTTACAAAGGGTGCCTTTCATTAGTTGAGGGAGGGGTCAAGTGGGACCATAGCCACTGGAATAAAAACAGACCTTAGCATCTGCATCGGCAGATATCTGAAAGCTCCCGACCGAGTTCTATATTCCTTGATTTGCCCTGTCACAGGACTCGGACCGCACATTACAGGACATGTGCATCTAGACAAGCGATAACGATTCGCGATACATGCGTGGGGAAGTATAGGAAGATATACCACTCTAGGTAGTGTGTCTTAGACTTGGGGGCATCGTTCGACAGGCAGCGTAATCCCTAGTTGGACTAGGTGGCATAAATCCGAGAAGCGTTCAGCAGATAGCGTAAACTCTAGTTAAATCTAGAAAGCACCTGATAGAAAACCCTAGATTTGATCTAGGTAATAAATAATGAATGTATGCCGGAAGGCAATGGAAAATACAGGGATTGGGATCACGTTATCGTTACTAGTTGGGACACTAGGTAGGTGGTGCAGAGATATAGAAATCAGTATAACAAGGAAATAGCGAAGCGGCGAAGTATTAGAGCGAAGCGGCGAAAGTATTAGAGCGTATCCAGTTTATCTTATCTTAGCATATCTTGTGATTACCTTGTCCAATCTTGTTGACCCTATCGTCATGGTGTAATCTTGTATTCAGTTAATTCATGTCGTTTTGTTTTCCATGTTCACATGCTAGAAGTTACTGAACTTACTCAGGCTTTATGTCTGACTCTGTTTTTCTTTCGTCTTCTTTTCTTCCGTTTCCCCCCCCCCTCAGGTAGTAGAGGAGGGAGTAGTATAGCTCAGGTTAAGTTGGACTGTCACTCTTTCCCAGCTTGAAGATTTATCGAAGTCTGCTTGGATTCTCTTATCAGATGCTATGGCTGGCTCATGCAAAAATTAGGGAATATAAATGTTGTTTTATGCTTCTTTATTTTGTAAGACAGATGATACTCTGATATTGTAAAGAAATCATTGTACAAATTATTTTATCAATAAAGCAAAGTTTTATCTTCCGCTGTTTAATTTCTGTCTGTCTTGTAATTTATCTGCATCTTTTACCCTAAATGCTCCACAGAACTTAGTGCATTCCCTTTGTGAGTGACACTAACGGATGTGGGGTGTTACACGTGGTATCAGAGCTGAAGGTTACCAGATCAGATAAAAGATTTTAAAAAAATATTTTTCAAAACGGTCTTTAAAGAAGCATTTTCAAAATAAAAGTTTTGTTTTAAAGGCATATTCCCCAAAGCCATACGCACTATCTTTTCTTCCTCTATTTGAATTCTTGTCTCCTTCTTTCTTGACTCTCTGGGGCTCCTGGCTTTCTGGGAGGTAACCTCATCGAAGGGCGAAGTAGTGCCCGACTTCCATCTATAGCCGTAGTTTTTTTTACTTACGGCCAGTCTTCTTTCAAGTTTATAGGGTTTTTCCGTGCGATAGAGGCAACTTTCGAGAGATTTGCCAACATGGTTACACGCAGAAGTTTGGCAAAGGAGCACGACCCAAGGATGAGGAAATTATGGATGTAGACTTGGCTCACGAAGGAGGAAGGGATTATAAAACCTAAGACAAGAGGAAGTATCTTTACTATGGTATGATAGGGCATATAATTAAGGACAAAGGACAAGATTTTCAGAAGGGCAAGTACATGCTGAGCGTACCTAGGAGATAGGTGGTAAAAGTTTCTGTTGGAAGAATCTAGTTTTTCTTTTCGGATTTAGCGCTTCGCATTTGTTCATATTTGCTTCCATAGTTGAGTCTCTGCACCTTAGTACTTGTATAGTAAGAAGATCCCAATCAGTCTCAAACCCAGTGGGTGGTTCGACCCGTTTATATTTGGTTAGTAGGGGTTTGAATAGCTATCGAGTTTGCTTATATCATATCACGTAGATTGTCTAAAGGAGATATTCCTTGGGTGCATGTCTAATATTGGTTTAGGCCTTTGGGGCTTGTACTTGAGGAATGTCAAGTTCGACTAGGATGGTTTGCATGAGAGATGGATAGTTGTGGCAGGCGCTCTAAAAAGCGCGTATTGACCTTTTGACCCTTATAATTATGGCATGATGGATAAGATAGGAGGAGAGACCTCTGATCATCCTAGTATATACACTTGGTTGACATTTGTTCATTTTGGAGATGGAGCTTAGAAACTTCGCAATCGTGGAGTAAACATTGGTTAAGATATAGTGGAGTAAAGCTCGAGAAGGCTAGATACTAGCATCATACCCTTTTTCTTAAGGGTGCATCCTTGATTTCTTTGTTTAGGAGCTTTACGCATAGTTGTTTCTCTCTTTCCAAAGTATATCCTCTAGGTCGTATCTGCGATCCTTAGGTAGAAGCCAATGGATGTAAACATGTATTTGAAACATGTTATGGTTGAATGGTTGCAAATGGTTGCTCATGGATGCATATGCATACGTATTAGGCACTAGATCAAGTTCGGACGCTCTCATATTGCATTTACATATATGCATTTGTTTATAAGTTGAACTTGATATGATATCATATGGACGTTGCATATGGATGAATGGCTGTGCACGCATGTAGTATTTACATGACTAGGGATGTTTGCATGCATGATTGGACGCATGGCACTAACATGATTTGCATTAAGGAGGTCAACTGAATCAGTAGACCGCCTGATTTTGCATTAGATAGAGACATATACACACACTATGCATATGAACATGAAAGCATTAGAAATCTTTTAAGGACAATGAATGCCTGTGATTGAATGGTTGAGTAGATGGGTGATTGGATGGTAGGACACATTCTTCCTAACTTGAAGATTTCGGGGACGAAATCCTTTTAAGTGGGGGAGAATGTAACACCCCGTAATTCTGCGACATTAAGATTCTCAAATTAAAGTATAATTAATTTTTAAAAGAAAAATTAAAAGAAAAAGATCCATGCAGTTGTTTAATTTAAGTATTGTAACTAACATGAAAAAGAGAAGTAAGGAGAGAACAATAATTATTATTGTTCTAAGACTTATTAACAAAAGCCTCTGTAGCTCAGTTGGTTCAGGCATTGGATTTGTAGCATGGAGGTCGGGGGTTCGAACCCCGGCGGCGGCATAATTTTTTATCTTTGTTTTAGAGAGGGCTAACTGAACATGCAAATATATGTGCGTATACAAATTCAAAATTTGAAAGGATAAGAACGTACATATAAGGAAATAAAGAAAAAATATACATATACATATGAGAAATATAAATATATATATATATACAAAAATATATGTATACGAAAGATAAAATTCAAGATAAGGCTACAGTCAATGAAATATGGCAACATCATTTGAATTTTGAAAATAAAATGAAAGTTGTGCGTATATATATACGCGTAAAATGGTCGTTAGAGGAATTGTATACATATAAGAATATTTCATGTGAATAAAACAGTTAAACAAATTCCAGAAATTCAAAAGTTTGAAAATCAAACGTTTACGCCAAAATAGCTTGTGGGACCCAATGCTGACTCAGCACTGCGTGTATGATAAGGTTTGGCTAGATTCATCTACGTACCTGGACTATTTTCTTAACTAGGTTCAATGCTGACTCAGCGCTGCGTGTACGATAAGGTCTTGAGCAGCTATATAAACAGCCCTAGTCTTCATTCTCTTTGCACCAATTCTCTTCTATCCTTATGCTGCTAAGATTCATGGCTTCTTCCCCTCCTCTAAATTTTCTTAAATAAATAAAATAAAATATGATTCAAGACGAGGAGATGCTGCTAAAAGACTTTTAAGGAGGGATTCAAATCAAAGTTTCAAGTGAAGAATTCAAAGGCTAGCTCAAACAAGTTTCAAGCAACGACGCACGAATCATAGCCACGCTTTCCTTCTTTTCTAGATCTATTTTCTGTAAGTTGGTTATTTCTAGATCTGAATATTTTGTTTTATTTGTGACATGAAATTAAAGGAATATGCCAAATCTCTCTCTCTCTCTCTTCGAATCTGTGTTTATACTCTTGGACTGAATTAAGAACTGTTATGATTCGAGGACAAATAAGACTGTAACCGTGACTATGACTATAGAACTGTGGCCTTTGAAAGCATATGCCTTTGGACTATGACATAAGCCTTTGATTTTGGGACATATAAACATTGCCTATGACAATGACTTAGGACTATGGGAATTATTTTCCCTTTTGGACTATGAACATCGCCTATATTGCCTATGACCATGGACATTACTTATGACTAAGAACATAAGCCTTTGAATTGGACATAAACTATTGCTTATGACATAATGAGGACAATTGTGATTTTGACACCCATGATTCATGATTAGGAAAATATTGCTTTAGTTTGGTGATTGTGAAATTGGGTCTAAACCCAATTATTTATTCTACCTGTTCCTTGGTTTTTTCTTTGGTTTTAAGACAGTGGGAATTTACCTATTAAGTTAGGTCTACCCATGTTCTTGAACCTATTTTGCCCATTCTTTGGTTTTAAGACAGTGGGAATTTACCTATTTAGTTAGGTCTACCCATATTCTTGAACCTACATTGTTATCCAAACCTTTTTATGCCAATTATTCCTTCTTGTCATTTTGATTCATTCCCTTTTTATCTACGAATCTAGATTTATTTATAATCTAGGTTGAATCACGATTATTCGAACGGTGGAAATGCGATTTGGGGAAAAACATGGAAATGAATATGAACGTAATTGTAAACTTGGAAATTGGCATAATTTGGAATATGTATTATGACATGCATATTAAAATGAAAACGGGGAAATTTGACATGGATTAGGGAATATGTGATTTTGACATATTAAATTTAGCATTAGTAAGTAAGCTAAATTTTAGGCATAAAATGTAAACTAGAAAAATAATTCTAGTTTTGCCATAAATTGTGAATTAGGATGTTAAACCAAGATTGGGTTAATTAAGGTTGATTTGGAATAAGTATATTAGCACAATTTTGAATTTATTCATAATTGTGAGCAATTGTCATGTTTAGAATAAATTATGGTTAGCGACACTAAATTTGGTATAATTTACATACCAAAAAGTATAAATATGATAAATAAGAGAGAATGGGCCATAATAATAAATGTGACAATGTACATTAAAAGAGTAGTAATGAAATAAGTAAATTAGGAGTAATTTACTTATAGAATTCGTCATAAATGTTAAATTGTTCATTTACCACAAAATATGTAACTTGGTTAAGTTTTGGCCATAAATTATAAACTAGGATATTTAATCTAGTTTCGGCAATGAAATAGGAAATGGCCTAAACTGCATGTTGGGTTAGGACTTGGGCCTAGAATATAAGTATACTAGTAGGCTTGACAAATAAATATAGGCCAAATTTGTCTAAAAAGGGGAAATGGGATTTTGAAATAAATTGTTAACAATTTATAAACAAAAGAAAAGTATTTTGATAACATCCCTTTTTATAACACATAGACCAGAAGGTTCTAGGGTGACAGAGAGGATAGTGTCTAGGCTTGGGTTTGGAAAATACAAGTTTCCTGCCCTCCCTGGCTATCCCTAACTGATCCGAAGGACGGGATGGTTGTTTTCAAAACCAGATTTGGAAATTAATCAAAAACCCTTTGAACTTAGAAAACATGAATATGCCTAACCCGAGGTTAAACTGAGTTGCGGTGTAAACCTGCCCGGAACCGACCGGCACATCCAGTAACCGCAGCAATATCTGTCTAATGTGAGAGGTTGCGGCTTTAATTTATTAATTAAAGCTAGAACAAGAATGGGAGAGTTTAGTCCATAGGAACACTTAACCAACCTAACACGGTTAAGCTAGAATGGGAAGGTTAAGGAACACTTAACCAACTTAGCACAGTTAAAGCTAGAATGGGAGGGTTAAGTCCATGGGAATACTTAGCCAAATTAACATGTTGACTAGACTAGAAGGTGGGGTTAAGTAAAATTAATACACTTAGCCAATTTAACATGTTAATTAGACTAGAGGTTGGGGTTAAGTAATACACTTAGCCAAATTAATATGTTAACTGGACTAGACCATAGGGTTAAGTAAACTTGAACGCTTAACAATCAGAATATGATAAATGAATAGGGTTAAGTAAAAAGCATGAAGGGATAACACTTAACCAGTGTAATGGGAAAAGGGAAGAGGGTTAAGATAGCTTGAATCGACTAAAGACACTTAACCAACCCAACCTGGCGAGAAAGAAAACTAAGTAGTAGACCTCAGTTGACAAAGGGACTAAGTAGTAAAACTTAGTTAAGAAAACAAGGAATTTGGAAACTAAGTGGTAAACCTTAGTTAGTAGAACTAAGTAGTAATTCTTAGTATAACACGAAGGAGCAGACATCCATCTGGTTTTAAGAAGGCTCCAACGAATTGAGTTGCAAAGCCCGAGGCTTCGAGGGGACGTGAGGGTACTCATGGTATCCCTCTGTGAGGCTGCAGATGATCATCCTGGGCTCACAGAGGTTAAGGTCTGCGTTAGAAGAACCGAGGGTATGCCTTGGTTGCAATATATATATGGCAACCTAAAGACTAGGATGGACCGGCGTGATTCGGCGAGGAAACGGTAGCCCTGTGATAGCAACTCGTCGTCTACCATCCATCTTGAGTCAGTCGAGATACGTGAAGCGGAAAGGCGGAGAACTCCAAAAGACCATAATTGCTATCTAGTTATGGGTGAGGATGGCCATAGGATAGTGGGGCACCGGGGGCCGGCGTATAGTTCTCATTTTACAAAGGGTGCCTTTTATTAGTTGAGGGAGGGGTCAAGTGGGACCATAGCCACTGGAATAAAAACAGACCTTAGCATCTGCATCGGCAGATATCTGAAAGCTCCCGACCGAGTTCTGTATTCCTTGATTTGCCCTGTCACAGGACTCGGACCGCACATTACAGGACATGTGCATCTAGACAAGCGATAACGATTCGCGATACATGCGTGGGGAAGTATAGGAAGATATACCACTCTAGGTAGTGTGTCTTAGACTTGGGGGCATCGTTCGACAGGCAGCGTAATCCCTAGTTGGACTAGGTGGCATAAATCCGAGAAGCGTTCAGCAGATAGCGTAAAATCTAGTTAAATCTAGAAAGCACCTGATAGAAAACCCTAGATTTGATCTAGGTAATAAATAATGAATGTATGCCGGAAGGCAATGGAAAATACAGGGATTGGGATCACGTTATCGTTACTAGTTGGGACACTAGGTAGGTGGTGCAGAGATATAGAAATCAATATAACAAGGAAATAGCGAAGCGGCGAAGTATTAGAGCGAAGCGGCGAAAGTATTAGAGCGTATCCAGTTTATCTTATCTTAGCATATCTTGTGATTACCTTGTCTAATCTTGTTGACCCTATCGTCATGGTGTAATCTTGTATTCAGTTAATTCATGTCGTTTTGTTTTCCATGTTCACATGCTAGAAGTTACTGAACTTACTCAGGCTTTATGTCTGACTCTGTTTTTCTTTCGTCTTCTTTTCTTCCGTTTCCCCCCCCCCCTCAGGTAGTAGAGGAGGGAGTAGTATAGCTCAGGTTAAGTTGGACTGTCACTCTTTCCCAGCTTGAAGATTTATCGAAGTCTGCTTGGATTCTCTTATCAGATGCTATGGCTGGCTCATGCAAAAATTGGGGAATATAAATGTTGTTTTATGCTTCTTTATTTTGTAAGACAGATGATACTCTGATATTGTAAAGAAATCATTGTACAAATTATTTTATCAATAAAGCAAAGTTTTATCTTCCGCTGTTTAATTTCTGTCTGTCTTGTAATTTATCTGCATCTTTTACCCTAAATGCTCCACAGAACTTAGTGCATTCCCTTTGTGAGTGACACTAACGGATGTGGGGTGTTACAGTAACCACCACCAATAGCTTGTAGGCCCAAGCCATTAGCTTTAACACATTTCTTATATCCATCTTGCATTAATGCCAATGCACTTAAATCATCCTCAGAAACACGAGTCTGTCGTAGATATTGGAAATGCCTGTTATATAGATGAATAGCACGAGGGTACTTGTTATTACAACAATCAATAGACTCAGTTGCAGAATATTATTCTTGAGGGCGATTTCTTCTTCCCACAAAAATGAAAAGAAAAAAAAATTCAGTTCAAAATTTATAGTATAATTATCTTTTTGTTTTTGGTTCGCAAAATGCAAATAATATTCTCTTGACCTGCATAACAGATTACAACCAAAAAAAAAAGATGTCATTCCATTTCAACTGCGATCTCCTTCATTCTTGGAAGCAAACAGTTCAGTATATCAATTTATTTTAGCATATTCATATATTTATATTCAACAAAAATCAATAGAAAACTTGCATCTCTAAATCATTTTCAAACATCCTATATAAAAATGAATGATTTAGCCAAACTACTTCAGTTTATTTTTTCACTTTCATACACATTGAAATAAAAAGGTTCAACTAATTCCACTAATATAATTAATTTTGACAAATTTCCAACACAAAACATTAGTAAAGAATGATTAAAACCACCATACACTAAGATCAGATTCTTCTCTGCAGAACAAACGCTAAGTTTTTGCTGTTCTATGTCACTTATTATCAAAAAAGGTTAATGTAAAGCAAAAAGAAAAACAAACGACGTACCTTAAAAAGCTGAAATCATTCAAATGACAACGGCAAGTAAAGTGGACCGAAGCTGTTAGGGGAATAGGGTTTCAAACGATGAAATCAGATACCTGAAATCGAAATGGTAAGTAAAGTGAACCGAAGCTGTTAGAGGAATAGGGTTTCAAAAAATGTCCAAAAAAGATGAAATCAGATTCGAGCAATGTTATTCTAACCTGAAATCAATGAAAGCATATACCTGAAATCGAAATTCAAACGATGTTCTCTGAAGCCAAATCGATTCTCCCCCAAAATCCGATTCTTTGATGTCGGAACGGATCTGAACACTTTAAGCTTCGCGATTCTTTGATGCAGGAACGAATTTGAACGAATTCTGGGATCCGGTATTTTTTTTCTTTTGGGGAATCGTTGGATTTTCTGATTTAGCGGCCGTTCTTTGAGAAAGCGTTGGGCAAAAGAAATGAGAAATGGAAAGGTTATGGACGTGAGTTTACCTTTTTACCCTCAGAAAGCAGCCTTACCAACACAAATAAGGGTTGGCAATAAAAAAATTATAATTATGTATTTTTGGCAACACTTTTTAATTATAGCAACGCATATTATTGTTATTACCTTACAACACAAATAAGTGTTGGCAATTGTGAAAAAAAAGGGTTACCAAATGGCCATTATGGTGTAGTGTCCACAGTCACAGAATTCTAAATTATTACATCAAGTTTGCAGAAAAAGAAATAAGTTCCAACTCCAACTTAAACAACGTGAAATGAAACAAGTTTGATGTCCGGAATTAAAAAGAGAAAAATGCAATAGTAGCAAATGATAGTTGCCTTCAAGCTCCAAGTCATCACCTCTCCACGAAAGCAAATCCAAGAAAGATAATAAGCAGCTCCAAAGAAAAGACTCCAAGCAAGAATGAACCTGTTTACTTGGCTGCCCGTGTAGAAAGGAAGGCACCCGAGTTTGCAAAAAGGTGGAAACAAACAGCGGGTCAGTCGTGGGACTGGTGTGAGAATTCTTAACTAATTTAACTACTAGTAATAAGGCAAAATCCAAGGACCACGCCGCTATCGCGGAACGGGTTTACTCCAATGGATTGCCGTGCATAATTTAAAGTGACAGAATAAATAATAAGTGAATCGTAAAACAACGCTATGCTTTTGAGAAAAATTGAATCACCATAAGGCCCAAGTCCCATCACATAATGCAACACAAACCAAAGGATAGGGTTATACCTTATGGTGATTAAACATGCTAAATACAGCAAATACGAGTTTAATATTATTATTAGTATATATGGAAAACATTCCAAAATAAATGTATCAATCCTAGGACACATAGATACCATAATACTATGCTTCCATACTAGTAATACAATCAAATCCGTGGGTTCTTATTGGAAGTTTGGATTTCCATCATGAGTCAAGGCTAGGGAGGAGCTCCTTACCGATTCGAGACACTCTAGCTAATGCCTCAGGATCCCCCGCAGTGAACCCTTGGATAGCTGCAGGGCCGGTCCACACATACAGCTTCGTGGATTAGTTATTCCTGAACACACGTTTCCCGGTCCTATAGGACCAATCATCCGAGGCGCCTCATTCCATCATCCACATAAGTAAAATGTCGGGTCGTGTTAAAGCCCAATCACCACTTCTAGCTAGAAAGAAACGTGTTGCTCTCCCTGCGTTCCCTTCTCCCGTTTTAGACTCCGCCGGTGTGTGAGGCTCGCGAAGTCACGCTATACACAAAGCTATGCCTAAACAGGCTATGCTTTGATCATTCCACAAGGCCTGCTTTTCAACAAAGCCTTGATTGATCATATGCATCTTAGCATGCTACATCGTCACTCCATATCGCACTACCAATCCTTTGCCGAAATATATGGAAGGGTGTTAAGCAAGAGAATAAATTCTCCGCCACCAAACATCCATACATTCAACAGAAGATTAATAACATGATATTTAATGGAGTACGACGTCAAACATACAATCCATTTAGTAGCTTATGCTCTGGGTCTAAGCGAAAACCAAACCCGTGAAATCAACACGTACGATTGGGCAATGACCATGACCCTTGAATTGGGAGCAAGTCAAATCAGGGCCTCGATCGTTGTCCATTCGAGGGAAGATTTACGGTCTTCATACGCCATTTTCATACTTTAATTAACGTCGTTTGATTATTTGGAATGAGAGAACTCGGGCTTTCCAAATAATCCTCGTATATATATATGTTTAAAATCCTTCATATTTGCTGATATCATTTTATAATGGTTACTTCCTATTTTAATTATTTAAAATAATTAAATTTTTATTTAACGACGCCTTAAGCCAATGGGCGACTATGGCGCTGCATTCAACCAATTTGATTTTTACATTTCTCAGAATCTAACCATTGGATCTTAACGTGATATATATCGTTGGTAAGATTTTTCCAAGGCGGTCCTAATGGTTTCAGTTTCAAGAAAATCCGACAGTCGGATCTTCTTGTATAGTCGTTTAAATGTACGATTTCAAAAACGTGAACTACCACGCTCCATTCGTTTAATTTTAATTATATATAATCGTTTAATCGTGATAACGTCGTTTGATTTAAACAATGCTCTAAACAACTACCGGTCCTTATTAAATTTTAGTTCATTTGAAAACGAAGATAATATTACAGCATCCTAATTTCATTCTTTACTTACATTAAAAATGTGAATTCCATCCTTTTCATTTACATGTAAAAATGTAAATTTAATTCCTATGCAAATTTCTATTTTCTATTTACATGTAAAAACGTAAATTTTGATACATTGCAAAATCCTACTTTTAAATTACATATAAAAATGTAAATTTCAACTTCAATGTACATTCTCATCTTAGTTACATAATAAAAATGTAACCTATATTTGCAGTGTGAATCCTATTCTAAATTTACATATAAAAATGTAAATTTAATTCCAATGCAAATTCTACTTCCTATTTACATTGTAAAAATATGATTTTTAATTACAATGCAAACTCTACTTCCTATTTACATTGTAAAAATATGATTTTTAACTACAATGCAAACTCTACTTCCTATTTACATTGTAAAATATGATTTTTAATTACAATGAAAACTCTACTTCTTATTTACATTGTAAAAATATGATTTTTAATTACAATGCAAACTCTACTTCTTATTTACATTGTAAAAATATGATTTTAATTACAATGCAAACTCTCATTCTAATTACATAGAAAAATGTAATTTTTATCCTACGGTGTAAATTCACATTTTAATTACATAGAAAAATGTTATTTTTATCATACGGTGTAAATTCACATTTTAATTACATAGAAAAATGAAATTTTTATCATACGGTGTAAATTCACATTTTAATTACATAAAAAAATGTAATTTTTATCATACGGTGTAAATTCACATTTTAATTACATAGATTTTTTTTTTTTTACATACGGTGTAAATTCATATTTTAATCACACTAAAAATAATGTAATTTTCATGCAGTGAAAATTCCTATTTTCATTTACTTTAATAAAAATGTAAATTTTCATACAGTGTAAATCATGTCTTAATTTACATTAAAAAAAGATGTAAATTTCATACGGTGTAAATCATGTCTTAATTTACATTAAAAAAAGATGTAAATTTCATGCGGTGTAAATTCTCTTTCTAATTACATTAAAAAGAATGAAATTCTTTATTTGCAATGCAAATTCACCTTTTCTAATTACATCAAGAAATGTAATTCTTATTTTATAATGAAAGTGGTAATAAACATCACATGTCAAATTTTGTCCTTTAATTTACTATGTAAAATCCTACCCTTTGATTACATTAAAAATGTACTTTTAAATTTACATGTAGGTTCTCTTCTAAATTTCATATATGAATGCATTCTTAATTTACCATGTAAATTAACATTCTTATTACATATAAAATGTAATTCTTTTATTTACGATGCAAAATCTCATCTTCTAATTTACATCGCAAAAACATCGTCTTTTTTTTTTTTTTTTAAACTTTACTTACAACGTAAAAATTATGACCAAATTTCATGTCCAATATTTCGTGTCTAATATCTCATGTCTAATCCAACCACAAACAATACTTTAAATAATAAAAGGGATCAAGTCGAGTTGATAACATGAAGTTAATCTTAAGTTAAGAGTTCTAGTTAAATTCTGAGAATAACTGCGGGTGTTTCGTGAATAATAACAAAACATGATAGACAAGATTAACAAATAGATGATCCTAATATATCACCATCGGATCTAGTATTTAAATTTTCAGATCTAATATCACAACATCACAAACAATTCAGATCCATAATTTAGAATAACATCCATCGCAGATTTATTTATATTAGCCATTCAAACTTCACATAACGCAAGAATAATAATTAAATTAATTAAATTTAATTAAAAATAAATTCTCATATTGCTTGGGACTGAAATGAAGGTCCAAAATCGATCAGATCTCGTGTTCGAAGTCACGGCGGTTTCGGATCTGAAAGATTTTAATTTGAAGTTCATATGTATAAATTAGAAACTGACTTTTTACCACTGTCACTGTAACGATTAAAAGCGTTGCAAATCTGAAATTGAAATTTACCTTGAACTTCAGAAAGTTCAAAACTTTGAATTCAATTTACATGAGATATAGTCAATGGTTTGAGGAGCCGTTTGTTGGAGGTGGACCACCTACGATAGGCGCACGTGCGTCAGGAGTTGGGGGGGTGCGGCGGCGACAGGCGGACTCGACGGCGGAAGGAAGGGCGTGGGTTTGGAGGGTCGGGGCGGGCTAACGGGGGCATGAGGGGAGGTGATTCTTGTCGGAGATGGAAGAGGAGAGAAAGAGCTTCTGAAAACTCAACTACGCCCCTGTCTAATTCTCTACGGATTGGGAGGAATCGGAGCTCAAAGTTTTGAGCTGTTCATGGGTTCAGCGGCTTTGAAATGAGGAAGAACGACGTACTGTTCATCCTGTATTTATACGGTATTTCTAGGGCATTTTATTTTATTTTTAATTTGATTAATTCTAGAAATTAGGGTTTTTCCGTCCGATCTCCGAACGGAGCCCAATGACTGTCGATCAATAGGTTTTGACGCCTTCTGAACGTAATGGCGCTATTGCCGAAGTCCAATTCTCAAGTTAAAAGCATGTTTCTTTTATTTTTAAAATAAATCTTTTATTTTTAATTCGAACGTACTTTCTAATTTTACAGGGGTCACATACGAAGTCAGAAAAATCCGAAAAAAATATTTTTGGTTATGTTTTGACGATACGGTCTTAACAAAACTAATTTCGTCGAATTCTGAGATTGTTTGAAAAATGGTCATTTTCTGGTCGATCCAATTTAACTGTAATTAACCAAACACATCTTCCTTTGCCACGCTCACATATTAACTTCAAAATCATGAAATTTGAAACGTAGCCATAATTTGACATCCCGAATCCAACAAAAGTGGTTTCGTCGAATTCTGAGGTCGTATGCAAAAATGTCTATTTTCAAGGGCGATATATTCCCTATAGCGACCTTTCTGAAAATTCATTTGGCCATAACTTTTGATTCCCGCTATGAAACTTCGATTTTTCAGATTCGTTAGAAAGATATTCATTAACAGATTTAAATATTTTTCATTTCACCAAAATCCGGTTTACTCTGCTTCCTGTGTGGTCAGTCAAAGTTCTGGTTTGACTTTTCAAACTACCGTCCTTTCCTAATTCCTTTAATAATTAAATTAAACGTATTCGTATTAAATCTAATCAAAATAAATTTTTAGTTATTTTTTTTTATTTAACTATTCAATTATTTAAACACCTTTAAAATCTCTAAAATAAAAATTTTAAATTGGCCCCAAATTCCGGGTTTACAATCTGCAAGAACAGTTTCATCGTCGGGGGTAGTGAAGGAAACACTTCATTCATCTTAGTTTCTTGAATTTCTTACCCTTTTTGATTTGAATGTTGGGATTCGGGTTGAAAAGATTCTTGACTTTTCCTGGGTTGGTTTCTAGGTTGATACCGTTTGCAAATTGGTTAAGCTTCCGACAAATTCCCAACTCCAACTTCATCCTTGCTATCCTATTTCTCTTCAATAGCAACTATTTTCGTCCCATCACTCTCTACATCAAATTCATAAACTGAAGTTATGGGAATTCTTGGTTATGAATGACGAAATGTTGGCGTAGGAATTGAAACATTAGTGGTATATAAGTTAGACAGGGCTGTTCTTGGAAGCATACAAGGGACGATTGAGGTGCAACAACGGTCCTATTTTCAATTGGTGGGGAACTTTGGACATAATATGTAGCACACCCTACAGTAACATCACAAGAAGCATTAACCCTTGTATTATTATAAAAATCAACAGTAATTGAATTCTCTACTATTTCATCCATGATTACATCAAAGAATCCAAGTTCATTAAAATACAAGTCAACCTTTGGGATATTAGTTTGTTAGCTCGATACAAATATTCTAAATACTGTAAGAAAGCTTGACAGTCTTCCTTTTTTCAAAATCTGAAAGAAAATCTGATGATATGCTATTTTGAAGAGAGGAGATAGTATCACCAATCTTCCGTTGACAGTTTGGATAGAAAAAATTATAATGCATAGCTTCATCGATTCGTTCACCTTGACCAAACGCTCTAATTGAGTTATTATCCGTAACATCGATTCATGAATTGGATTAGGATCTTTTGATAAATGAAGGTCAGAATGTTGCTCATCTTGAGGCTTTGATACCAATTTGTTGTGACCCTGTTATCTCGCCATGGATCTGGGGTACATGCAGGTGGGATTTTTGGAATCGTGTTCGGGTAGCAGGAAGATCATGGAAATTCTGCGTTGGAAAGGAGAATAGAATTTAGAAGGATAATGCATGGAAAAGTGGCAAAATGTAGTTGATATACATAAGGTAGGTAAAAGAAGAGTAGACACAGAAGATAGAAATGAGAACAGGAAGGTAGAGCAGATTGTTGGATGAGGAGAGAAATAGATTCATACGGAATAGGGTTTAAGAAGAAGAAGTATTGCATGAGAACAGAATAAAATTTAGAAGGAAAAGAGAAATAATTCTCATTAATTCAACATACTGTTACAAGTCGAATCCCATCCTATTTATACATGTTGGGTATGACCAATTACAATCATTTCATGGAGTTAGTGGGCCTTAACTCATTTAACTAGAACTAAAAGAAATGAGCCGTTTTAAGCAGGCTTATGAATCTTAGTGCACAGCCTGTGCAATTGTGCATATTCACACTCTAACCAAGGGGTATTTGTCGTCTTCTCCTATGCAGATCCATCTTCCAACTTTTGTTCATACCCTTAGTCTTCCATTCTTGTCGAAGCTTCATCGTAGTTAGCCGAAATTCCACTTGAAACCTCGGTTGCTGACCAATGTTTGATATATATTTCTTCTTTCTTTGTGTTGTCTACTAATGGTTGATTGAATTTTTCCTTTGAGTCTCTATCATTGGCAGGTTGTTCGACCTCTCGTAGTTGGAGGCTGCAAGCATATTACAAGACAATTTGGGTACTAACACATTGGATCAAATTTCTGATATGTGTGATTGGTATTTCAATCGAATAGGAAGATCGAATATCTGTTATATTTTTATTGATCCCTTAGTTTGATTTATTCTTGTATGTACATTGTAAATGATGATAGAAACATTAAGAATCATTTATCCCTGTTTGAGAAATCCCGAATCCGCTGCTGATAACATTCGCTTTGACACACAAATCATGCTTTGTATACTTTATCTTATCTTATCTGGTGTAAAAGTTTTTTTATGTAGATAAATTAATGCGGTCGCTAATTTGTCTAAAGAACGCAGGTAATAGGACTTGTTACATGAAATTCACACTTAGTTACACTTCTTTTTATTAGATCTGAAAATTAACTTGGTTATGGATCACAAGTTAAGGTGGAACAACGACCGGATGCTTTTGGTGTATTTTGAGAGTATGTTTAATGTTTATCTGGTAAATTTGTGTTAAATTCATTATTCCTTATTTTTGGTGCACTGCAAAACAATGATGAATAACTTACTTTCTTAGAGCTATTAACCTTCGTGGATGTTCTTCAATAGAATGACGAAGGAGTATGGCTGGCTCGGCTTGTGTCTTTGACGATGTCGAAGTGATGGGAGGCTTTGGTTCTGTGATAGTGCTTTTAGATGGTGCGATGGGCTTTCTGTTTTCCTGGGAGGATAGTTTTACCTATTGTCAGATACCTTCAGTTTTATTTGTTTATGTTTTTTATGACAGAGTGCATGTTTATGTTGAGTTTGTTTTCTCCGGTGCCATCTCTCTACCTCTAGAGTGTAGTGAGATCACTAATTTTATGTTATCTACTACGTCTACATTGTTGCCTGTTACTCCTGTCGGTTTCCTTGTTATGTCTCTCATTTGTGAACCCTGTTTGGTTTTAGCGGTTGCGAATGGCCGTGACCTTTATGTTTCGGTTGTGCACTCTCTTTCTACTTGCTTGTCTTTCAGTTTTGTTGGGGCCGTTTCTGGTTTTCTGTGCTGGCTTTTTGCATTTTCCGTCCGTTGTGGCTATTGTTCGGCTTAGTTTCAGGTGGTTTTCTTTGTTCTGGGATTATCTGTGATGGTTATGGTACGTGTGGGGTTACCGGGGTATACTTGTCTTCACGACGTCTTCATCGTGTCGTTGGAGACAGTTGTTTGTTGGTTGAGGTTTGCGGGCTATCGGTGCGGTTGTCGCTCACGTCATAGGGTGTCGATGTACCAGTCCTGGAGGTCTCCATGTGGCAGCCATATTTTGGCTCCATCTTTGGGCCAAAGTATGTGTTGCCTGGTGGATTGCCGACCGTCTACACCGTCGCCCTATGTCGTTTCATCATGTTCGCTTGATGGAACTTTACCATATTTGTGGGGCTGTCAATCTGATGATAGCCCAACCCTGGTAAAGTTATCACAGGAACTAGTGATGCGCCCGTTGATGTGTCCTACATTTATGTCCATTTCTCCGTTCTCGGTTTTTCCCTCATGTACATCTTCGGTTACTGGTACTTGTCTCGCTTATTTTTCTCCCCCTATGCTTAGTAGGGTCGAGATAGCGATCATTAATGATCACCTATCACGACTTACTAAGAATTCTTGTCCTTTGAGATCTGCTAGTTTCAGGCCTATCTCCTCAGCTCACGTTTCGGATTTTGGGGTTTCTATTGATACCCCCGAATCTAGTGAGTCTTTTCATTGCTCATCTGTTGCCTCTTCTCGCACTTCGCGCAAAAGAGCTAGAGCTGGGTCGCGCACTCCTCGCACCATTCGCACACGCTCTATAGCGACGTTTGAACTACTCGGCACACTTTGTATCTTGTTTGAGCCGATAGGGGTAGGCTTTGGATTCTGGACTGGTGTCTTGTTTCTTGTTTCTTGTTTCTTTTCTAAGTTTTTTATTTTTGGATGGCGAACTTCCTCTTCTGGAACATCCGTGGTGTTGGCAACGAGGCGTCTATGGCTAGGCTCAGGCGCATTGTTCGGAAGCACTCTATTCGATTGGTGGCGCTCCTAGAACCTATGCTAGGTCCGAAAGGGATCACCAAGTCCTCTCTCCCTCTCAGTTTTGGCGGTGCCTTAGCCAATGTATCGGGCAAGATCTGGATCCTATGGTCCAAAGACATTGTTGTCCATCCTATCTTCGATTCCGAACAGTTACTGTCGGTAGCCTGTTTGCTCCCTTCATTCTCTTTGGCTTTCCTATTTTCTGCTGTTTACGCTAAGTGCGATAGGTTGGAACGTTCGACTCTCTGGTCTGACGTTCTCGGCCTATCATTCTTTGGCTTTCTGGTTTCTGTTTTGGGCGGCGACTTTAATGTGGTCGCTAGCCAAGCAGAAAAACTTGGAGGTAATGTTGTTAGTCGTGCGTCTATCGCAGATTTCAATGCCTTCATCATTGAGTCGGGACTGTCAGAAGCCTCTTTCCTTGTTTCGGCCTACACGTGGTGTAACAACCAAGAAGGTCCAAATCGAATTCTGTCTAGGCTTGATAGAGTTTTCAGATCAAAAAGTCGGTTCGGCCTTCCTTTCCTGTTCTCTGTTTCTCATCTGCATCGGACCTTCTCGGACCATGCTTCTATGCTTCTTTGTTTTTCTCTCCGCTCTCTTTCTGGTCCTTCTGCCTTTAGGTTTCATAGTATGTGGAGATCCCAACACTCGTTCCATCGGGTCGTGGAAGACTCCTGGAACCCACCGATAGAAGGTTCGCCAGCTATCGCCTTCTCCCGTAAGATTCAGCGCTTAAAGTCTTGGAATGTTATTGTGTTCAAGAACATTTTCGACCGTGTCAGAGTGGCCGAAGAGTCTCTCGTTCTTGCCGAGGCGTCTTTCGATGAGAACCCCTCTGCTTTTAACAAGGAAGCATGGGCCATCGCCCAGCTTGTCTTTTCTTCTGAGCTCCGTATAGAGAACGACTATCTTCGCCAGAAAGCGAGGATCAAGTGGGTTGTCGATGGTGATTCGAACTCTAAGTTCTTCCACTCTTCCATTCGTAAGAAGAACAGACTTCTTACTATATCCAGATCCACCGTCCGGATCTCTCTTTGGCTTCTACTTTGGAGGAAGTCAAGGAAACCATTCTATCCCACTTCCAATCCTTTCTTGGCTCGGCTTCGACCACGATTGTTGATCCGTCTCTTCTCTCCTACATTCCGAGGTTGGTGTTACCAACGGAGGGTATAGATCTTGTTGTCCCTCCTACTACGGAAGAGATACGTGCTTGTATCTTTTCTCTTAGTAAGGAGAGTGCTAATGGTCTGATGGCTACAATGGGATCTTTTATCTGGGTGTATGGCCGATGATCCAGTCGGACTTCTGTCAGGCAATTCGGTTTTTCTTCTCTGGTGGAGACCTGCCTTAGGGCTGGACCTCCACTAATTTGATTCTTATCCCAAAGTGCGAAAATCCCAGTTCTTGTGCGGATTTTCATCCTATCAGTTTGTGTTTTCTAACAAGGTTATATCAAAGATCGTGGCCACTAGGATGGCTCCTTTTCTCCAGCGTCTCATTTTTGCTTCTCAGGCGGGGTTCATTAAAGGACGATTGATTATGGATAACGTTCTTTTAGCTCAAGAGCTAGTTTCTCAGATTGATAGGAAAGTTAGGGGTTCTAATGTTGTTGTAAAGCTGGATATGGAGAAAGCTTATGACCGTATGTCCTGGTTTTTTATCATCAAGGTCCTTCGTGCTTTTGGGTTTCCCGAGGCCCTTATCGATGTTATCTGGAGGCTCATATCCAACTGCTAGTTCTCTATTCTCATCAACAGAGCGACCAACGGGTATTTCAAGGCCAGAAGAGGTCGCCTCCAGGAAGATCCTTTCTCCCCTTCGCTTTTCGTTATCGCTGCTGGGTCTTTCGTACGTTGACTGCATTCACTGACTATAGCTAATCAGATTCACTGATTTGGCATTCATTCGGGTTGTCCTGTCGTTTCTTCCTTATGTTTTGCTAACGACATTATCATTTTCATGAATGGTATTCGTCGTTGTATCCGACGGCTTATCGGCCTCATCCAGCAATACGAGAGGAGTTCTGGGCAGCTCGTTAATACTGCTAAGAGTTGCTTCGTCCCGTCGAGAGACTTGTCCGCGGTCAGAACTTCTTAGATCGAAACCTTCACTAGTTACAAGGCTGCTTCTCTTCCTTTACCTTACCTCAGTAGTTATTTACAAGGCCGCTTCTCTCTCGAGCAGGTAGACTGGTTCTCATTAAGTCTGTGCTTGGCTTTATAGGGACGCATGTCTTTGCGGCTATGACTCATACCCGTTCTTTTTTTAGATCGTATCGTTCGCTGGCTTCATCTTTTTTCTGAGGGAATAAGGACAACGCTATTCGTCACCATTGGGTTTCTTGGGACATTATCTGTCGACCTAGAATCGAGGGATGTTTAGGTCTCATAAACCCAAAGGATACATGTACAGCTTTTGCTTGTAAACTATGGGCTAGGTTTAAAGCAAACGATTCCCTTTGGGCATCGTTCCTACATGCTAAATACTGCAGGCTACAGCAATTTAGCCCCCCCGGGGTCCTGTCCTATGATAGTGAGACGTGGAAGCGGATGCAATCCGTGAAGGCCTTTTCGGATTCGCATGGTGGTGGGTTGGGACGGTAGCCCTTTCTCCATTCATGCGTCTTGAAATTCGGCTTGGATGCCATCACCTCGTCTCCATCCTTTCTCTTTCATCTGGGATGCCCATATTCCTTCGAAGGTTTCTCTTTTTATGTGGAGGACCCTCCACGGGGGGCTACCGATAGATGAGAACCTCCAGAAGATTGGGATTCCGTTATCTTCTTGTTGCAGGTGTTGTGGATCTAGGGACTCAGAATCCATAACTCACTAGTTTTTCTTGGGCTTTGTTGCCAACTCTATTTGGAATTACTTTGAGAACTTAGTTGGGGTTCGAGGTAATGCGTCTTCTCTCGCGGATAAACTGAGGATCTGGTGGACCAGAATCTTAGGTAAGTCTGTATGTTTTGTCCTTTTCAGGCTTCTTCCTTGTCTTATCTGCTGGCACATTTGGTGCGCACGGAATAGGTCTATTTTTGATGAGGTGCATATGATTCCTTAAATATCATCCGAAAGGTAAGGAATGATGTGTTCCTTGCTTTTCGTGGCAGACCGTTTAGTGGTTCCATCAGCTCCCGTTTACGGCGGCTCGCCATAATCATTGATGTTTCATCGGTTACAGCAATCTCCAGAGCGGGAATTGGTTGAACTTTTTATTTTTTTAGGATGGCGGGATCCGTCCCGTTAGTCTTTCTTCACCTTCCCCCCACACCCTTTTTTTGCGGCTTATGTCATTTACTAGTATTGCAGGGTCTGGATTGAGTTTTTTGATTTTCTGGTTCGTGGAGCTCTGGGTTAGAACCTCGCTTGGGTTGGGAGCTTGTTTTCTGTCTGGTTCACTATTTCCTTTTGCTCTGGGGATGTTCCTTATGGCAGCCTTCTTTATGCCATGACATCTGTCAGAGTTGAGAGTCCGCCTTTTCTCCGGTATCCTTCTGTAGTGACGCCTACGTCATCTTCGGCGTCTGACTGCAGAAATCCGACTGGGACCTGTACACAGTTGCTGATTCGTTTTTTTAGTGCTTTTGTTGGTTCAACTGTTTTCATGTATGTTTTTGATTTTGTGTATGCACAAATTATGTAGCCAATGCTGCATATTCTGTTTTTGTGAGCCTTTGGAGAATAGCTAGATTCTCCATTTTGTTATGTGTGTGTGTGTGTGTGTGTATATATATATATATATATATTGGTAAAAAAAAAAGAGAATGACGAAGGAGCTTCCGTCTTTGTTATTCAGTATAAGAATTACATTTTTTTTTCAATCAAATTTTATGGCCTTCATACATTGGGTAAATAAACATGTTATGGAACTTCCTTTTAAGTTTTTGGTTTTTATTTTCAATTTTTCCTAGTCGAATAATAAGATTGTCACACCTAGTCAAAATGTGAATTCAAGTTTGCCTCAGTGCAGATAAGTATTTTGATTGCTACAGCAGAAGCTCTTACGTTTGCTTGTACATTCAAATTTGGCCAATGTTAGAAGAATATTTCATGTTAGCTTCTTATTGGGTTGCAAAATTATCCTTTTGATGATTTTTCTTAGTAGTTGTCTATTTTTGTTTGATGCTTGTGTTTCATAATGTGGGATTGGCATGAATGCAATAAATAGGATGTTGACCAGTTGCAATCCACAACTAAATCTAAAAAAGATGGATATTTGATTGAACTACCTAGTACTGAAGTCGGGAAAGGTTTTATAAAGAAGTTGAAAGATCGTAAAATCAAAGAAGTTGAATGGAAAGGAAAATGCTTTGGCACAACATAAGATTTTTATTTGCCTCTGTATTGGTCATTTGAATGAATATACGTTACAGAATATGCTATGCTCTATTAATTTATTCATCATTTTTTTATCTACTTATTTGTTATAAGTATATTGCTGGAAATGAATCTAATGTTCATTCTATGTTAATAACTGAGGCTTAATCCATGTTAGTAAGTGCCTTGCACGGTTATATGTATCTATTGGAAAATTGAAAGTAAGTATTTATATGGTTGCTCTTTTATTTACCATTTGACTGTTGATATGTATTCTTTTCTTATGTTGTCTGATTATATGTAGTATGATTTCATAGGCAAAGAAGATTTTATAGAAGAATTAGAGTTGACTAACACTGAGCATGAAAATGATACTTTATTTTGTTTGTAGAAGAGGTTATTGGATCAACTTTCGTGTTTTCACCAAAAAACAGTTCAAACACCAAAGGTACACAAATTGTACTTCACCAATATGGTTAGAAATCGAAAGGAGCCACAATCACAAAAAAAAGGGGAAAAAGTAAGTAAAAACGCAAGGATTTTTATAGTGGTTCGATCTATGATAGATCTACGTCTACTTTGGCAAGGATTTTCATTATCACTTTGGAGAGTACAAAATACATGGATTTATTCATATTGCTCATCTCTCTCTTTTCTCTCTTTTTATGATCTAGATTACACTTGAATTCATGGAGGAGCGGAGGAAATCTCTTAATTTGATGGCGGTTGAGATGTAGATCTTCAATCACTTGGAGATTTAGATGAGCCTCTTTGGTTCCATGATGAATATGCGATAGATCTAGGCTTTAAAGAGGATTAATGAGATATGAGAGAAGTAAAATGAAGCTTGAATAATCTCTAGCATAGATTGGAGAAGGTGACTTGGTTGAATCGGCCATGGCGGAAGGAGGAGAAAGCTTTTTGAGAATTTAATGGAGCTTTGAGAGATTTCTAATGGAGAATGAAGGTGATTTGATCTTCACATCGTTGCAAAAAGATAAAGATAGCTTTAGAAGCCATTAATGGTGGTTGGAGAGCTCTAGAATGGTGGAGGAAACCTTTGGACAGCACTTCGTGGTGGTGGAAATCCTCCCTTTGAAATGTGGTGAAAGGGGGTATTTATAGTAGAAGTTTGGACCCGGGTGGCAAAGCTGTAATTATGGTGAAGTAAGTTTGGGTCGCATGCTCCTATATTTACAGAAATTACAGAAATGCCATTGGACAGCTGGACACGACTGGAGCCAGTTGTGTGTGCGTCCCATAGAGTGATGAACGAGCGGGCAGAAAGTCATTGCACGACCGAGACGTGCGAGCGACTAGATATAGATTGTATATACGAGCAACCAACGAATTATTATGACCGAGCTCTTTAATTATACTTTTGCCATTGCCCATAACAAATTCTACTGCTCCTTCTTATAACGTGGAGCTTGTTGGTCTATACTTCCTTGTGAGGATCCTACTCTAATTTTAGCATCCACCTATGCCACGTGTACATTTACGCCTCTTAACTTTGTTGTGCACTGCCTCCTGCTGACACGTGGCATTATAACTGAACGCTGGTCCATGTACATCACGGCTAATTTACACTGTGCTCACATATCCAAATAGGACTCACTCATTTGAAACGCTTGGACATTATATTAGTATGTACCACATGTTCCCTGTAGCATCAAGTCTAAATACTGTTATAAACATGTGATGAACGAGCCACCCTTTATTAGAGCGCGACTCATTTTCTGAAATGGGACGCTCGACCCATGCGGCTTTACTGTAGTTGCGCATCTCATATAATTGTGAGTGAGCGGCCCCATTTATATGTCATTTATATTTGGACGAGTTGTAGCCTTCGCACATCCTCATCATACAAATCCCATGCACCACCTTCTTCATCTTATCCAGGTTCACATTATCTTTTATAAGTTGAACCTTACCTATACACAAAACTAATCGTCCATTCCAACATGCACTTGGTCAAAATAGTAACCTGCAACTAGAATTTTGTCACTATGAATATTTTGTGGATCTGTTCTTGTACATACACATGGAACCGTATTCTATCATCTACTTGACCAAGATGGGGTGTACGACCAAGATATGTGCGACCCACATTGGATGGACAGTGATCGACCCGTATGGTATGGTCTGAACAGCCCATGGTGATGCGGCACCGCTTAGCTCACGTAGATGGGTGCTCGACCCTGCTTGACTCGTTCATCCGCGGGGCTGCTCGACCCAACTACGTGTCCAGGCGAGTTTTTGTGCACAAGTTGGTTTGATCGAATGGTACTTTAGGAGTGAACCACCAGATCACGGTGTTCAACTGAGAACTGCGATGTCATATTACGGCTGACACATTACTTTTGAACCACGTTTTCACAACGGAGTTAACATTTGGTTGACACAGATTTGATCACCTTGGCCATGTATGTATGTGCGTTTTGATTTTATTAGTTGTGTATTACTATTTTGAATTTGATATATATTTTTTAACTAGTTATGTATTTTGTGATCAGTTGTTATGTGTTAGAACTTTGTGAATGTAGAAACTTATCTACTCCTTTTGAAATGTGATGAAACAATATGAATGTAACTTTATAGTTCTTTGTATATGTGATTTTGGTTGTTTTAAGATAATATTTATTAATTATTAAATATTGTATGGAAAATACAGCTAATCATTATTTTTATTTATTTTGCAATGGGCCAAAATAGTTGTAAAATATAAAAGTAAAATAAGCTATGGATTTTGTAACCGAGACCAATTAAAATGGGCTACAGACATTGTAAAATGCTCCATTGCAAAGGCTTTGGGCCATTGTAAAAAAAGATTATTACAACGGTTTTGAACCATTGTAATATCTTTTGAGTGTGTTTGTAACAACCCAACTTTTCGGCTTCCGGAAATCAACACTAATACATCATATGTATTCATGTATCTCATGTCAGAAAGACTAAGAGTTTGCGGAAAAGAAAGGAGATAGAAGAATATAAGAAAGAAGAGAAAGAATAGAGTCTCGCAACAGAACGAATAATCTATAGAATAAACTATGATTTTTACAAAAAGAGAAAAACTTTAATATACTAAGAACAACCAGAGTATTCAGAAAACAATGAATCAACGTAAACTGCTGTAATAACCTAATCTTACAATTGCTATACATACAGAAACACACACAATAGAATAAATAAAATAATACGAGCATGCGCCACATCATCAATTCCTCTACTGAAGATCCAAAATTGATCTAGAAATGAGCATTATAATATAATAATACCTGGATCAAGACAACCGTGTGAGATAACTCAACATATATGTGATATATATCAATACAATTTGAGGCCATACGTATGTCTGCAATGGTTATTCCCTCAGTAACATCCAATCTTTTATTAAGAGAAGTATAGTTGTATAATAGATAATTTCTATGGTGTAGAATATAAATAAATCAAATAGCTGGAATGGTTACATTGGTTACATTCGACAACAATTAAGTGTACAAACAAAACTGCTAATGCACATTTGCATATATTCCTAGATAAACTGAAGCCAGCCTCCTGATAAGGGACAGAAAGTACCTCCGCGCGTCGTATATCTCTGGATAAATTATACCAGTACGGTAAGAACAACTAGTCCATACACGAAAACCCCGAAGTGCACCACATGGAACCAAGTACACCAAACTCCTATGTGCAACATCTATAAGCATACTCTAGATATGGAATCAATGTACCCTGTCATGGGTTAGCTAAACCCTAGATTGTGGTCCTACTCCGTTTTCTATCATTTCCGATGTTGAGGCTACGTTCGACATCCTTCACATGAGTCTTCATCATCCAGATGGAATCACTTAGCACAATACATTTGATAATCACACATAGATTTCATGAATGATCTCGGAATCACAAGTGGATTCTACTACATCAATAGATCTCAAAATCACGCATAGATTCCTCGATAGATCTCAGAATCATTACATTTGTTCGAGCATCTCAGTAGATCTCAAATCGGTACATAGACTCCACTGCACGACCGCTTCTAAAACATAGAACCCGTATACTAATTTTGAAGTGGTTTTCGATAAGAAGAACTCTTACCATTTCTGGTCTCCTCAAAACCAGTCACTAAATTTAACGTTAAGTTCTATAGTCAACTGATCGATTATCAAGTCAGACAATAAACGATTGTATATCGAAAACGACCTCATTTAATTTCCATAACAAACGAATAAGCATCCAAAGCATTATCAAGTCACAAAGCATGATAATTACACAAAACACGATTAAGTCATATAAATGACTTCTAATCCATTTTCCATTTAATTAATCTTTCATTAATACTTTTTGGCAGAGCCGACTAGTTTTTATAGTGACTGCAAACGCTTATTATTATAACAGATAATAATTACAAATATTACAGGAGCTTGACAGATTACCAACCTGCTACTTTCGGTTTTTAAGGAGAATTGTCCACCGTAGACGGTTTTTATAGTGGACCGTCCACTACAGCTATACAAGCTTACAGTACAAGAGCTAGACAAAAGTATCTGGACTATAAGGTTTCCAAGTCCAACGCACACCACGTAGGGAGGCAGGACAAACAATTACATACAAGAAAAGTACATACATTCCTAAATATAAGAACATATATATAAAATCTTGAGCCATACAATGATAGAAGTAGCAGCAAGTACAAACTCCAGCTATGCACAGTATTACCAAACAGAGAGCAGAAGCTCTATAACATCCCATATCCAGAAAATACACCATAGGTGTACAAGCAAGATCAGCAAGACAAGATAATTGCATCAAAAAGGATCATAACATAGAATCCTTGAAAGACATGTCTAATAAACACATACATGGACCAATAACATAGGAGCATCATCCATTAATTTGAAATAACATAGCATAGGCAAGAACATATGGAGGAAGGCTACGAGATCCACCATTCAAAATCAGCAAAACGAAAGTCGAAGCTTCACCTTGATCGCCAAGTTAGGAAACAATGGGGAGTGTAAAACCAACACATAAGACCCAGCCCAAGTTCCATCCTAGAAGAAAAGGTTGCATAAACATACAGAATAGACATGCCAACAACACTATGCCATAGGATCAAGGCATCCGCAAATACAGATTCAACAACCATTACATAAACACAGATCATTGGCACAACAAACCATATGAAAGAAGCACATTACATGATCACTTTACATTACAGAACCTTCACCCCACGATCCAGACATGTCATCACCAGAGGTAGCAGTGCATCTGATGCATCACAGCTTCAAACTCCCAAGAAAAATTCTTCCAACCACAACACTCCTACCAAACAAACTATACTATATAGCAGCCAACAACACAAAGGTCAAAAGACGATACCCAATATAAGGTTGTCCAAAACAACACCATCCCAGTCCTTCCCCGCAAGCAGAATCTAACTAGGAGACCCACTAATGGCTCACCAAGACAAAGATAGTAAGCAGCTACCCCTAAGCACACCTGGCATATATAGAGCTCACATTCAGAGAGACATCGCACGGAGAAAGGGAGAACGTGAATCTAAAGGGGGGAAATCACATCAAAAGCTCCGCGTGAACCCTAGGACTTCAAATCCAACAACTATGTAGCTTATCACTACACCATTTTGAATATATCCAACAAACGCCAGCGTACCACTATTCCTCCTGACTATGGTCAGACAAACCCGGACAAACTCTCACTATGCAATGAAGACTAGACTCGCTTGGAAACCTAGATTTGCAGGTGAGGACATCAGAAGGAGCAAGGAAGGTTGGGAAGTCACGAGTATGATGCGGAACAACACTTTGAAGAATTGACAAGTTGCCCAACCTTCTCCAGGTTCCGTAGGACCTCTTTGCCTCTTCCTTACCTTGGTATTGTTCTATACAGAGGAGGTAAGCTTAATGTGATCATTGATCCTTTGACAGACAAAGCTAGAAGTAAGTATAATCAAGAGGAGAGACAAGGGAGGCAGTACATGTGAGAAACGAGGAGGAATGAAAAAAAACACTCAAATATGGAAACCATAACTAGATTTAGGTTTGGAGAAGAACCCACGTAGGCATAAACTAGGTAGATAGAGGAGATTTAAAAGGATTGGACGATTGATGTGGAGATGAGCAATGAGTAATGGAAGAATGTGGATGGATAGAAGGGAGGAAGAAGAAAGCCGAGACCAAGATGCCATTAACGGGTTTTCACCAAACCAAGCGCATGGACATTACATATATTTTTAATTAAAACTTTTTTTATTAGTAAAACTTCTTTTATGTAATAAAACTTCGGTTGTCTAATAAGACTTCATTTATTAATCAACAACTCCCACCAGATTAATATTCCTTTATATACTAGAGTATATATTCGGTTTATACATATAAAAGGCACACACACACACGCACACACACACACACACACATATATATATATATATATATATTTGTGTGTGTGTGTTCTACGATATTTTTATTCCTCTATACTTGTTTAATAAAAAAAAACTCTTCTTTTTTACAATTTAGAAGATCTTATTCAATATCTTTATCCTGAAATATTCCTATACTTGTTTTTATCTTTAAAATCCATTGTTAAAGATCTAAGTATATTCAAAAACAGTTAAACTGTATATTTCTAGTTTAACTATATTCCAGGGTTTAAGAAACAAGTGTTGCTAAAACACTATTTACAACAAACCCAAAATTATTCCTTTATATAATTATCTTTAAATGTTCATTTAAAGATCTAATTATATTAACTTAATCAATCAAAGAGGGTTAAAGACTAATGTAACTAGACACATTGTCACGACAAACCCAAAACCATTTTAATACTTACACTTATCTTTAGATTTATTGCTTTTAAAGATTTCAACATCGATAAATATTCAACAAGGTAAAATACTAGTGATTTCTAAATCATTTATTATAACAAGAGTTATGATCCTGAATCATTTCTATATCTTATAAAATAGGATTAATTGATTTATATATATTGTAAAATAAGTTTAAAATAGGGTTTAAATAAAATAGTTAAAAGGGAATTAAAGGCATGTTTTAAATTTAAAACCATTCACTTCCAATTTTTCCCAATTCCCGTTCAATTCATATATTTTCCCAATTTAGGTCGGTTATGCCAAACAGACGAAAATGTATGAAAATAAACAAACTAAATATATCATATAAATAATATATTCACTTCACCACAATTCCATATAATGACGTTATGTAGCCAATGGGGTCCATAATCAAGTTTAATTTCCAATCAGTTCATATAACAACATATGAATATAAATACTGTAACAATCATATTGAGAATCCTGTTGCATCCTTTCAACCTGTCCCCGTACATCGTAGCCTATATATAGTACATATACATATAATACAATTCCACAAAGCTAATTCATATAAGATGAATCTTCTACTACAACGCAGGTAGCGTTAAAGGTCATCTGCTCCAGGAGCGGGTATATACGACCACAAACTAACCGATTAAGCAATAAATATTCCAAACAACCAATTTCGCATATAAATATCTAAATAACAATCAATACTATTATATGATACAATAATATATCAAAAAGCGTGAGTTAAACTTACCATGCATTCCAAATGATGATTTCACGATGTTTTTATCTAATTCCAAACAGACGTTTGAAATTAGTCAAAAATCCAAACTTCTCAGAATTCTTCCAATCCACTGCGTACGTGTAGTAATCTCGAATACGAACCCAATGCAACTGACGCCACTTAAATCTGACTTTGTATGAATTGTATAACATGTTTACAAGTTAGTACGCGATTAAACTTAACTATTTTAATTTAACTATTCAAATATTCCTCACCTCTTCCTTCTCACGTTCTGCTCATCCTCCTTCCTTCTCCCTTTTCATATGCAAATACCCAATCCTGCTGTGCATGATCATCAGTGATACACCCATCCACTCAACGAAACCCAAATCGTATTTCACTATCACGTCGCTCGCCTCAAGCCTGTCCTATTGACAACGTCCACCACCACTCCGGTTCACCACAAAAAATGCAACCTGTAACTGTATATTCCTACTTCCTAGAGGCATTATTAACCTCAGGCCCCATACATTGTCATATCTTTTCCACTCGACTTTGTTCGTTACCACAAACTCACCTGCATCCTTAAACCAGCCTCCAACCTCCCCTAGATTTCCACGCAACCCAACTCTATCGTGATAGTAAAATCCCGAGCTCCCCTAAATACCATCGCACCAAAATCAAGGCATACCAGAGTGAAGCTCTTATTGCGGAAGTTTAATAGATCCCGAATTTCTTTATTTCACTGAGTAAATTATTTGATTTAATTTGATGAAGGTTTAAGAGGGAGGCAACAACTTTATTTCAATAGGTAGTTAGGTCTTAAGAACGAGGGGTATTTATAGGGATAAATAGTTTAGATATTATTATTATAATATTCATTTATAATCTTATACGGCATCTCATTTTTGTATGACCATATAAAAGAACTGTTCATCATAAAACTTAACATTCTGCTATAATTCAACATTCCATACTTAATAAAATTGGTTTCACCGAATTCTGAGACTATTTGCAAAAAAACTATTTTATGTCTTGCTAAAATCGAGTTATATACCAATCGGTTTCCATACACTTCAATTCTTCGATAATAAATAATTATTATCGTCCACATTCAAATAGAATTCTACATAAGCTTCGAAACTAATTTAATTTGATATTAAATTTCAGATTTGCTCATTCAAGTAATTTCAGTATTTAAATTACTATTTAAACATTCAGTTATATTAAATAACTTATAAATTTTGAATTCAGGTTATTCAACTTCTAAAATAATCACTTTATATTTAAATTAATTAATTATTCTAGTGTGGAAAATTTGGGTTAATACAGTGTTGCAACATAAATTAAGATGATGGGGCTTAGGCTGTTGCGAAACCCCAATTACAACGTGTGTTGCACATTGTTAAATGGGTCTTTTATTGTAGTGTTTGCCTTGCATTTGAGCTTCAAAAGACATTAAACTGCCAATTATCTCTTTAATTTTCAGAGTGCTAATATCATTAGTCTCTTAGTTGGCGAAGTCTTATAATTCCAATCAAGAGTGAGTAAAACTAAAAAAATTCTGATTTTTTTTTTTTGCTTATTGCAATGAGTGAATGTACTATATCTTGAAATATAATATACATATCAAATATTGATTCGTATAAACTCACTTCAAATATTTGAAATTAATTAGTTAACCTGGAAATCCAAGTTTATCTAACTTCAGTAGGACTTTCATGAGTAAGTTGTAAAGTTCCCCGAATTTCATATGTAGACTAACAAACATATACTCTTTTAAACTCATTCCTATCTAATGAATAAAGTTATATATTCATGGCTTTAAAATTACTTTATGCAACTGCCTTTTGATTAACTGTGCGCCATGGAAAGTCAGTTTCAGGTTCAGTGTACTCAGTTTGTGTAACATTGCAAATGTCTAATCCTATTGATTGTGAATAAATTTTAATCCTATATGCCCAATGAGTATAATTACTATCATTAAAAAAAATGATGACATAGCATTAGATTGACCCTCTACAAATGAACTTGTGACGACATTGACATTACCAGTATTGGTAACCATTCAGAGCTTTATAAAAATTAGATTATAAAACTTTTCAAAACTAATGCTCTGGTACCAAATAAATGTGTGTGGTAAGGATCTTCAGGCTAGAATAAAATTAGACAGCAGACGAATAATTTTTTCTTATATTTGTGATTTTTTTAGAAATATTTTGCAATGTACTTATGTGTATATATAAAATGTCATTGTTGGAGAATGGAGTTTTTATGACAACAACCTTATATCAATTATCATTGATTATAAAATATATACTAATACTTTATGTATAATATATATATACACACACATATGCAGGAATTATATATAGGAAATATTACTGAAGACTGTACAGTTTTAAAGATGATAGAGATTCAAAAATCAGAGAAATTTCAAAACTCATGAGTATTCAAGATTTCAAGAATTCAAGAGTTCAAGATTAATATAGTTATAGAGTCTAGAATATGTAAGACTCTAAATAGCACTCCAGGTTCAAATTCAAGTTCTAATTTTCAAATTCTGATTTTTAATTCTATCCTCAATCCTCTCTATTTTATTTTCTATCTTTTCTATTTTTTCCTTTCTTATTCTTCTTTGTTTTTCAAACTTAAATTTTATATATTTATATCCTTATAATTTATATTTATATAGTTTAAAACCTTATAATTTTATAAATATGTTTATACAATTTAAATTTATCTTTTCATATGATTTTCTACTTTATAATATTAATTTACAATACTATATTTTGATTCAAGAATTTCCAGAATTATATTAATATCAAAACACTTGAAAAAAGTTTTAAAATTCAAAAATACACTAAATACGTCGACATAACAAAAACACCATGTCAACAAATAACTGCCACTTAATTTTGAAAGGAAGTGTTTTTTCACTATTTGAAATGATTCAGAAACGTCGCAACCTTTCACACACACTATAAAAAAGGGTTAAAACCGAATTTTTAAACATATCTTCTTCTCCACTTTCATCCTCTTTCATTATATAATCATTCTTAATCATTTTTATGGTTTCTACACTTATACTCTACCGAATTCAATTCTGTTTTGATCAAACTTATTCTCTCTACACACTCTTCTCATCTCTCTCTGAATCAAGTGATATTGAAGAGTTCTAGGGCTATTTGTAATTGTTTAGGTTGAGTAAAAGAGGAATCGGTGGTATCCTTGTAGCCGAGAAATCAAGGAAGTAGGAATCAACGTTTCCTTGTAGCCGAGAAATCAAGGTAGTAGAAATCGGTGGTATCCCTTGTAACCATGAAATAAAGGAGGGTGTATTTGATTGTTGATATAGTAATAAAACTCTGCGCAATCCAGCGTTATGCGGGATTGGACGTAGGAGTAATCCAAACCAGTATAAAATCCAGTGTGTTCTTTCCTTTTCTACATTTTTATTCCTATTTATTTTGTATCTGTGTTTGTGGTGTTTCATTCATTCTGTTATTCACATAAGTTTTAGATTTTGTTTAAATTCTCATAAACACTATTCACCCCCCCCCCCCCCCCCCCCGCCCCTCTAGTGCGTGTTTTTCCTTAAAGATCCATTCCGCATTCCATAATAATTGGTATTAGAGCAAGGTCTTTCAAAAAGTTCATAATCTGATTTTTGAAAATAGTAATAATGGCAACCAATACTGGTAGCAATAATAGTTCTTTTATAGAGGGTCAATCCACTGTTAGACCACCATTGTTTAATGGTAGTAGTTATTCATATTGGGCATGTAGAATGAAAATTTGTTTACATTCAGTAGGATTAGACACATGGAATAATACACAAAATGAATATGTTGAACCCACAACAGCATTTGCACAATGGACAAATGAACAAAAGGTTGCGGCACAGAGCAATTCTAAAGCCATAAATATGTTATTTTGTTCATTAGATAGGAATGAATTTTATAGAGTATCAGCATGTAAAACTGCTTATGAAATATGGAGAACTTTACAAGTTACTCATGAAGGAACTAGTAAAGTTAAACAGACTAAGATAGCCATGTTAGTTAATCAAATTGAATTATTTAAAATGAATGAGAACGAGTCTATTTCAGACATGTATTGCAGATTTCAAGAGATATGCATTCGCTAACAGCACTTGGAAAAACTTATTCTGAAGCAGATCAAGTAAAAAAAAAATATTGAATTCATTAACTACAGAATGGGATCAGAAGACTTTGGCTATTGAAGAAGCCAATGATGTCAATGAAATGAAGATTAAAGAGTTAATTGGAAATTTGATGTCTTATGAAGTCCAATTACAGAAGAAAAAAAAATAGATCAACTGAAAATAAATCTATTGCACTGAGAGCAACAACAAATGATTCTGACTCGAGTAGTGGAGAGAAAGAAGAAAAAACACTTATGATAAATCATTTTAGAAAAATTTCTAAAATATAGAAGGAAGAGTTACAATCAAGGAAATTCAAAAATTAATGATGATCGATGTTTTAACTGTAACAAACCAGACCATATAAAGAAAATGTGTCCATATCCAGACAAATCGACTCAACAAACTGATAACAACAATTCGTCAAGGAAAAGAAAGAAAGCATACGCAACAACATTAGATGATTCAAATTCGTCATTAAGTGATGAAGAACCAGAAATCGGAAATACGAATATATGCTTTATAGCAATTCAGAGTTCAGAAAATCATGAAGAAAAGGATCAAAAAACCGGGCATGCATTAATTAAATTTTAACTTTATTTGGTTGAATGGTTGCTTTGTTTGTTTATTTGTTTTGGTTTGAATTTAAAACTTTAAAAACAAACTTTTGAAATTTGAAATTCAAATTTGAAATTTGAATTTTGAAATTCAAAATAATAATATAATATTAAATAACCAATAAATTAATAAAATAATTGTCTTGTGTGTTTATTAGGATTAGAATTAGTTCAGGAAATCGTTAAACCTGAAATATAAATCGGTAATATATTTCAAAACATAAAAAATCCAATTTCCTTTGAAATAAGTTAAGTATGTCGACATACAGAAAATATATGTCGACATATCTATCCAGTTTTGAAATTTAAATTTTGAATTTCAAAAGTTTATACTTTCAAACTTCCCACCAATCTTTTCACCAACTCCCAAGGTCTGAAAAGGTGTCATTTCAATCTGAAAAGAAGTGCCTATTCAATTCACATTCATTCAATTCATATCCATTCAATTTCTATATATATCTATCCTTTCTACCTTTCATTCATAACTCAAAATTATATTCTTCATATCTATTCTCTTCCAAAATTATCAATCCAATGGCTTCCTCAAGTAAATATCAAAAATTGAAGATAACTGAAACCATCAAAGGATATTTTCGTAATGACAAAGAGGCCATCAAAACCTATGGTAACTATTTAGCAAATACTAAAGTTAACACGGGTGCTTTCGCCATCTTTAGTGACTTTCCCTCTTATGATCTCGTCTCTCTTTTCGAACACAATGAAGTGTTGAGTCTAATTGACTCTCGTGATAACGACGAAGTATGTTATCCCAAACTCGTGAAGATGTTCTATGCAAATTCAATAGTGGATTTTATGAAGGCAATGAAAATAAAATTTGGAGTAGTGCCAAAGACACTCAAATTGTTCTCGTTGCCGAACTCTTAGGCACTATTCTAAATTGTGGAAGTGTGGGATCGAATTTATCAAATTTTGCTATCGATGAAACCGATTTGGAAACATTTCACGACATATTTGACGATGGTGCTCCAATTGAATTCAAAAATCACTTCTTATGCCCAAGAACAAGAATTGTCAACCTTCTCCTCCAACATACCATCACTCCCCGTTCCGAAAATTTCAACAATCCAACTCTCAAAGTTCAAAAGGCTATCTTTGCTATTATGGGTGGATATATCATCAATTGGGCCGAAATCATCCTAAATGAAATTAAGCCCATAGATTTATCTACAAGAGAAAACACCCTCTACTATGGTGTTTACCTCACTCGCATTTTCAAATACTTTAATATTGATCTTCATGGAGAAGAATTTGTCCCTAGAAAAGTGTTTGACGCATCAAACATTCATCTCATGCAAATTCCTCTTACTTTTAAACTTTATGAGACATTCAAGACCAAACAAGTTCGTATGCAACAAGAACAAGAGCCAACGGAAGTCGAAGAAGAGGCTTCTATGGAAAGTATTGAGTATCCAACTTCTAAGCGTATTTACAAAAATACGATTGTTCAAAATCAAGTGAAAATTGTCAACAACCAAAAGAAGCTTTACAAGAGGCTTTCCAAAATATCCAAATTCATGGTTAAGATAGGAAGAAAGCTTGGAAATTCATCTTCCTCATCATCATCCGAAAACTAGGCCATCTAGTTTAATCTATCTTTATATATTTCCTTGTATTTTCTTTCGAATCTCGCATTTAAAGTCTGTTTTAAATAGTTGGATGTATTTGCTTTCTATCATAAAATGAATGGAGTTTTAATTATGATATAATCATCTTTATGTTTCTGGAAAAACTATAAAACTAATTATAATATAATAGAGTTCAGAAGATATCAATTTTTTTTTTAAATATAACACTGTAGTATGTTGACATGACAAAAAGAGTATGTCGATGTATAACTGACAGATTTTCAAATTGTTTCAAATTTTAAAATTACAATAACTACTCATGTCCATTCAAAATCCAACGAATTTCAGACCCTATTTAAGTACATTTCTTCCAAAAAAATTCATTATTTCATTACTCCTTCTTTCCTATTCATTTCTCATCAAATCCATGACAAATCCTATCCATAATCTTAGTGAAAATCTAGAAGAGACCTTGAATTGTTTCAAAAATATTCTCTCTATTATTCTATGAAATCAATGTCATCTCGAACTAAGTCAAATAAAGATGTTTGAACAACAAGAGAAGCATTTTGAGGCAATGCGATGGCTAATCTATTCTCTTTTCAGAGATGAAGATAATAATCTTGCAAAGGCTCCGCCAACCAAATAAGATGAAGATTGAGAAGTTATTAAGAAGGATCCTATCTTTGGAGAAGATGGATGAGTTAAAGTTCCAAGAAACGTTTAATTATTTGGTACGATTTGTTTGAATATTCTAAAGCATATGATGTGGTATGATTTGGATTCTATTGTTTGAAACTTGTATATGTTAAGACATATGGTGTGATTTGGTTTGGTTTGTATATATATTTCAAACAAACATATGTAATAATAACAACTTGGATTGGTTTGTATTTAATCATCATACTGCTAGATATTATTATTCTAAGTTTGAATGGATTAAGGGGAGTATTCTACTTAGAAGTAGTTAATATATTAAGGGGGAGTATCTTTATAGGTTAGTTACATAAGTTTTATTCAGAAAGTTATACAATTTAGGGGGAGTTCTCTTAGAATTTCTTTCTGATAATGCCAAAGGGGGAGAAATTATAAAATATAGAATAGTTTATAGGATTCTTACAGACAGGGGGAATATTAGAAGGATCATCATCAACAGGTATATACAGGTATGATATTTTATAAACTAAGGTTGTCATCATCAAAAAGGGGGATTGTTGGAGAATGGAGTTTTGATGACAACAACCTTGTTTCAACTATCATTGATTATAAAATATATACTAACACTTTTTGTATATATATATATATACATATGCAGGAATTATATACAGGAAATATTACTAAAGACTGTACAGTTTTAAAGATGATAGAGATTCAAAGATCAGAGAAATTTCAAGACTCATGAGTATTCAAGAATTCAAGATTAATATAGTTATAAAGTCTAGAATATGTAAGACTCTAAATAGCACTCCAGGTTCAAATTCTAATTCTAATTTTCAAATTCTGATTTTTAATTCTGTCCTCAATCCTCTCTATTTTATTTTCTATTTTTTCTATTTTTTCCTTTCTTATTCTTCTTTGTTTTTCAAACTTAAAATTTATATATTTATATCCTTATACTTTATATTTATATAGTTTAAAACTTTATAATTTTATAATTTTATAAATATGCTTATATAGTTTAAATTTATGTTTTCATATGATTTTCTACTTTATAATATTAATTTACAATATTATATTTTGATTCAAGAATTTCCAGAATTATATTAATATCAAAACACTTGAAAAAAGTTTTACAATTCAAAAATACACTAAGTACGTCGACATAACAAATACACCATATCGACATATAACTGTCACTTTTTCAATTTTGAAAGGAAGTGTCTTTTCACTATTTGAAACGATTTAGAAACGTTGCAACCTTTCACACACTATAAAAAGGGGTTAAAACCGAATTTTTAGACATATCTTCCTCTCCACTTTCTTCCTCTTTCGTTATATAATCATTCTTAATCATTTTTATGATTTCTACACTTATACTCTGCCGAATTCAATTCTGTTTTGATCAAACTTCTTCTCTCTACGCTCTCTTCTCACCTCTCTCTGAATCAAGTGCTATTGAAGAGTTCTAGGGCGGTTTGTAATTGTTTGGGTTGAGTAAAAGAGGAATCGGTGGTATCCTTGTAGCCGAGAAATCAAGGAACTAGGAATCAGTGTTTCCTTGTAGCCGAGAAATAAGGGAAGTAGAAATCGGTGGTATCCCTTGTAGCCGTGAAATCAAGGAGGGCGTACTTGACTGTTGATATTGTAATAAAACTCTGCGCAATCCAGCGTTGTGCGGGATTGGACGTAGGAGTAATTCGAACCAGTATAAAATCCGGTGTGTTCTTTCCTTTTCTGCATTTTTATTTCTGTTTATTTTGTATCTGTGTTTGAATCTATGTCTGTGATTGTATTTATGGTGTTTCATTCATTCTATTATTCACATAAGTTTTAGATTTTTTTTAAATTCTCCCAAACACTATTCACCCCTTCCCTCTAGTGTTTGTTTTGCCTTAACGATCCATTCCGCATTCCTTAACAGTCATGGAATCAAATAAATAAATAAAAATGCAAGAAAATAGATGATGTAATGGAAAGAACACACCAGGATTTTTACGGTGGTTCGAAGTTACGCTACATTTAGTTCTGCACTGTGTATGGTCTTTGATCAATATCAACAATTATACTCCATGATTTCAAGGCCACGAGGAGAACCCTCCAAAACTCAGACCTCTGGGCAGGCCAATCCAACTTACGGGCCATAGATCCTCACCCAACTTGATCTTTGAGCAAATAATTGCTCCCAATTGCTTTTTTACTAGGCAAAATCAAAACCAGCTAGATCACACGCGTATAGGTTCTTGAGTTATTTGTACAATGAATGCATACATAAATCTTTTGATTTTAACTATAATTGCCTGTATAACTCTGGTTTGCATTTTGATCTTGGTAGAAATGAAGAGAGTTTGATGTAGAATCAAATTGAAGAAGAAGTAACTTAATTCGATTTGAAAGTCGATAGAATATAGTTATGGAATTTGTAATTATTAAGAAAGAAAAAAAGAGATAGTGAAAAAATAATGATGGAAAGAAGTTATTTTTGTTTCTAGAAGAAGGCTATTTATAAAGGTACATCTATAGAGAAGTTATCGCGAGTAGGCATTTTCTTTCAAATTTGAATTTTAAATTTTACTATTTTATATCGACATACATGGTGACCCCATCTTGACTATATTAGTTGAATTTGAAAACTAGTTTGTTTTGAAATTGTTTTGTAAATATAAACTTACATATTTTGATTTGAAACTTTGTAAAACTATTTTAACATAGTAAATGTAAAATTTTAATCATAATAAAACTTATTAAAATTAATTTATGTGAAAATATAATATTTATATATTAAAACTATATATTATCATATATATTACACTTAAAATATAAGTATTAAATCTATAATAGTATTAAATCATAAATTTCAAGCTTTAAAATCAAAATCTTAAGTATAATTTAAAATCAAAAAGTAAAGTATAATATCGAAATCAAACTGTAATAAAACAATAAATGTAAAAACTAAAGTAAATACTTGAAATCAAAGTATTACCAAAGTATATGTTTATAAGACTTAAAGTATAAAAACAAAAATGTAATATAAAAGTTAAAGTTGGTATTTTGAAAAGTATGAGTATTAAAATCAAAGTATTTAAGTATAAGTACAAATATTAATAATAAGTATATAAATATATTTCTAAGTAAAGTTATTTAAAAACTATAAAATTTCCTTTTGGAAATTCTTTGAAAGAACTTTTAAACAAAAGGATATTCGAGAACTTTTGGTAAAGATAATTTGAAAAGTGGACTTTGTTTTGAAATCATCCTAAAAATAGATTTTGAAACCAGGAATATTTAAAAAAAATTGTAAAAATGAATGGAGATCAAATAAGTTTAACCTGAGTTTTAACGTAATTTATAAAACTTGATAATATGGTTAACGTTATTTTCGTCACCACCGCAATATAGGATATGGTTACGGACCTATGGGAACCTAAGGATTATCTAGTTCCTTCAAATTAGACTTAAGTTTCCATTTCCTAGATATTAAGGTCTTAAGACCGGAGGCTAGTTACTCAATCCTTTAAGAAGAGTAGAGTATCACGCTTACAAGACTCAAGGACCAACAGTTATCTTAGGATAATGGCGTCATAAGCTCGGCAAAAGTAGAAAGCTAGACAGCCTATAAAGGTTATTTTGGTAATTAGGTTCAAGTAGAAGGTTAACCCGTTAATTAGAAGATAAGTAGAATAGGTGAAAAGTGCTAATTCTCTTTTTATTGATCACTTGCATGAGTACATAGATGTTTACAAGTGAAATCCGTAAATTGATTTACAAATTAGGGTTTCCTCTCTTAGAAATGGATACGAGATATGAGAATGAGAAAAAATACCTTAAAATGAGACCCCTAGGTTCTTATTTATAAACAATTTGGAACCCTTCGGTAGCAGTCCAGAAGGAAGCATGGTCCCATCTTAAGCCTTCGGTATCGGTTCTCCCTTCCAGCTCTCAGCTTTGGTAATGGTCATCCGGTATCGGTATCGATGCTAAGCATGTTAGAATGGATAGTTTTCTTCCACTCCACCTTCTAGGTATCGGTCCCTATTAATGGCCTCTGATTTCGGTATCAGTCCTCAGTTCTTGGTTGTTGGATCCATATGGTTGTTTCTTGTATGCTCTTTCCTCTTATGACTTCGGTATCATCTTTGCACTGTTGTATCGACACCAAGCATGTTGGTGTGAATAACGCATTTGTGCTTCCAACCATTGTATCTGGTATCGAACTCCAAGCTTGTGCCTTTGATATTGAGCTGATTGCCTTCACTCCTTGCTTTTCATTGGTGTTGGTTTGCTTGTTCTACTTTCGATGTTCGGTACTGACACCAGTTTGGGCTATTAATTGTATAACGGTTTCGGTACCGTGCCTTGTTTTCATGTTCTTTGTATCAGTACCAAGCTTCTGCTCCCTTTATTGGTACCGATAACGTGTAGACCAAATCTTGTCCCTCTTAATTCTGGTATCGGCTGTAGTGTCAATTTCATCCCGATACCCCTTCACCTCAACTTGGTTTCGGTATCGAAATCTGGTAGTAGCATTGGCCTCTCTAGTGAAGGGGTATTTTCGACTTTTCAAGTCAATATTTTCATCTTTTACTATGTACTATCTTGAAAGTACACAATCGACTTTCCCACTTTTTGGCCATCCACAATTGATCTGGATTGTTGTTCTATGAATGCATGTATGGTTACAATGAGGAGTGCTTTTAAGTATAAAGACTCTTCTTCTTCTTTCCTTATTTCCTCTCCTACAAGAAATCATACTCAAACAAAACCATTATTCTTCGAGAATTTATAATTTTTCAGAAATAGAGATCCAATCCATTCTCTATAAGTTTTTATTTATCTCATGTAAGCTCGATTATGAATTCAGATTAGGTTAAATAACCTTTGATTTCTCATTTGGATGAATTCGAATGAACATCAGTAAGCTTGAATAGACATTAATGGTGATCATGGGGGCCTGTCATCTATTATCCCCAATAATTTGAAGTTATATGCTCTTCGGGGTTTAAAATGCAAAATTCACCTATGAGGAATTCTAACTTTTATTATGAAAATGTAATTTTCCTTTTGGTACCGATGAATTTACTGTTACCAGTTCTCTTTAGTTTCGATTTTACTGGTATCGAAACCATGAGTAACCAATACCAAGAGCCATATATTTCTTCTTTGGTATTAGTTAATGTTGAGACTTCAATGTCGATTAGACTTTTATCGATACCGAGATATTTTTTATTTTGATCTCATCGGTTCCAGGATTTGGACTTCCTTAGTGTTGGCTAAGTTTTCGGTATCGATAACAAAATGTTTGGTTTCGATTTTGTCGATACTAAAAACTTGAGATGTTCCGGTTCCAACTCTATCTATAATAAAAACCTAAGTTACCTTTGGTTTCTGTATCGTAACCGATATTGCAAAAGATACCAATAACTTAGCCATTTTAAGCATATGTATAATGCATGACATTATATGATTATTTGGTTAAGAATTCGACTATAGTGACTCATGATATGTTTCAATTTTCTATAAGAATATTAGATGACCTATGATAGTGAATCTTCATGATTGTCTTAAACTTGTAGATGGTCAATATTAAATTTAAGAAAATTGAATCATGGCGCTAATGTATCTTATGGAATAATTCCACCTTGCAGAATCATGACTAAGAAGAAAAGTGTTGATGAATCAGACCCAGCAAGCTCCTATACTCCTCAGCTAAAGAAGGAAATTGATCCACAACATTCTCTTATCCAAACTCAAGATGAAGTGAATGTGATTCTCAAAATCTTTGGTATGACTGGGATGTCATTCCTGCCTCCAAAAAAACACGATTCAGAATCCACCAGAAGGGTTCTTTTTATACTCGACCATCCATATTTGGCATGGTGGCTTTTTCTTTTTCCCAGATTTCATTTCAAGATTCCTGCACTATCTTCATCTTGCTCCCATCCAGCTGACTCCAAACACATATACATATATTTTATGTATTGAGTTGCTTGCTCTTGAGTCAGGAAAGCCATCCCTCAGTGCTCGTCTTCTCCATCACTTGCTACGACTATTTGTAGCTAAAGGAGTGGATTCTCCTATCCTTCGCACGAATCCTACAAAGAAGTTGGTCAGCGATAGTATTAATAAATTTAAAGATTGGGAAACACAATTTTTTTATATTAGGTTCCCCCGGTATTTCGGGCACTTTTTCCAGTCTTGGTGAGTTTTCCACTTCTTCTTGGTTTATTGTATTATTTCCATGCTTTGTTTAATCTTCATTTCATTTTCAGCTTCTACTCCCACGAGGAAGAATTTGAATGAAGTGGAAAGCAAGATTGTTGATGAAATTTACAAAGCTTCCAAGACATTGGGAAAGCAATTCCAATTATTGACTCTGGACAGTCTCTAGTTGTACGCTCTTCTCCCTTTAGGACAAAAGATTTTGGGGCAACCACCCCTTCATTTCTATGGCGCAAAACATCTAACTTTGGGTTCCGACATGTTTGCTCCTTTGCCCCTTTGTTTCCAAGTGCTTCCAGTAAGATTTCTTCTCTTAAGCAATTTCAATTTTTTATTCCACATTTAACTTATCTAACTTTACTTTCCTCCCGTCATTACTTTGATTAGCTACTGAAGCTTTTGCTGGGACATCTTCAATGGATGTGACCTAATGTCATAGATAAGAGAAATTTTAAAACAACTACTGATGAATCAGCTTCCAGGAGGCAAAAGGACGAAACTTCTACCCCTTCCTCTCTTTACAAGAATATTGCTGTCGTGCCCGCTGGGAAGCACACTCCTGATTCTACTGCTCTTATGCTGGAATTTCCCCTAACGTTGGTTCTCCCCAGACAACGACCACGGGAAGTGATTTTTATTGCTGGTCTTTTGGTATTTGACCCTCTAGGAGCTTCAGATTCGATGGAACATGATCTAAATCCTTTCCCATCTCCTCAACATGCTAGTCCTCCTAGGCCTTCCTAAAAAATTCAAGATTTTGATGAGATAATAAAATTTGCTCTTTCTTTTGATGATATTGCCAACATTTTGCCTACCTCCTCTTCAGACTTGATGAATTTACGACAAACTCTTGTCAAGCAACAACTTTTGGTACAATTTTGTTTCTTCTAATTTCTTTGTCTTTTGTTCTTATGTAGATGCTGACTTTGCTTTCTTTTTTTCAGATAACTAAGAACTGGTTCTCCCTTCAGAAGATGTCTACTCTGCCTTCTTCTGAGATTACAAAACTGAAAGAGGAGAAGGCTGCTTTGGAATCCGAAGTTAATGCTATGAAGGAATGTGCGGAGCTAAAAACAACTCTTGAAATGGCCGAGTCAGAGTTCAATGAGGAGAGAAAAGCTAAGAATCTTTTGTTTAACAAGGTTTCGGCTCTTGAGTTATCTGAACAAGAGCTTGAGAATGAAAATGCGAGGATGGTAGCTGACCATGATGACAAGTTGAAAGAGTGAGACCACCACCTTTATAAAGTTCGTGATGTGCTCTCAATGCTAAGCACATAATTTATGATGCTAAAAACAGGATCTCTTCATTTTTACAATCCTTTTTTCCAGAGGCAACGTTAATCTCTTATGAAAATGCTCTTTTCTTGGCATACTCTGATAATTTCCAAAAGTATCCTAAAATTGATTTTCCCTCCGTCAATCCTTCTATTATGGGCAGAGTTATGAGAAAAATAGAGCAACTCAAGTAGGAGATTGAAGTCCTTGAGAAAGACACAGTGAAGCCTGAAGAACTTTTAGATATTGAGGACCATCCGAATGATTTGATCCATATGATGGAGAAGAGGAAGCCGATGTTGCTGCCACTAACGGTGATGAAGATGATGATGTTGATGACGATCTTGGTCCTAGGGATGAAATCCATCGTGAAGATTTTGATGGAGGAGACAACAACCTACCCCTTTTATTGGTGATACTCATGGTTCTGAGGAAGCCAACCCTGATTTTTCAAGTGCTCCTCTTACCCAAGATCCTGCAGATGCTCCTACTAAGGATAGTGGTTCCTCTGGGCAGGAAGTAAAAGAACAACCTACATAGCCCGAAGTCCCTGTTTCTCAGGTATGGCTTTCACTTTTAAATTGTTTTCTTCCTCCTTGAATTCATGATAACTGATTCCTTATCATCATATATAGACAAGGAAAAACATTGCCTCTCATTATAACGCAGAGTTAGATAAGAAACATTGGGAAATAGTTCAGTCCCGTGTAAAGCAGGATAAGCCACTGAAAGACTATAATGCCCTATCTAAAAAATATTATGATCTTGATAAAAGTTCTTTAAAACTGATGTCTTATAAAGAACATGAGGCTGAGCCAAGGCTAAAGGCAGCACGACTCAAAAGAGAAACAATTTTTAAAGAAAACGAAGAGTTGATGACTTTATTTTGGATGTTAAATAAGGATATGGAAATGTTAGTAGATTTCTTGTATAAGGTCTATAGTCGATTCAAACAGTAGACTTTTCTTTTTTGTGGGAGTTTGTGGCGGTTTACTTCGAGGTCTTCATAGACGATGCTTAGATGAACATGGAACCGACCTTCACCTTAGGCTTGTTGGAACCTACCAAGGGTTCATTCAATCCCCAGGGACTTCCCCCAGAAAGGCTTAAGTATTATAATAACATATTTACCTCTGAGTTTTTAAAAGGTCAATATTGTACGAACAAGAATAATATTTGTAAAACTATATACTCATGAATATTTACTTCTGATGATAACTTCTTATATCCATGATATTTGATTTTATTTCATGTTATGGCGGAATCTCATTCACCACAAAGATGTAGTACCAAAAGATGCTTTATGCTTATTTTCAAAATTACGGAGAGAGTATTCATCAAAATCATTATGTGGAAGAGATCGTTTCCTAGGAAACCTTTAGTGCATTTATATGAAATACCCTCAGCTTCCCTTTAATTTTTTTGGTGATAATCGAGAAATAATTTTAAAGAGACATAGAACCCAACATGATGAGTTGATATGTAATATAAACAGTAGGTGTTCTGACAAACCGAATCAAAACTTGTAATTTTCAATGTTTGTAACAGTTCAAAGAATATTTGGATGAACTTAAAGGTTTACATAGTATACCTTTCTCGAAGAGTATAATGTTATCTATATCATCCTTTGAAAATAGGATCTTTGCATAATTGTATCTCATTTTTTAAATAGGGTTATCAACCCAAAATTTCATCCCTCCAAATCAGGGACGAGTCATTAATAGTTACAGAGCATAGGGATGTTCCAAAAGAGATGCATGCTACAACTCAAGGAAGAACAATTTTACTTCAGAGTTTGACCATTAAGCATTTGAATGGAAAAATAACTGTTTTAAAAAATCAATTGGAATAAAAGGATAAGACTATCCTTGAATTAAAAATACAGATAAAGGCCAATCCCTCCATCAATTTTGATGAGGAGATTAGTGGATTGCACCAGCGGATTGCTGACCTGGAAATTGAGTTAGACAATGCAAAAGCAAGCTGTAAAGCGTGGGAATTTACTTTTGGACGTACCCCTAACATAGTTGTGCCTAAGTCATCCAAAGTTACAACTAAGTCCAAAGCCTCAGCCATTGAGAAATATCCCAATTTGGTAAATCCTCCATGTGGATTGGATGAGTAGGTTGTTTCAAGGTGGTATAGAAGGGTTAAAGCCGAAATGAAGAAAATTTATGACACAAAGCATAATAAGGACTTGCTTCGACATATTAATTATTACGTCTCTCAAATTTAACAATTACACAAGGAGAGACATAATTTATGAAAGAGTGTCTTTGATTTAGGAAAAGAGAACAAGACTTTAAGAGCCATGTGTAGAGCTTACAAAAAGGCTTAGAAATTTCAAGTTAGATCCACATACGGTCCTAATGAATCAGAAAGAAGAAGCAAAATCTTAAAGAGATTTTGTGTGTCGCAATTCCTCATACTATTAACCCTCCTTTAACTGATGATGATATAAATAAGGAGGTGCAAAATATTGGATGTGGTTGTACTAATAATGTTTTAACTTTGGTGATCTATGAAATGATCTTGTAAACATATTTGTAAGTAACTTTGTGGATTGTGTAGATATCACCTGATGTATATCCTTGTTTGTGTTTAGAATATTCTTATATGGGAGTTCCACTACATCATTCTGCATAAAATTTAGCACGTAACTCCCATGTGTTAGTCTTTTACTTAGAGTAGAATGCATATAAGAATTTGTTCAGTTTATATGAGACACCATCTGGGTCATAACCAAGTAGTAGATAATCCTTTGTGATAGGTTAATGCGACCATTCACATTTCATATTTTATCAGAATAACGAATAGCTAGTTTGTGTATATTAGTTTTAAAAAATCTCCCTATGTGAGATGTGGGAGATCATGATTTTCATCGGAAGGCTTTTAGATAACAGTCCCGAGGTATCAATCCGAGTCTTGATTTGCAAGCCCTTTTTCGGAAATGAGAATTACAGTCTTGAGATGCAGATTAGGGTATTAGGATAGGAATCCATAAATCCTCTTCTAGAAGTATAGATGGAAGTTTTGCAGCCCATACTCAAGCATTCATAATGAAAGACCAGAAATCCACTTCTGGCAAATGATAAAGGTTCTGAAACCTAAATTCGAGTATTTGTGATCGAAGACCAAAAATCCTCATCTGGCAATAATATAAGTCCCGAACCGAAACCCAGATTTGGGTATTAACAAAAGACCAGAAATCCACATCGGATATTAATATAAGTCCCAAATAAAAATCCAGATTCAAGTATTTAATAAAAGGCCAAAAATCCATATCTGGCAATAATATATTGAAATCCTGAAACTCTAATTCGGGTATTTAGATATTAGACTAAAATCCACATTTGGTAATAATAGAAGTCCCGAACAGAAACCCTGATTCGGTTATTTATAGTTTTGTTACCCATTTCAGATTTTATTTTCTAAGCAGAGGATGTATGTGCTTTATGAGCCACTCTCTGGGCTTTGTTTAGCCGTTTCAGCCTTGTGAGCCACTCACAGGGCTTTATGTGTTTGGTGCGCTTGGTTAGCTTATTCTCAAGCAGGGCCCAAGGACTTATTCAACCTCCCTCCAGGAGGCACATTACCCTTGTCATCATAGGCGATGATAAAGGCTTAGATGCTTTACCCTGGCCATCATAGGCGCGGAAAAAAGGCTTACTCTTTTGATTCTCTATCTGGCCATCGTAGGTGGTGATAGAGGCTTACACATCACCCGCTCTAAGGGGTGCCTTAACCTAGCCATCATAGACAGGAATAAGGATTTTCAATGCTTTACCCTGACCCCGTCTAATTTGGAAGTGGATAAAGGCATATACTCACCTTCCTCTAAGGGGTGCCTTACCCAGGCCATCATAGGTTGGAGTAAGGGTTTTAGCTGCTCTAACCTAGGGACATAGACATACACTTTTGATGCTTTAACCGGACCCTTCATAACTTGGGCGCAGCTAAAGGCTTATACATCGCCTCCCTCCAGGATACGCCTAACCCTGGCCATCTTGGCACGGACAAGGATTTTCTACCATCGTAGGTAGCTTCACCTATTTCAGGTGGTTCCAATTTTTAAGGAGTTTTTCATACTCTCGACCATGTAGACATTCTTTCCTCTAGGAATTCTTTCTTAGAACTAGTTTGATCCTTTTACAAATCTTTGCAATTGCCTTGATTAAAGAACTTAATGATCATTCCTTTAAGAACCCGACAACGGTTGGTTGCATGTCCATTCATCGTATGGTAGTGGAAGTATAGCCCTCATGATTTCCTTTCATACTTGGGTTTCTTCTTTGTTGATGGCCAAAAGTTGAGTTCGTGTTTGGGTAGGAAGTAGACATTTTCAACTGATGTGGTAAAGTGGCATTCCTTAGGTAACCTTCATTCAAAGTCTCCCTTTCAACGGTGGAACTTTGCCCTTTTATTACTCAGCCTTGCTGCTTCATCTGTATCTTCAAATCTTCTTTTCAACGTATCTTGGGATTGAAACGTCATTCTCTTAGACCATTTAGAAGTAAAGTAGTTGAAATCTTTCATTATTCTTTGCTCGAATATAGTTCCTTTGGCCTATGCATGGATGGCTTCTTTTATGTGAGAGAATAGGTTATATTCCTTTGATGTAGAATCACTGAAGGAAAAGATAGTGGTTGGTCCTATGTGGAAAGGGTTAATGCTCCAATGGACGGATTCATATTTCTCAACTTCCTTTTTCTTACGCATAATTCTTAAAGCTTCCATTCTTAACCTTTGTTTTTCAATAATCCTTAGATCACTGATGCCTGACGTAGTCATTCGAGATTCATAAGATCCTTTCGTGATCCTTTATCCACGGTCTATTTCTTCAAGATTTAACTAATCATGGTGGAATAAATAGGGATGTGGTAGGTTATCCAAAGGATCGGAGGTTTAGACCCTCCTTCTAGTGCAAAAATATTAACGTTATTTCTCGTCAGCACTGAAATATGGGATATGGTTATGGACCTAGGGGAACCTATGGATTATCTAGTTCCTTCATGTTCAACTTAATTTGTCATCTCCTAGATATCAAGGTCTTAAGCTCGAAGATTAGTTACTCAATCCTTCAAGAAGATGAGAGTATCATGCTTATGATACTCAAGGACCAAGAGTTACCTTGGGATACGGGCGTCATAATCTCGGCAAAAGTTGAAAGCTAGATGGCCTATAAAGGTTATTTCGGTAAATAGGTCCAAGTAGAAGGTTAAGTCGTGAATTTGTAGTAAGCAGATAAGTAGAATAGGTGACAAGTGCTAATTCTCTCTTTATTGATCACTTGCAAGAGTACATAGATGTTTACAAGTGAAATCCCTAAATTGATTTACAAATTAGAGTTCTCGCTCTAAGAAATGGATACAATATTTGAGAATGAGAAAAAGCCCCCTAAAATGAGACCCCTGGGGTCGTATTTATAGACAATTGGGACCCCCTTTGGCAGCAGTCTAAAAGGAAGCATGGTCCCGCCTCAAGCCTTCGGTACCTGTTCTCCCTTGCAGCTCTCGGCTTTGGTAATGGTCATCCGGTATAGGTATCGACGCTAAGCATGTTAGCATGGATAGTTCTCTTCCACGCCACCTTCTGAGTACCGGTCCCTGTTAATGGCCACCACTTTCGGTTCCAGTCCTCAGTTCTTTGTTGTTTGATCCATATAGGTGTTTCTTGTATGCTCTTTCCTCTTATGACTTCAGTATCGCCTTTGCACTGTTGTATCGACACCAAGCATGTTGGTGTGGATAGTGCATCTTTGCTTCCAACCATTGTATCCGATATCGAACTGCAAGCTTGTGACTTTGATGTCGAATTGATTGCCTTTACTCCTTGCTTTTCTTTGGTATTGGTTTGCTTGTTTTGCTTTCGGTGTTCGGTACCGACACCAATCTGGGATGTTTATTGTATATTGGTTTCGATACCGTGCCTTGTTGTCATCTTCTTTGTATTAGTACCAAGCTTCTTCTCCCTACGTTGGTAACGATAGCATGTAAACCAAATCTTGTCCCTCTTGCTTTCGGTATCGGCTCTTGTGTCAGCTTCATCCCGATACCCCTTCACCTCAACTTGGTTTCGGTATCGAAATCTGGTAATAACAAATATGAACTCTCCATAACTCATGAGTTTTCATTCTTTAACTCCTGAATCATCAATCTGATTCTTCAATCTTGATACTGTATAGTATTGATTATCTATTTATTGTATTATATCATGCATTATACAATATATATTTGGATAATAATTAATATTTATGAAAATTTAAAATATTTATTATTTGAGGTTGTTATCATCAAAACTACCATCATGGTACTAACAACATGCACTTGACTCAACCCGAAACAATCCACTAGTCACTTATGGTGGATCCAACGATCAAACCACAATGAAGTGTTTTCCCACTCACTACAGCTTTATTCATAATTTTACGTGAAATATCACGCCGACGAAGTATCACTTTCATAGTTCTAGACTGATTGGCAATAATAGGCATGGCCAAAATTTATGTTATGTGGCATATTTTTCCCTCATCCACCAACTCTACAAACAACCCTTGGTTAAAACGTCCATAATAATTTGATTCTTACTATTGAGTCTAGATTTTTAATTTAACTTAAGAAAATACCACCTTCTAATTTTGGTTTACATATGATATCTCGTGAAATTTTGGGAAACTTCCCACATGAACAAAAATCTACACACAATTGATCAACCTTATGCAGGACAAATAGTGGTAGATGGAATATAAGAAACTAGTACATAGTTGTAGAGGTAATTATGTTGTGAATCAACTCCACCCTTTTTCGATGTAAGTGATTATTACCCAATGCATTTAACTTACTTATTTATCTCTTCAGCAATGGAGTACGATAGGCTATATGTGTATAATCTGGCGTTAAAGGCATGCCGAGGTACTTGACCCTTCATGTTCGATAATGAATCAACTCCACCCTTCCGGCCACTATAATTAATTTACTATCCCATACATTCACTTGTTATTCCCTTCAACAATGGAGTACGGTGGGCTATATGAGTATAATGTAACGTTAAAGGCACACCGAGGCACATGACAGGTAATTTATGTTTGACAACATTCAAAATATGACTAATTTCCTACTATCAATCTGTTCCTTCACTTAAAAAAATTGAGACTTGTTTGTTTTATTATAAGACCCATAGTAGCTATCAACAAGTCAAATATAGTATTCATGCATAATGCATTCCCTGTAGCAGTAGCAAAAAAATAATCACATCATCTGCATAGAGTAAATGAGTTATAGTAGGTTATGCCCTAGATATAGGCTGTAATAACTCATCACTTTCTTCCACATCACTTTCACATCCATCTATTGGTATAGAAAAACATTTCACCGCTATACAAAATAAATAGGATGATATAATGTCACCTGGTCCTAAGCCTCCGTTAGAAGTTGTAAATCCTCCAAGTCCACCATCTATCATAAATGAGAAAGTTGGGATAGTAATACATTCATATATAACTTGAATAAATGAAGTAGGGAGACTTATTATATAAAGCATATGACATACAAAATTCATGCTGAACCATATCATAGGCCTTTTGTAAGTCAATCTTTATACACATCTTGTCCCTGCCCTATTTAGAAAAATTCTAAACTAGTTCATGTACTAACAAAACATTTAATCCAATATTTTCATCCAGGACGAAAGACGACTGATCCTATGCAATTAAAAAAGAAAAAAAAAGACCTTAATTATTTGACCTATCACTTTAGCTATAACCTTGCAATGAATATTAACACAAGAAAGTGGTCTATATTAAGATTGTTTGAGGCATATCTTTTTTTTTGAATCAGAGTTGTGAATGTTAGGGACTGTGGAATGGATCGTTAAGGCAAAGCAAACATTAGAGGGGAGGTGAATAGTGTTTGTAAGAATTTAACCAAAATTTAAAACTAAAGAGAATTATGGGATGAATAGAACAACATAAACACAATCACAAACACAGATTCAAACACAAATGCAAAATAAATAGAAACAAAAATGCAGAAAAGGAAAGAACACACCGGATTTTATACTAGTTCGGATTACTCCTACGTCTAGTCCTGCACAACACTGGATTGTGCTGAGTTTTATTACTCTTTCAATAGTCAATTACACATTCCCTGATTTCACGGCTTACAAGGAGACACTGATTCCTACTTTCTTGATTTCACGGCTCACAAGAACACACCAACTCCTATTTCCTTGATTTCACGGCCCACAAGGACACACCGACTCCTCTTTGACTCACAATAAGGTTTATTCAACCTAACCAATTACAAAACAGCCCTATAACTCTTCAATAGCACTTGATTCAGAGAGTAGAGAGTGTAGAGAGAAGTTTTATCAAAACAGAATTGAATTCGGCAGAGTATAAGTGTAAAAACCATAAAAATGATTAAGAATAATGGTGGGATTAAAGAGTATGAAGTTAGAGAAGAAGATGTGTTAAAAAATTCGGTTTTAACCTCTTTTTATAGAGTATGAAGGGTTGCAACGTTTCTGAAGCGTTTCAAATGTGAAAAGACGCTTCCCTTCAAAATTAGAAAAAATAGCTGTTATATGTCGACATACACTTTTTACTATGTAGACATCGTCATGTGTATTTTTCATTTTCAAAACATTTTTCAAGTATTTTGATATAAAACTAATTCTGGAAATTCTTGAGTAAAATTCTAGTGTTGTAAATTAATATTATATAATAGAAAAACATATGAAACATATATTTAAACTATATAAATATATTTATAAAATTATAAGGTTTTAAACTATATAACTATAAATATAAAATATAAAAAAATCTAAGTTTGAAAAACAAAGAAGAATAAAAATAGAAACAAATAGAAAAACAAAATAGAGAAGATCGAGGAAAAATAGAAAAACAAAATAGAGAGGATTGAGGATATAATTGAAAATCAGATTTTGAATTTGAATCTGGAGTGCTACTTAGAGTCTTACAAAATCTTAGACTATATAATTATATTAATCTTGAACTCTTGAAATCTTGATTACTCATGAGTCTTGAAATTTCTCTGATCTTTGACTCTCTATCATCTTTATAACTGTTCAGTCATCAGTAATATTTCCTGTATATAGTTTTTGCGCACACACACACACACACACACACACACACACACATATATATATATATTCTATACAAAAAGAGTTAGCATATATTTTATAACCAATGATAATTGAAATAAGGTTGTTGTCATCAAAACTCCATTCTCCAACAATCTCCCCCTTTTTTATGATGACTATCTTAGTTTATAAAATATCATGCCTATTTTATAATTTCTCCCCCTTTTGCATTATCAAAAAGAAAGATAAAAGATACTTTCCCTAAATTATACTATTCTAGAATCTAAGTAATATCCCCTTAAATTGAATAATACTCTGAATAGAACATAAGTAACTATCTCTAATAAAAATACTCCCCCTTAATTTGATGTTTATATGAGAAGATTATAAATATATTAACCACAAATGACAATTTTATTAAACAAACACATTTACATATACATAGATTTATACACATACACTACACATTATAAGAACGTAATAAAACGAAATCTAGACAACTGTTAAACACTTAATTATGTGACAATGGGAGATTTGTGAATTGGACAATTTGGATAATGGAGACAAAATTCTCCATTCTTTTCAATCACATTCCCATTTTCGTCAAATAGGACCTCTCCTGCGCACTCAACATTATCGTCTTCGTCCGCAACCGTTGGTTGAGCCTCTTGTTGTTATTCCTCCTCCATCATTTCTTCTTCCTCTTCCGGTTATTCTTCTGGTTCTTCCTCTTCTTCCATTGGTTGATTAACATCATTGATGATAATCGGTTTAGTCTGATTATCCATTATAAACTTTAAGAAACTTCTCATTACCTTTCCTTGTTTGTTTTGCTCTTGACTTAGTCTAATTTGAAGTACTTGCATCTCAGCCACCATTTACAGTAAATAATCCATTTTCTCTTCGATTTTGATTACTCTAGAAAGCGTAGATCGTTGAAATGGACCCTCGGATGGTCCAGCGTATGAATCAGAGTTGTTTTGAGTATTTGGATTAGTGGAAGCCATTGTAATATTTAATTTAGAGTTTTTACAAAGAAGAAGAATGAGAATAAAGAAGAAAAGACGAATTAAAGGATTTATATAGTTGAAATAACTAACTTTTGGTGGGAATTAATTTTAATTTTTTTTAGTTATAAGTCGACATAGCAGAAAATTCATGTCGACATAGTTTTGTTTTAAATTTCATTATTTTAATTCCTCAGTTTATATATATATATATATATATATGCATGTATGTATTATTACTTTAATTATTCTAATTCACTTAATGAACATATACCTAATTCTCTCCTAACTATAGTGAATGTTGCTTCATTTAATGGTTTGGTTAATATATCGGCTATTTGTTTATCTGTTTCTATAAATTCAAGTGAAATCTTTTCTTTACTTACATTATCTCTTAGAAAATGATGTCGCATATCAATATGTTTAGTTTTCGAATGATAAGTAGGATTTTTCGAAACATTTATAGCACTTGTATTATCGCAGTATATAGGTGATTTACTTATGTTTAAACCAAAATCGTTTAAAGTTTGCTGGATATAAATTACTTGTGAACACGCCAAAGTAGTAGATATATATTCTGCTTCAGTTGTTGATAAAGATACGGTATTTTGTTTTTTTACCAAACCAAGATACAAGGGAATGTCCTAGAAAATGACATGTTCCACTAGTAATTTTTCGATCAGATTTACATCCCGCGTAATCAGCGTCACAGTACAAAACTAGATCGAATGAATCATTTTTAGGATAAAGTAATCCAAAATCTGATGTACGCTTTACATATCTCAGAATACGTTTTACGGCTGTTAAATGAGTTTCCTTAGGTTGTGATTGATATCTTGCACAGACACATACACTATGCATTATATCAGGTCTACTAGCGGTTATATATAATAATGATCCTATCATCCCTCTGTATAGTTTTTGATCAACAACTTTTGATGTATCATCTTTACTTAAAGCAATATTAGTTTTCATAGGTGTTGGTCTACCATTTGTTGTTGTTAGATTGTATTTATTAATTAAATCTCTTGCATATTTTTCTTGATTAATACTTATTCCATTCTTTAGTTGTCGAATTTGCAAAACTAAAAGAATGACAACTCTCCCATATGGCTCATTTCAAACTCTTTGGTCATAATATCTGAAAACTCTTTGTTCATTTTTTTCATTTGTTGACCCAAAGATTATGTAATCAACATATATTTGTACTAATTGTATATCTTTGTTATTTTTCTTAATAAACAACGTATTATCAAATTTTCCTATTTCAAAGTTTGATTATAATAAATAATTTCGTAATCTATCATACCAAGCTCTAGGAGTCTGTTTTAATCCATATAACGCTTTCTTTAGTTTATATACGTGATCTGGTAATTTTTCATCTTCAAACAGGGGTGGTTGCTCTACATATACGTCTTCTTTGACAAATCCATTTAGAAATGCACTTTTGACATGCATTTGATATAATTTAGAATTATTATAGTTTGCAAAAGCTAGTAAAATTCTAATAGCTTCTAGTCTTGCTGCAGGGGCAAAAATTTCATCATAATCTATTCCTTCTTCTTGAGTATATCCTTGTGCTACTAGTCGTGCCTTATTTCTTACTACCTCACCGTGTTCATTCATTTTATTTTTATAGACCCATTTGGTTCCTATAATTGTTTTATCCTCTGGTCTAGGAACAAGTTCCCATACTTCATTTCTAGTAAATTGATTCAATTTTTTATGCATAGCAAGTATCCATGAATCATTGGAAGAAGCTTCCTTTGGATATTTGGGTTCCATAGTTGATATAAATGCAGTATAACTCATATTATTAATTGATTATGAATTCTAACAACGGATTCAATATCCCCTAAGATATTTTCTACAAGATGGTCTCTAAGTAATCTAATTCTTTTATTTGATTAGTTATCTTCATTATTTATTTCATCCTCACGATCGTCTTCATTGTTTTGAGTTATACTTTTATAATTTTCATCAAAAGATACGTTTAAAGTTTCTTCTATAGTGTTGGTTCGAGTAATAAAAACTCTATAAGCCTTGCTTCTTTCTGAATATCCAATAAAAATTCCTTTATCTGATTTTGAAACAAATTTGTCTAAATTATCTTTTGTATTAAGTATAAAACATTTACTTCCAAATATTTTAAAATATGATATTTTTGGTTTCTTGTTATATAAAAGTTCATATGGAGTTTTATGAGTCAAAGGTATAATTGAAATTCTATTAATAATATAGCAAGCTGTTGCTACTGCCTCAGCCCAAAAATTCCTTGGCAAGTTACTATCGGATAACATAGTTCTTGCACATTCTTGTATCATTCTATTTTTACGTTCAACTACTCCATTTTGTTGAGGAGTTCTTGGTATTGAAAAATTGTGGGTTATTCCCTTTTTATTACAATACTTTTCAAAATTCTCATTTTCGAATTCTCCACCATGATCGCTACATATTATTTTAATTTTTAGTGATAATAAATTTTGAATCCTTTTAGAAAAAGTTTTAAATTGATCAAAAGCATCATTTTTATTTTTATGAAACAAAGTCCAAGTGTATCTAGAAAAATCGTTAACTATTACATACACATATCTGTTATGATTTATTGATTGAGTTTGAGATGGACCAAATAAATCCATGTGTATTAACTCTAATGGTTTTGAAGTAGTAATTTCTTCTTTTGATTTAAATGAAATCTTCTTTAATTTTCCAAATTGACAAGCATCGCATAAGTTATTAACTTTGAATTTCATTTTGGGTAATCCTCTAACCGAATCTAATTTAGAAACTCTAGAAATATGTTTGAAATTTATATAACCGAATCTCTTATGCCAAATCCAAGGATCACTTGTATTGGCCATAAGACATAAATTATCGTTGGAAATTTTCACACTTAATATATAAATATCTTTTTGTCTCCTTCAAATATAACTTTTGAATTCCTATCTTCTATGAAACATTTATTCTTTTCAAATTTTATTTTATATTCTTTATCGCAAAGTTGACTTATACTTAGTAAATTGTGTTTTAAATTCCTAACTAATGAAACATCAGAACTAGTAGGAGTTTCAGAATTATCGACATTGTCGATTCCAATGATGTATCCTTTAGAATTATCTCCGAAGTTTACCAATCCACCATCTTCACATTTCAGATTATTGAGTAGTTCTGGATTTCCAGTCATATGTCTCGAACAACCACTATCCAGTATCCATTTGTCCTTTTTCATTTCCACCAATTGCTTTCCCGAATTTGAATTTTCGATAGCCATGTAACACACCAATTCATGATTTGAATTTTCAATAGCCACCTTTTTATAATTTGAATTGCCAATAGCCACTTCACCCATCTTTTCAACTTTTGATTTTTCAAAAGTCTTAGAACTCATCCTTTTCTGTATTGAACAATATTTCAGTAGATCATATGCTTCTTTAACATTAATATATGCAGACTCTTTTAACATTGATGCAATGCATAAATTGATACTAGTATTATCAGAGATTCCAAAATTTGCCATTTTACCAAATTTTCAAAAATCAGATTATGAACTTTTTGAAAGACCTTGCTCTGATACCAATTGTTAGGGACTACGGAATGGATCGTTAAGGCAAAGTAAACACTGGAGCGGGGTAAATAGTGTTTGTAAGAATTTAAACAAAACTTAAAACTAAAGAGAATTATGGAATGAATAGAACAACACAAACACAATCACAGATTCAAACACAAATGCAAAATAAACAGAAATAAAAATCCAGAAAAGGAAAGAACACACCGGATTTTATACTGGTTCAGATTAGTCCTACGTCCAGTCCCGTACAATGCTGGATTGTGCAAAGTTGTATTACTGTTTCAATAGTCAGTTACACCCTCCCTGATTTCACGGCTCATAAGGAGACATCGATTCCTACTTTCTTGATTTCACGGCTCACAAGAACACACCGACTCCTATTTTCTTGATTTCACAACCCACAAGGACACACCGACTCCTGGTTGACTCACAACAAGGTTTATTCAACCCAACCAATTACAAAACAGCCCTATAACTCTTCAATAGTACATGATTCAGAGAGCAAAGAGTAGATAGTGTAGAGAGAAGAAGTTTTATCAACACAGAATTGAATTCGGTAGAGTATAAGTGTAAAAACCATAAAAATGATTAAGAATAATGGTGGGATGAAAGAATATGAAGTTAGAGAAGAAGATGTGTTAAAAAATTCGGTTTTAACCTCTTTTTATAGAGTATGAAGGGTTACAACGGTTCTGAAGCATTTCAAAAGTGAAAAGACACTTCCCTTCAAAATTAGAAAAAAATAGCTGTTATATGTCGACATACACTTTTTACTATGTCGACATAATTATGTGTATTTTTCATTTTCAAAACATTTTTCAAGTATTTTGATATAAAACTAATTTTGGAAATTCTTGAGTTAAATTCTAGTGTTGTAAATTAATATTATATGATAGAAAAACATATGAAAACATATTTTTAAACTATATAAATATATTTATAAAATTATAAGGTTTTAAACTATATAAAGTATAAATATAAAATATATAAAAAATCTAAGTTTGAAAAACAATGAAGAATAAAAATAGAAACAAATAGAAAAACAAAATAGAGAAGATTGAGGAAAAATAGAAAAACAAAATAGAGAGGTTTGAGGATAGAATTGAATATCAGATTTTGATTTTGAATTTGAACCTGGAGTGCTATTTAGAGTCTTAAAAAATCTAGACTCTATAATTATATTAATCATGAACTCTTGAAATCTTGATTACTCATGAGTCTTGAAATTTCCCTAATCTTTGAATCTCTATCATCTTTATAACTGTACAGTCTTCAGCAATATTTCCTGTATATAATTTCTGCACATATATATATTATATAAAAAAAGTGTTAGCATATATTTTATAATCAATGATAATTGAAATAAGGTTATTGTCATCAGAACTCCATTCTCCAACCGTGAAATTATAATTTAACCCTTCCGAAAACTTTATAGTATGAAAAATATCTGATATTTCTTCTACTAGATCTTCCCGTAGGAAATCCCAGTGAAACTTGTAAAACTTGTAGCTATTGAGTCCTGTGGATTTTAAATCATCAATGTAAGATAATGCCTATCTAATTTTTTTCAAGGATGCTGGTGTAGATAAATGTTTTCTATCCTCCTTGTCTATGTATATCCCTGGTTGAATTTCTAGAAATACTGCATTAAAATCTCCATTAATTTTTTTTGATAAAGGGAACTAGCCTACTCCTTTATAGTTATGGGGCCATAAATATAATTTCCATGTTCGTCTGGGAAAGCCTGAATCTGATTTCAATGTTGCCTCATGGACATTTTTGCATTGAAAACTTTGTATTGGTGTCCCCTTGATGCAACCATAACACGTTACTTTATTGTTTAAAATATTGGTGTTATTTCTGTACTTGGTTATTAAGCTCCATGCTATTAAAGTACTTGACGTCAAACAGGAAATTATCTTTAGGGTTTTGATTACTATTATGAAAGGATTCATTAAAATCCTCTTGCAATTAACTTATTTACAATATTCTCTTTGGTTGCTAACTAATTTAGTTCTTTAAGATTATGCTTTAAAACTTATAATTTATGTACAAATTTTAGCCCATAGTCCTACATGTGCCAACAACGTAACCATCCACAATGTATTTGTTATAACCATGCATGTAGGGCTGTAAATTTTGTATGAATGTTCGTTGTCTGATTATGTCCGCGATCGAAAAATGTCCGTCTGTGTTCGTTCGATTTTCATTTAGGACACTAGGTAAGACAATATAATTTTTCCGAGAAAAAAATCTTGTTTCGTCCGTGTTCATTCGAATACATCTGAATTTCTTATAATTCGGTACATCTACTATATTCTTCAGAATATTTATGAATGTTGTTAAATTTGTTTCTTTGTGTATAGATTCGTAAAATACTTATACTTCAATACATAATTATAAAAATAATGTAATTAATGGAAACATTATTTAAAAAATGTAAAACTCAATGTAAAAAGCAATGTCCATCCGTGTCCGATCAAGTCCGTGATCGATAAACGTCGTTCCATGTTCGTTCGATTTTATTTAGGATAAGAGTTAGGATAACAAAATTTGTCCAAACATAAGTCTTGTTCACTATGCGTCCAGTTCGATTTTATTTAGAACAAAAACTGAACACAACTCAGTCCATTTCAGTTCGATCAATTTACACCCATACATGCATGTAACACCAGTTGTAAACATTTCTAAAAGAGGTACCTTTTTGGACATTCTACCGGTCATCGAGAGTGATTACAATAGGCGTATGATATCCTATAACTACTGGAAGTGGAATGATGGTGAATTGTTGATACACGGACATAAATTCATGATGAATAGTCTTTGCTACATTGATTTCATCAGAGAAACCAACTATTCAACCCATGATACCAAACCCGAATTACCAAGACCATTTTCTAGTCCCTAAAAATCTCAAGTTTCATCTCAATCCAAGCCTCTGAGTCAACCATATAGGTGTTCCAACTTCCAATCATCAACTCAGTCTGCTCGATCTTCTCAACCTTCATAAGACGTTATTCGATTAGACAAACAAATAAACAATCAAGATGCTAAGATTGAACAAATAATGAGCATGATGAAGGAGTTAATGAAAAGTAATGAGAAAGGAATGTTGCCTAGTCAACATGAGGTGAATCCAAAATATAATTCTCGTACTGTGAATTATTGTGAGGATGAAAATTGTAATTTGGTCCATGCTGTCACCACCCATAGTTTGAAAAATGATTGAAAACAATGTCGGCAATCCTGAAACCCTTCAAATTCGACCCCAATCTAAAAGCTTGACACTCATCCAATGACTGCAAATGCCAATTTGTCTGAATCTCCCGAATCTTATTCTTCTCCAACATATCTTCCTCTAATGCCAGCAAACCCTACAAATCTCTTCCTCTAGTGTTGGAAATACCAACATCTCACTTTCCACACCCTTACCACCTTCACTTCCCATGGAGACATCTTCTTCTTAAAACAATCAAATCACTGAAAGAGTCTATAAATTAGTAGCTCCATATCCGCATTGACTTAACAATAAAAAGAAGGATGCAAATTTTGAAAAAGTTCTTGAAATATTCAAGCAAGCTCGTATAAATATTCCACTCTTGGATAGCATCAAACAAATTGCATAATATGCTAAATGTCTTAAAGAGCTTTGCACCTAAAAATGATCCAATAATTGTCTAAAACTATCTTCACAACTTCGAATACTAGCTCTGTTTTCTTGAATTCTTCACCAATCAAGTACAAGGACCCCAGTTGCCCTACTTGATCTTGGTGGAAGTGCCAATCTACTTCCATATGTTGTTTACTGTTAACTTGGACTATGAGAGATAAAACTTACAAACATCACAATTCAAATAGCTGATTGATGTGTTAAAAAGCCATTAGGCATAATTGAAGATGTTTTGATTCAAACTGAATAATTTTATTTCCCTTTCAACTTCATAGTCCTTGAAACCAAACCTATTTCAAATCCCAATAGTCAAATTCCATTTATATTAGGTCGTCCTTTCTTAGCCACGTCAAATACTATCATAAATTGTAGGAGCGACTGACTTTGACTATCTTTTGGACATATAACCATTGAATTGAATAATCTTTGAAATTAAAAATAAACTAAAAGATTCTGAAATATGAGAAGTTGACATGATAAAAACAATTGTGGATAACTAATCAGATTTATTTCTTTGCAAAGCATATTTTGCCTTAATAGACGTATCCACTGTTTCTTTTGAAAAACTATTGGAAGACGAGCTTAAATTCTTAAGTGACGAGAAGAATTCGGGGAATTTCTCGAAGATAATCTTAATTCCATATCATCAAAATGAACTATGGTTAAACCTCAAGTTTATGTGATTATGGTAATCTTCATCTGAATGGTATAAATCATTATCACGATAAAGTTTTCATAGGAAGGATCTTGATTTTAGAATTCGTCAACATGCCTGTTGTACCTCACAGAGCGGGTAAGAAATCATTATGCATTAGTTTTGATAAAAACAAGTGTGTGGGGAAATAGAAATTTCATTCTTCACAATACATCCACCATCTTTGTAGATCTCACTTTGTATCTGATTTGCATACACATATAGTTGTTAAATTGCATTTCATTTTACAAATCAATTTTCTTTTAAATCCATCTTTGGGTACTCTCTTTCATATTTAGAAAACATGTTTACAATGTGGATGTTGTTCTGACCTAGTGTAGGGGAGAGTCTGCATTACGTTCCTTTCATTTTTCTTTATTTAATTTTCTTTTCATTTTCATGCACTTAGATGGTAGCCTCATGCATTTTAGGTCGTAGTAACATGCTTTTTCAAAAAAAAAAAAAAAAAAAAACAATAATCACGATTCATTTTAGGCTGGTACAACGGAGCAAGTTAACAAATTTGGTCATTTAATGGTAATTTTTTTCTCAATTAAGATCGAATAAGAAATATAATGAAATTATGAGCGATAATAGTGTAACAGGTAAAAGTGATATTCTTAGGTGATGACTATGAAGTCTATTCTAAATTGTAGTCTTTGTTTAATGAGCGGTGAATTTAAATTACATGCGTTGACTTTTCAAGTCTTCAAAGCTGAGTGGTGTTAAACTGAATTTACCCAACTCTCTCTTCTTACGTTCAAAGAAAAAAACACTTAACAATTCAAGGGTATCCAATATTGCTAGTAAATTTAACGTTGGTGTACAAACCTGCCAAGCTCTTTCCCAACTCTCACGTAAGCCTTCGAGGCAATGCATAATGGGTATACCTTGGTCTCATTTTATTAGTTGGACACCTAAGGATTATCGACATCTGGTTGACATAGTATGCGTCGGTCTGCACAATCCGTCAAGCTCTATCCTAACCCTCACATAAGCCTAAGAGGCAGTACATTGGATGATATATCTTTGTCTCATAAGATAGGTGCATACAATTGGTTATTATTTCATTTTTATAGAGAGAATAAGAAATTGGTGCCCAAACACTTCTTGATCTTATAGATTTGAATAACCATACAAAAGGAAATAAAAAATAACACTTTGCAAACTGTGACATGCAAACTAAGAATTTATTTCATGGCTGCACTATGTTAGCAACCGAACCAACTGGCTAAATTAGAATTGAACATAGGAAAACTTGAATTATGTTGGAAATTTGTGACGAGTCGAGGAACAAATTTTTTTAGAGATTGATTTCGAATTATATACTACTATGTTGCAACTTTTCTGACATAAGTCGTGTTTTCATCCGTATCATTCATTTGGCTTCATTAGGAACATAGCATATTGCATTTGAATTTTGTGGGTAGTATCTACTAAAAACCTTCATAAAACACCACTTGTCCAATTAGGGACACCTAAACGTTTAACGTCTTGTTGCATACGCTCAATGCAATCGTGATTTCTACGAAAGTGTGACCTATATAGTTTAGTTATAATTTTTTTTGATTTACTCGAGGATGAGTAAAAGATAAGTATGAAGGTATTTGATTAACAAGTAAAAATGTTTATCTTTTTGATCATATATCATCTTTATTGTATATAAGTAAATATTGCTTTGGGGTATTTTTGTGTGTTTTCACAGTTTGTCAATAAAAGTCTCCTTTATCTCAACTAAAGATTAATTGCAAAGAGAAATGCTACTTTCTAGAATCAACAATTATTCAATCTCAAAAGATGTTATAGCTCGCCGGTAAAGGCCTGAAAATTTGAACAAAGTGTGACGAGTATGATGCCTGCCAAAGCCTTATTTTTTTTAAAGAAAGAGAAGTTGGACATTGCACACCTTCCTATGGATACTGGGATCAAACCATTCATATTTAAGAATATTCGATAGGTTATCATCACCAATCAGAAACCAATCGTTGATTTCAAATCAGATTCCTTCATACTATATGTTTATTTGCACCACTAATGATGACATATGTCAAAAAATGGAGGAAGGAAATCTTCAATGAAATTCTCCAGTCCGGCATCATAAAGAGAATGTTCCTTTTTTTGTAAAAGAAATATTTTAAGAGATTTTCCTAGGCCAAATATTCACGTAGATGGGAGATTCCACCCACTATAAATATTGATTGTAAACCTTGTACCTTTTTCTCTTCTTCTCCATTAGTAAAGCTTTGCTTTTCTTACTTATTTTTATTTTTGCATTTTCATGGCAATTTGTGTTGTCTTGTCAATTAAATTTGCTAAAACACAAACTATTATTTCATTTAATTTTCAATTAGTGATTGACCATTTGATTAGATTCAACGGTAATCCTAATTTTTATTTTTTGATTGTTTATTTATGTATTTCGTTTGTTTTTTTCTTAGTTAGTTATTGAATTCAATATAAATCCGATTAGATTCGAATCTGTAGTAAATTTAATACTAGTTTTCCTTCATTTTATGTAGTTTATTTTCATTGATAATTGTAATTTAGTTGTCGATTCAATTAGATTTATTTTGAACTAAATTGCAATTTCAATTTTCAAATCACTTCCTCCATATTTGTCTAACTCGCCCACGAGGTTACATAAATAATACAATTTAATTTTCCTCTCTGTGTTCGATCTGCATACTACACACCTGTGCACTTGTAGTAGATTATAATAAATTTACACTTTTCTAGTTCATAGAGAAAGAGATATCGATAGTCTTTGCTACATTAATTTCATCAGGAATACCCAATTGGACAGAATTATCACTTACCTATGATGAATAGTCTTTACTATATTCAACTGTTTGTTTAGTCTTTTTAGGATTATTGAAACAAGCTTCTTCTGGAATATCTTGCAAGATGGAAAATTTGTTGTCGTCTGTAGGTTGTGTCACCTTATCAGAATGTACACTCAGATTAGAGAATTTCCCACTGTTAGTACATTAGTTAGCAATGGATGAAACATTATCTTCACAAATTTGTACATTATTGTATGAACATGCTTCATTTATGTCTAATGAATTCAAGACTTATACATTATTATCCACTATAAGTCTATATTTCGAGCGTAGGAAAGAGATTGAAATAGAGATTTACACCATTTTATTTTCTGAGTGGTTGTTTATAAATTGAGAAATGATCCCCATTTATAATTAAACAACAAATATATTGTTGTTTACGCTATAAGCAACATCCTATTTGTTGTTTTTCTTAGAAAAAAGCAAAATAAACCTAAAACGCTTTTCTAAAAATGATTAGCCTATAAACGGTTCTCAGAAATCAGTCTATAGGTTTTTCCTAAAAAAAACATTTGTTAATAAAGAAGTGGGGGTTTCTACGCTTTTTTATTCGGCTCCTCCTCACGAAAATAATGAACTGTTAGTGATGCTCTTAGTGTATTATTCCATCTGACTGTTGAAGCATTAAATATTGATCGAGGTAATTCATTTGTCGTATTTTCTCCTTTCTTCACCGGCGAGAAGTTAACGTCATCATCCTTCGCAACTGAAAATTCCTACATCGTTTCGACCTATGATCGCGACCATATTTTGTGGTGTTGTGATATATTTGCATGGCTTGGATGCTCGGCCGTAGAAGTCGATGGTGATGTTACCATCTAGAGAGTTAGGAAATCAGAGACATTTGGTGGTTAAGGCGGTGGTTGCTCGGATAAATAAATTCACGAGAAAAAGGAAATCGCTAGCCTTTGGTTGTTTTCGATTTTTGAATCCGACGAGCATAAAATACCCAAACATCAATTCCGCATGAACCACTTTTTATTTGTTAGAAATATTAGAGATGGAAAGACAAATAAAAACTATGTTATTTTGTTCATCAAAGAGTTGTCAAAATAGATAGGCATATACAACCACATACTAAACATAAAAGTAGGATCTAATAACTAAGTCCACATAGGACTCAATAATAAACTCAGATCTCCACTTATTTAGCAAGATTTATTAAAAAAAAACAACTTCTAACACCCTCCGTTAAACTGAATGTGTCTCAAACATTTAGTTTACAAAGTTGTTAACAATCTTCGATGAACTACAGTTCTAGACTATTTTGCCTTCTCGCTTTAACGATCTCCATATCGGTTTTAACTTTCTATAAGATTGGACATGCTCAGGTGCTTCACATTAAATGATTCACAACTTTTGAACCATTACTAAACACTTATGGTTTCATTTGAGGGACTTACTGGACATATGCTTTTGGGTCATCCTTGATATTGATATATCTGTCATCTTCCCGACAAGTGAGAAATACAGCTTTTCTTTACATACTTGTCTGATGACACAAAATCAAACCTACTTCACTATGCCTACTTCCCATGTAGGCATGCCTACATTTTCTTAGGCATCTAATCAAACAGTTTTTGAGTGCTCTTTATATTGTCAAAGTCCAACCGTATATAACCGGTATCTCCTTCTTCAATATCAATTATTAGCATTGCTACCAAAAACACAGATTTAGCCAAAATCTTCCTAACCCAAACATCTACACTTTCACACAAACCTTATTCTTCCAACAAACACATTCATTTCAGTTCTTAGACTTTCACACTCAGGCCAACTCCAACACCTATTCCAAACTGAACTACAAATCGCTAACAGACCAAAACGACGAACATAACTACCTCTGCCATTTCCATGTCTTCCACTTCTCAACTCAGAAATGTCTATTATCACAAACATCATCAAATAGTACCAAACTCCACGCCCTCAATAGCTATTGCAAATATAACCCACCATCTTACATCATCATTCATTAATAACAGAAGCATTCTCCGACCTGATATGCTTCAAACCCAAGTATTCTAAACTTCTTAATTTCCACTGAAGTTGTTCTCATTTCTTGCATAACTCCAGCAAACATCATCGCCTTTTAACATACGACATCGATTCCTCCAACCATTGCTACCGCATGGCCAACCCACAAATATTCACCAAGATAATCAGTCAATCCACTACTACTGAAATTCCCTCACCACAATCCACTTTCCGCTGCAACAATCAACCACTTCAACCCAATTTTAAATTACTCTTAAACCTCCTCAACCCACTTCATATTTCAAATCTACGACAAACTACCTGCCTTTAACCATCTTCCATCTTGCAGCAGCAATCTGCTCCACCTCCTACATGCTAGAACCATCCACTTCACAGGCAACAAACAACCGTCCTCGATAAGTCCATACAAGTTCCCAACCATAATCTCTTCAACATTGCAATACAAATCCACCCATTCATCAACCCACATCACCAACGTCACTTTTTCACATCCCACATTTACTCTGCCAATATACAACACACTCCAATTATCTCCTACCAGAAAATCACCCACCTCATCCAAAACCAGTTTGCTTACTGCCAACTCTTCAAACACGTGTTTAGCATCCAAGCACGTTCATCAATTCTCACAACCGAAGGTGATGAGATTCACAACGACATATCCTTTGAGCAATACTGCCAGGATGTCTTGTCAGACTCCTAACCATTGCGCAATTGCCTCCTAACCATTGTACAATTACATTTACAGTTAGAATACTGCTCCACCATAATCACTACATCATTCCTTTAGCTTCAGCTTCCCAGGTCTTCACAAACCCCAATCATAAGCCACTGCTGGTATTAAACACATCTTTCACTCATGGAAACCAAAACTCCAAGTTCTACAAACACTTCATCTACCCAAAATCTTAGTGTATTTGAAATTCAGAATTCCAAACTATTAAACACTCACAAGATCCAGTCCGACAGACGTCAACCTCTTACGGTGGCCGCTACCGGAATGGACCATTCAGGATCGGAAAAAAAACATATGGGCACTATAGCTCTGTACCAATTGTTAGAAATATTAGAGATAGAAAGACAAAAAAAACTATGCTATTTTGTTCATCAAAGAGATGCCTAAATATATAGGCAGATATAACCACGTATTAAACATAAAAGTAGGATCTAATAACTAAGTCCATGTAGGACTCGGTAATAAACTCATGTCTCCACTTATTTAGCAAGATTTATTCAGAAACAACTTCTAACACTGCTGCTCTCATCTTCGCGAGGTCAGGGACTAAACCGCCGTGGAATTTTAAATCTGAAATGAGAAGGAGATTAAGCATATCAAAGCAATGGTTTTTAAAGTGGATAAGGTTCTATGTTGATGAAACCCAGCATAAGCTTTGGTATACCAGATCCGCATGAATCATATTTTTTTTAGGGATATGTGCATTAGGTAAATAGAGTTGACATAGTATGTGCATTCTGTAAATAAAATAAGTTTTAACAATTGTCAAACCTACGTACGTATTTGAGGCCTTCAAAAATAATAATAAATACTAGTGATGAAGTGTGCTTGTCATTTTATAAATGCAATTGTCGTACAGAATATAAAAGGATAATGGGCTGTACGATGAATGTGTTTATTTAGCTACTTTGTGTATATGTAGCTCTCTATTTTGTTTATTTATTAGATGATGATGCATGTTTATGTGCATGAAGTAACTCAATAATAGTGGAGTAATATGTTATGGTGTGTACTTTACTATATTTATAAATAAAAAAATAACTAATTTTCAAATAAAATAAAACAATATATGGCGTATATACACACACATAAAATTTGTCATTTACAATTTAAGTGTTAAATAATTATGCATTTGCAAGTATGTTTTATAATAAACACTTATCATCTTTCAATAATTTAGAATTACTAAAAGTTTAGTGTATTTTTTCCTAAAAGTATACAATTGGAAGGTTGGTTGGCCCGGGGGAACATGAGGGTTAGGGAGGGGCCGAGAATTATCTAATTGTCATGTGAATTACTTCCATTACACAATAACTAAAAAAAAACCTATTTAAACATAAAAAATAAGCATAATTGATAGCATAATGAATTTACATCATTGGGTTATCTTCGAATTCCATATTTCATATAAAGATAAAATAATTCAGTGGTCAAGATTTTATCAAACCGATCCCTACTGTAACAGCCAAAATAAATTTGACCATCCCAATGAAATTCGGCGTCATCTTCGCGTTTCAGACATTTATTCCACGTTTTTCTTCCTCCTTCCTCAAATATATAAATTCTGACTCCTTCTCAACGTCAAATTCCACGTCGACTCTTTCTCATCACAAAATGTGGCTTTTCTCATTCCTTCCGTCTTCTTCTCCTCGGGGATCCCAAAATTCCTCGTCTCTTTCGAACTCGTCTTTTAAAATCAAAACACAATTTTACTTCTCCAACTACAAATTTTCTTCCATCTTCTTCTCCTCCCGGGTCTCCAAAAATTCCTCCATTTTAAAATCAAAACCACTTACCCATCGACCAATACCTTACAAAGCAAATCGCAACTCATAGGGATAATCGCAGCTCACGGATATAATCGTAACAGATCTCAAACACTAGCCGAGTCAAAGATCGGTAAAATTTAACCACTCCTACCCTTGGTATGCTGCTCCTCTTTGGCGTAATTCTGTTAATTTTTTTTTCTTATTTAAACGTCAATGTTCTGGTCATTTTTCTTATTGATTTTTTTTTTAAATGAATGGCAGTTGCATAGATAATATTTTTAAATCGAAATATAAATTCTATTTTCAAGTAGAAGACTGATTCGACTTTTTTATTTTGTAATTTTATGATATCTCTTAATCCCTCACCATATGGATTTGATAAATTTAACAACTCTTTCTAATTGTTGAAATCTTCGAATAAGGTTTAATGCTCATGATGCCAATAACAACTGAGGAAAAACCGCATTTCAAGGAAGAGTATTAAAACTTGGGATAGAAGACTTGATTGTGGGTCAGGGAGATCAGTTCGCATGAAGATTGCTAAAAGAATAATGCACAAAATGTACAGTGAAGAAGTTATGATGATAAAATTCACTGTTTTGTTGACATAGCATAATGGTAAGAAAAATCCAAAGTAGGAATCTTGTTGATGAAACCAACTATACAAAATAGGCCTCATGCAGACAAAACCCAATATAGAAGCACATATTTTATTTGCTTAATTGTAAATGGTTTTCAAGGCACTTGGCACTTAGAAGCCATGTATGAAGGAACACTTACATCTACTTGCATGATGCACTTTATGACATTTCCTGCTGAAACATGTTGTCATTTACAGTTGACTTGTTATATACTGAAATTTTATCAATAAACTGATTATGTACGTGTCCCATCACCTAAAAAAGATTCACTTACTAACATGTTATATACTAATGTGAGTGTGTTTAATCTGCTAAAATTGCAATATTAGTTAGTACAACTAATCTGTTGTTACTTAATATTTTACTCTTAAACATTTGTTATTGACTATGTTACTATATATTCACTGTCTGCATACATGCATTAGAAATTTGTTAATGTGGTCTTTTTGTTTCTATTTCATGCTTTAAACATTGTTCAGTACTTGTAAGTAAATTTATGTATGAGATAAAAATAAATTATGACACCTAAAAGCTAATATTAGTTTAACTGGTAAATAAAATAGTGTTCTTGTGATGGGTATAAGTTTAAATATGGATATCGGTTTTGATAAATTATAATTTACAGTCATTTACAGTGATAACATTGTTTAGAAATCTATTTGTAGCAGTATGCTTCTCGTTTTGCTCTAAATGTTTACAATTTATTTTTGGAGATTGAAGCAAAACACTACAAAATAAAGTTATATTTAAGACAAAAGTTAGGGACAAATTAAAATTTTGTTCCTAATGAATAACAAGTTAAAGACAACATTAAGTTGTCCCCAAAATATGAAACTAGAGACCTGGTTTAGATCCCTAATGGGTCTCAACCTTTCTTTCAATCTGTATTTTCTATGTGACCTAATCCTGGACGTTGGATTTAACGTCGATTCTTCATTCATCGAATAACTGAACCACACTAATCAAAATGTCGCCCACTATCTCATCGTTACCACTTATGGTATATCGTTTCATGCCGATTTAAGTTATGTCCTCCTCTTCCTGGATAAAATATTTTGATTCAACTTGAGATAAGTCGGCATGGAGGAAGGGTTTATCGATGAGTGAAAAGGTAAGTTTTCCCCAATTTAATTTATAAGGTTAGTCACATGAAAGTATGGTTATTTAATACTGTTTTCACAAAATCAGTCCTGATATTCAGTGAATGATTTTTTTTTCTTCTAATATTCTTTTTCTTCAATTTTCTGGTCTTATTCTTTAACTGTGACATGAACATTCAACTTCAGATTGAATGGGTTAGGCTTTTATTGCAAACTTCAACAGATTCGCTAAGAATGGGTTTTCTTAGTGTTTCTAATCTTATTCTTTTATTGTAAACTTCAACATATCAGAAACACTAAGAATAAGATTATGGACATTCAACTTCAGATTCACTATGTAAGTATGTACAGTTATTCATTTATCTAAACTAACTTAGCTATTTGATTTAATGACATAGAGACATATAACTATATATAACATAACAACGTTATTTCATTTTTTAATGCTGTTTCTATTCATTTAGGGGGTCAGTAATTTAATCTGTTGTAAAATCTGAATTATAAATCTATTATTTGCGAAAGATGACACATTTACGTAAGGAACTTACTTGCGTAGTGTGTGTGATCATATATTTTTCATGCTATCTGCCCCTTCAGAGGTGTTGAATTGGTTTTGAATGCAACACTTTGTGCCTTAAAACCAGAAAATACATTTGATTAGGAGTCCACGACTATGTTTGTGTGGATGAAGACATAGACGTTGCGGTTAGAATGCTTTTCACTTAGTTCAAGTGTCATGCTTTTCCTTTAGTTCAACCGCATAGGATTTTCTTAGTGTTTCTGATCTTATTCTTTTATTGTAATCTTGGTTATCATAATTTGAATGGGTTCGGCTTTTATTGTAAAGCTTACTGCAAACCGAGTTGGTATTGATATTTTGTGAATTCGATCATTTTATGAACCTTGTGGCAGTCAATACAGTTGGATCTAATGACAATGAAAAGGAATGGTGGTATGTATTTTTTCTCTTGTAGTTCCAGCCAAAAACATATGCTAATTCTCGACTGTGCTAATTGTGAAATCCTATGCAGGTGTACCCATAAGTGGCACCAGTAGCGCTGATTTGAATACACATCATTGCAACCAGGCTGATAAATGTGATGTTCCACGGATAGCAAAGAATAATGAACAAGTGCTAGTCTGGTTTAAGGGAATAATGAAGAGCTGGTTCTGCTTGTTGGGTCAATGCAGGGAAAATACATATAATTTGGATGGTGTAAATTTTTTGTTGGAAATGAATGAGCAAAGAAAGGGGAAAGTAGGAAGAAGAAGAGATAAGGAAGAAGAAGAGATAACAACATTTAAAGTCCCACATCATAGAAATATTAGCACAATCTCTACTAATATATTAGAAGCCAAATAGGCTTATGTAAAATAGAAAGGAGAGGGATGATATGAGGATGTGGGCTTGGCCATGACATAATAATACATTAAAATGTCAAAGATAAGGGCCTTGGGCCTGTTAGCTGAATAAAGACAACCATTTGAAGTCTCAACAGACGCATATTAATAACCGGGTGGTTAAAGGGTCGCAACCTTTCCTATTCTGGCGGTTATGCATGCGAATAGGCACTCCTCCTTGCTTATATATACACTGCCCAAAACAAGACAGAATTCACTTTTTCTGCTTGCATTACTTCTTCTTCTTCTTCTTCAAAGTAATCCTCTGATCTGGTTTCTACAATCAACTTCAGTTCGTCAGAGCTCCGTTTGCTTGCACTACGCAAAGGAGTTGGTCCGTTTTATCCTGGGAAACAAATTGCAACAACGTCGATTGGTGCATACGACGACAATATTGTTTCAAGGAAATAGAAATCTTCTGCCCTCGGACATTACTGAAACAGAATACTTTCTGTTTATCTTCAGTCTTCTGCAAAAATCGGTTACGCTTTCTGTGATTATTGTACACACAGTTTGACGTGACAATTGTGGCATAATTGATTAACGTTGATGGTTGTTGCTGTCTGTTTGTAATACAATTGTGTAATTACAAAAGTACTAACATTTTTTGTGTTTTGAATTTAGTTATAAATGTATTAATGATCATACAATCAGTTATAGTAATCAATGTGTTTGTTCATAATAATTGTGTTCAATCTATGACTATTATAATGTTAAGTTCCATTGGGATATATATATATATATATATATATATATATGTGTGTGTGTGTGTGTGTGTGTGTGTATGTGCGCGCGTGCGTGTGTGTACACACACACATATATACATAACACGTTCCTATGAATATCATGAACCAGCCAATATTAAAATTAATTTGTGACCCATAAGTAATTGCAGTTTGGCCTTTAATTATTATATTTGATACCAAATAAATTGTCTCCAAGGAGTTTCTAAGTTACTTGAGACCGCTTTAGGTTGTCTTTAGTTTTTTAAAGACTTGAAATTTGAGATAAAAACATTGGTGCCTATTGGGTCTTAAAACAAACATAGAGACAAAATATCTTAATTTAATACCAATATTGGATGTCTTAATTCATTTGTTTTCTTGTAGTGAAATAATGATAACTCGTTTTAAGAAAAGAAAGATAATGAAATTGAGTTGGTTAAAGAGATAAAAGATATATCAATGATTTCTCTTGCTGGTCATTTGAAAAAAAGGGTATGGTTCAGAATTACTATGCTTCTGAATTGATTTTGGGTATAATGCTTGCAATTTCAACTAAATATCAGTATATTTGTTTTGTAATATTGGGTTGGAACTTATTTTAAATATGACTGTGCTTTTATTATTCTTTAATGAAACACTTTACTGCCGTGAAATTGTTAGTAGTAGATACATTAATTTTTAGAAGTCTAATCAGTGTTTTACTAAGTCAACATATGCGATTTCTACTTGTTTGAAGTGGTATATTAAGTTGCTCGATAGTTAGGAATTACTAGTTATTGTGTTGGATAAAGGCATCAATCTAATTTAGTGAATCTGTGAGATTTTGCAAGAGTGCAAAGCATTTTTTATGTCCATCAAAATTAAACATTTGGTTTCAGTGCTAAGTTCAAATTTTGGTTACACATTTGATTCTGAGGGTCAGTATCCCAATGTTAAGGAATATAGTAAGTGCGATAGAAATCACTTTAGATGACCATTGTTTTGAAACCAAAAGCTGAATAAGCAGTGTTAGTATCAACCGACAGCAACAACAGAAGTCAGTCTTTTAATTTTATTCATATAGACAATAAAATATTTGACTTTATTTCCTTTTTGGGCTGTTTTGCACATGCATAATAAACTTAGATGGTAGATTAGCGCCTACTTGAGTTCCGTATGTTGTTTCCGTAGTTGAATTTCTATGATTAATTCAACATATACTATAGACGCTATTTCAATTTGGTTTAGGAGGAAATGTGCAATATTTTCTTTTACTCATTTGGTAACTCATGACTACTATTCAGTTTTATCAATTGTTTTTTGATAATGAAATGCTTTGGAATTGCTATTTCAAAAATGCTTACTCATCTCTACTAATAAGTCAAATATCAATTGATCTTTGTTTCTTCCTTCATTTGATTGTTTGGTTTGACTATAGGGTATATTGACCTTGTTACATTGGAAACATACCCAACCTACTTGATTTTAGAAAAATGATCAAGCTTCTTGTCAAAACATGTGTGTTAAATTTTTCACAAAAATTATGAGCATCAATTGAATAACTGCGGTATACAGCTTTGTTTGTTGTACCCAAGGTTAAGGCGATAATCGATGTCAAGTTATTTATGAATACACAATCGGCGCAACTTTTCTAACTTGCTTTGATTTGGCTGAATTGTGGAGTACATTGTCTTGAAATTATCTAAAGTTAATGTTTTTTTTTTCTTAATTCGCAGGAGCTAGTGCTGTTTCTGGGTTCTTTGCAGCAGCATGTAGTTTGTCATTTGACTATGTGAAAACCCAAATTCAGAAAATGCAGCCAGTGCAGCTGGTAAATATCCTTACACTGGTTTGCCTTAAAGACCTTGAAGAGTGGAGGATCTTTTCAATTTTACACCAGCTTTCCTGTCTATTGCAACAGGATTGCTCCCCATGTTATGATAATTCTCTTATTCACCTTTTTTCTTTACAGTATGACACAGTTTGCCTAGCTAGAAAAATCTGAGGCAATAGTTAACTGCACCTTTTGGGAAGATCACTACAGTTTGGATACTCTTAGTAATTATCTATGCTTTTAGAACAACCTTAACTCCCGTTTGGTAGAAGCCAAAAGCAGATCTAAGTAGCATTTCTAAATGAGAGAAACTAACATCTTATTGTAGATTTTACTTGCTGATGAATTACAACTACAATAAGAAACTAACATTTTACCCAAGTTTGTCTTCCAACAGGACTCTTTGTGGATCTTAAATATATTCTTCACTGCATCTCAAATGAGACTTATGAGTTATGACTAAATGCAACGACTGTTTCTTTTAATCATTTAACGTAAAACAAGTGGAGACACTTTGGTTCCGGTTATGCAAATCAGTCGTGTTACAGAAAGAACTAGGATCTTGTTTGGTTTAACTTCAGTTTTGGGTTTTTGTAACAATAGAATGCCCTATATTTTTAAAATTGGCAATTTGGAAAGTTGATTTAATGTAAAAATTGAAAACATTTTTTTTCTTGTGGTCTTTTGGATGTATTCAAGAAGCAGGTGTTTTGAAGGTTTCAGATAATAGTTACCTCACAAAAGATTCATTTAGCATACTTGGAATTTGTTGATAGGGAAACAAAAGGAGTTAAAATGTTTATTTAACAAATGGCTTTCTGCTATTGGCCTCACTCTAATACCTTAAGCATTGACCATATATTAAGAATTTACTGTCTACTTTTCATCAAAGGATATTTGATATGTCTAAAAAAAAGGCCTATACATGCACGTCATGATCAACAAGTAAGTCAAAATATTCTACAGTAGATTCTTATCTTATTCTTGCTTTAGTTCATTATTTTAACGCTATGTTCTTTTTGGTATTTATTACTGACATTAGTAATTTCACTTGTGTTTTCAAGCATGTTGCGAAAATGAACCACGCTAGCGAATTATGAAGAAGATGCAGCACACTTTTGAGCTTATAATATGTTTTATTTACATACTTTGAGACTTATGCATTATAATTCAAGAATTATTAGGTGCTGTAATACTTTTTATGGTAGTTTTAAAAAATATTTGGTGTAGTTTTCAAGTTATATGATGTAGTTCTCATGGTTTTTTTTTTTGGTGATGTAGGGTGTTTTGTTTTTCAATTTTAAGAATTATTTGATAATTGGATTGTTTTGTGATAATTGGTAACATTTTCAATGTATTTTGTATCAGATGTTAGTGTACTACGTTCATTTTTGGTTCTGTGAAACTAATTCTATTCAATTTTTTAGTGTACTTTGTCTATGTTATAAATTTCTTGAGTGTATTTCAATAATGTACTTTGTAGCATTGACAGTTCATTGTTCTATACAATCGTATTCAATGTTGTCGCATGGTTGTGACTGTGTTTTGTAGAATATGCGTATTTAGTGTAAAGTCGTCCAGTTCGTTGTATTCAGTTTATTCTGATAATCATTCTAGATGCACGTACAACTGCTAGAAAAAAAGCTCAACAATGAAGTAACATGCCCTGCATCATTGAAAGTACAACAGGGACATTTTTATAGCATATATCATTTATCAGTTTATCGTGTTTAGTAGTTGTGATAGAAAGGTTCAGCATAGTTTCAAAAATAGCAAGAAGACTATGGTTATATAGCTAGGTGATATTTTTGCATTGACTCAGCTTAGAATCAATAACCCTTCTGATATTCCATGCCCCTATGTTTTTCAACATTGAGCAAATTGGTTGGCTTTGGTTATCCGGTTTGCATTCAACACTTGATGAAGCTGTTATCTACAATTCTAAACAAGTATCATTAATTTTGTTACTTAGTTTACATATATGTTTGCTAATTGTTTATGCTCGATTTGAACTATCTTTAAAATTTGATAGGTAATTCTATTACTCAGCTGGATTTGACTAGAAATGTTACTCCTCTTGCGTTGCTTAATCTATATCAATGTAGTTGGATCATCAAAGTTCGAATAATAACACATAAAGGGAATTTGAGATCCTATATAAATAGAAAAGAGGAAGGCAACGTCTTTAGCTTAATACTAAAATGTAAGTTCTTAGATTTTAATGCTTTCAATGATATTTTTTGCATTTGTGCAACCATCAAGTTATTATTATAATGTTTGTTTTCTTCAAATTAATTGGGTACCCATTTTTTTAATTACTTCAATTTTCATTTAAAGTACTATTTTTTTTTTAAATGAAATCCGACTTGGAATATGTTTTTAACAAATATATTTATATTTCATATTGAATACTTTAACGGTCGGTTTTCTCAGCGTTGTACGGTAATACTAGTCTCTTCAACTTTGTGTTAATTATGTGTTCTGTCCAGTAATAAAGTTTAGTTTGCTTGGCAGCAAAGTCCAAAAGCAATTTTGCTTAATCCAGCAACCAGACAACCAAGCGGAAAACTCTTGTCGCGTGCTCTCCGTGTGACTCATTATCCCTGAATCCTCTCACACACAAAACTCTCGTAAAACCCCTCGCAGCAAGAACCCCTCAGAAGCACCCCCTTCACTGCATAACCCACAGAATGTCCGGGATTCTAACTGTGGGGTCACCACCTCCGTCATCGTCGCCGAACCCAATCACTCAGATCCAGTTCAAATTCAAAGAATTGGAAACTGGCTTCAAATTGTGGCTGTCGAAGCAGCCTATGGCTATAGAGGCGGCCGTCGTCACGGTCACCAGCGCCGTCCAGGGCGCTGCAATTGGCGGACTTATGGGTACGCTAACTCCTCCTTCTGAGTCCATTGCTCCACCGCTTGGTAGCGGGATTAATCCTCAAGCCATGGCCTCTCTTAGACAAGCTCAGGTTTGCTTATCTTCTTATATTGGGTTTTGTACCTCCGCGTGAATTTATAATTAATGGTTAGTTTCTGCGTATGAGCCGTTCGAATTTGACTTTTTTTTCTCCTGCGTGCATCATCATGTTTCTTGGTTTATTGATAAGTGATAAAGAGTTGTGCTTTGCGGATACGGGAATTCGGTAGGGTAGGGAGGAATATCTAAACCACACATCTTTTTGCTTGCTTTGCTCATTTTAGTAACTCTTTTGATCTGTAGACCAAAGCTCTCATGTTGATCCCATGCGAAGAGTGGTTTCGGGTTGGGAAGTGGTCCGCATTTGACTTCGAAGTGGGGTAGTTACTTTGCTTCATTGGGGGAAGTGGTTGAAATTGGCGTTTACGTACGCATACAATGTATTTTCAAACGGCCATGCGGCAAATCTCCATACCTCACCTCACAATGATATGATACAAGTTGAAAATTCTTGAATGCATATCAGTAACAATGTTAGGTATCGTTTGTTTAGAAAATGTGATAACTGGTTTGACCACTTATTATGAATAAGTACTTCAATATTATTTGTTTGACATAAGTGTTCAGATCTGAAATGCTTATTTAGTAAAAAAGTGTTAAGCACTTTCATACTTCTTTTTCTGATTCTAAATGCTTAATGACAATTTTTTCCGTTTGTACCCTGTTATTTTTTTTAACATTGCCGGAAAAATATACTAAACATTCAAAAAAATTACAATAAAAAATTATAAGAATATACTTAGTTTAGGGTTTGAAACACTTCGAACTATATTATTTATTTTGAAAGGCAGCGCAAATTTCTTTTATTAATCAATTACAACAAACTAAATATACACCTTTCAATTCTATATCACCATTCATGAACTCACTATGATTTCCTAATTACAAACAGACAATTATTTCAATACAAAACAAGAAAACTTTCTTCACAAGCATCTAACAGCAACAGTCTCACATGTTCCACGCAACATCAATGATGAAGCAATGACTCCATGAAGTGAAGATAAGATACTGAGCAGAGGTATCACCATGTAGTAAAAGAAAACTGCAGAATTATGATTTCAAAAAGCGACCAAACCAATATTGTTGAACATTACCACAATCATCAAAACCAGATACTACCAGCAAACTAATTTCAACCTGCTATAAGCATGATAGTTGCTAATACCAACTCTTCAAAAATAGCATCAAAACTTTAAAGGATCGAAGAGAGGCGAGGGGTTTTTCCTTGTATGCCTTTTAGAAGACTTCGCCGTACTAGTCAGAGGAAACACATCTTCTGGTTTATATTCATTACCATCGTCCAAATCATCCCGAAACTTGCCATGTAATTTGATACTCTTTAATTTGGACCAAGAAGAAGAAGCAAAAGGTGCAGTATTAGTAGGTGCAGAGTTAGCTGGAGGAGGTAACTGAATATGACCAGGTAAGGTTAAATGACCATAAGGAGATGAAGTATTAGCTACAGTGAATGAAGATTTAGAGGGAACAGTTGTAGATTTCAACAGAGATGAAGATGAAACAAACATTTTAATGCTAGAGGAGGAAGCACATGACATGTTGACAAACTCAGATTGTACTTGTTTCCCCTTCCCATTTGATTTTAGAACTTCACTCTCACTATTAAACAATTGATCCAAACCAAAATCCAACCATCTGTCTCTATACAAACTTCATTAGCTTTATTAGTACCTTGTTCCTCAAGACAATTTGGATTTGTGTTGCCTGAAATAGATTTCCGAGCAAGCACTTCATATTTATTTCCACCAGATTTACCAACTTGAATAGCCGTGGAATCAACTGTAAAATTACAATATGCATCCATATTCAAGGTAGATGTAGATGCCTTATTATTAACCTCCTTTTTTTCCATACCATTTTCTTTTTACTGATAACCTTAGTCCATCCATTTTTCAGTATCTGCAGACTTTTCCTTATTATTGAAATTATTCTCATACTTCATGTCATTATATTGTATATCCTCATTTACCTCATCATGTTGAAAATCATCAAAAATGTCTTTCTTATGACTGTATTTTCAATCAACAGTTCTATGACCAAAGCATTTACAAACACAACAAATTCTTGGTTTCCAATTGGATGAAAGTTTTACAAGGGGGCAATCTCCTAATCCTTTTAAATCAATAATATCTGGTAGTTCATAATCACAAGAAACTTCAACTAAAGCTTTTGCGTAACGAAATCTCTGTAATCTCTCCGTACTAGCATCAAAGCAAATTAGCTTTCCAATATGGCATGCGAGCCAGTTTATTCCAATTACAAAGAATCATAGGAATATTATAAAATTATATTCAAACAGGAACTTTCCTAATTTGTTTAGTGAATTACCAATCGTAGGATCCCATTGAGTAATTATAAACATCCTACCCCTAATAAAAATAGGATCCGAATGTAAAATCTTATCTCTATCAAGATCGTTAGAAAAATGAAAGAAAAAAAATTAATTCTATCGAACTTGGCAGTAAAATCACCATGTAATTTCCAGAATCGTTTAAGAAAATTGATAATAGAGAGATACGATAGAGTATCGTCCAAAAAGAATCCTACCATATGGTTATTCCAGAATTTCTAACCTTCTTCTTTAACAATGGTTGGAGGCTCCTTCGGTGTACCGTCTATGATTATTTCGAAATGCATAGGTTTGAAGGCAACCACGTTTCTTGGAAGAGAATTAAAAAGCGAAACATAATCAATTTTTGCTTTAGATCTGGTGTCAGAATGTTGAAAAGCAGAGAAATCTGAAGCCGATCTAGCAGTAGCTTGCTTCGGAGGACCATTTGACGCAGCATCACGATTCACATCGGAGAAATCAGAAGCACGATTCCCATCAGAATTTTCATGAGAGGAGGAGAGAGGAGGTGGAGGAGGAGGGGGCGATGGCTTGAAGGATGGAAAAGGAGGAAATGAGGTGGAATCGAAGGCTAAGATAAAAGAGGAAGATTGGTTTGCCATTATTCGCCATTAGAGGATGTTGCCATTAGAGTATCAAATTGATAAGAAAATTCTTCATTTGATTCAACTATATTATTCATTATTTTTAAACTTAGATTCATTTTTAAAAAATAAATAAATTCAAATATCATTTAAGTTTTTGAAGGAAATGTCAGAAAATACAAATTCTAAACTACATAATTTTAATAACTATTTTTTAGAAGATTTTTTTAATTAGATCTTCGAAAGCTTAAGCCATGAAATACAATCTTTTGAAAATTGAAATCTGGAAAAATAATAAAATGAAATTTAAAATTCTCAAAATGAAATGTTTTCAAATAATTATCTCTTGTTTGAGTTTCCACAATACTCAAGTATTTCCAAAATTAAAAAATTACAAATTCCAGTCTGTTAAAAAAATAAGTTTACAATTCAAAATTTTTGTTTTAATATTTACCACATGAATAACCAAATAATACGAATGACAATTTTGTCAAATTAGATGTTAGCATTGGTTCCAATTGAAAATTTTAAAAATATTAATAAACAACCTTTTGAAATTCAGTGTCCAATAATCAGTATTCAGCTTTCAGCATTCAACAATCAACGTTCAACATTTTAAACAAACGAAGATTTAGTTGAATTTTTTAGAATGAAAAAGCTTTGCTTATCATTGCTCGGTCGCCTACAAACTATGGGCTGCAAGCTACTGCTCAAATTACGGTGGCACATATGGTTGAAATATTTTTGATTACCTGGGCTCTTCACTTAGTACAAGACATATTGGAGAATGACTCCAAAGATCAAGTAGTACAATTTTGGAATGTTATTGTGTTGTTTTAGAAGGGATAATGACACATTGTAAAGATGCAATTAAGCTCGATAGTCTACAATTTAATATTGTTCCATAAAAATTCATGTTGGTATTGTATTCCCGTATTTTAAAAATTGTGTTGGGATTATAGATGATACATATTTATTGACATATTATTCCCATTAAAATTCAAGTTGGTATTACTTTTTTTAGGAATTCAAGATTGTATTGTCATTCCATACGTTGGACGAAACAGACATGCTCAAGGTTTTAAATCTCAGATTTCGGTCACGTTTCGTTTTGAATTTTTTGGGAACCCAGTCTCGTATCGGGTAAGATCTCAGACGAGATAAGTGTATATCAGTGTTTATCTCGGACTTATGTCTCGGATCATAAAGTACATCTCGAAATGATCTCGAACTACTTAATATTTTCAACATTAGTTTACATTCAAGTATACAACTAATTTATAAATGCTAATTACAAAAAAATTGTTTAACTTACTTGATTCTCACCAAAAGTACACTGGTTGTTAATGATTTGTAGCTTGAAAAACCAACTAGACTATACAAGGGTAATAAATAAACAATTTTTTTGGACACGGTGTATAACATCACAATCAGATGAAGAGATGTATAATAAACTTACATAGTTAAGAAATATATACAATCTGTAATCATTTGAAAATAAGTATATTTCTTTTTTTGGAATGACTTTGCAATCATTTAGAAATATATACAACCAAATAAGTTAAAATATAATTGCATAGTTAAGAAATTACTAATTAATTTCTTGTTTTATATAATAAACAGTGTCAATGAGTTCATGACTAAATATACATGAAAATAACATTTTCTTGTTTGTACAAGTGTAGGACAACAATTGGAATGCGCAAAGGGTGATGTCTTGTTTGTACAGATGCATGAAAACATGTTCTAGTTGTACATGCTTATTCTTATTGTATAGGTGCATGACATCATGGTTAGAAATAAAATAGGAAGCTTTTAGTTTGTTATTTAAATAACACAACAAATATAAGCCTAGAAATAAAGAAAATATTATAGACCCGACCCACTATAAAAATAAAATTCAAAATACAACAGAGATTCAGTTCAAACGAGATATGACTGACATTTGCTGTTTCGAATCGCTTGATCTTGAAAACGAGATCTTGACCGATATTTCCGAGATTTGAAACCTTGGACATGCTACACAACACATTCTAGTTTCATGCTTGTTCGATTAAAATTTACATACGTTATCTGATGTGAAGATACTACTTACAATAGTGGAATTTTTGACACAATTACAAATGCTAAACAATATAATTTCCCTAATCTACTGCTAGGTCATTATCTCGTCGACTTGGAATACCCTCAGATAAATGGATTTATGCCTCCATATCGAAATGGAGATATTATATTCCATATTTCATGAAAATTAAAATAATCAAAAAATAAAATATTTAATTTTTACCATTCAAGTTTGAATAGCTTTAAGAATTTGAAAGAAAGTTTATTATTTGAAAAACATGCTAACGTACACTTATGCGACTCAAGCATGGTTATTAATGGCTCACGATGCAAAAAACAAAAATCCTTCTTGGAGCCTTGACACGCGACACGAAAAATGGTGGGTGCCTTTTTAATTTACCATATATATGTTTAGATTTTTTTTAACTAAACACGTGTATAACGATTAATTTAAAAAATTCAATACAATTTATATTTAACATCTAAAGATTTTTTGACAATAGTCTTTAAAACTAAAATCCAAGATAATATTACATATTACCGATAAACTGCAATATAAATTATATTTAGCAATCGTATTTTCTAAGTCAATATTTGCATAATCAAATTGACAATTTATTCAGCGTGACCATAATACAAACATACAGTTTAGATTCCGAATTCATTGGAGATAGAAAAAACATTCATTTAAGACTATTTGTTCGGTGTAACAGTAATTAGAATTAATGGGCTAAGGTTAGGTCAAGATTAATTTGAAGAATGTAATGTGATTATTTGTTTAATGCAAACATGATAATTAGACATGTCGGGTCGCATATGGTCCCGACTTAGCTTGTTTCGATTTTAATCGGGTTGAGTTTTGTCGAGTCTAACATTTTTTTTTTTTAATTTGACACCACACAAGGTTCAATTCGAGTTGGGTTAGGTTGATTCATGCACAATTGGGTAACAACCCTAGAAATGCATATATTTTCTTGCTTTTCTGTCTAATCTTTCGATTCAGATTGGTTCTTCATGTTATTTTTCATCACTCGACCTAACTCATCACACATTGAGTTCAAGTCGAGTACATATTAGTTTGATTCAAATTTGCGGATCTTGGTTCTATTAGTCTACCATAGTTTGATGCGTCCTTAATATAAATAAATAGTTCATAGTTTGTTAGAGTTTAGTTCGAAGTGCAATTATATAGTTGTATAAAAATATAAAGTAGATTAAGTAACAATCATTGGATGAAAAATGAAAAATAAAGAAAAGTGAAAAATAATAATACTATTAAAAGATGCGCCATTTTTGCACTGCATACCATTTGCCATTCCTTTTCATGTGTGTTGCACCATGCGGAAGAAAAGCGCAAACATCTCGGCGCAACACACCTTTCATAACAATGAACTCAAGCGAAAGCCATCATTGCTACCTTAGCCGATATAATTTATAAATATATGTCTTCGGTGTTTGTTTGTTGTTGTTGTTGTTGTTTTTTTTTTTTTTTTTTTTTTTTTTTTTTTGGGTTTACGATGATAACAACCTCACCTTTATACTCATACTACTAGTGGGTATACAATCCAATATTGTTTGATGATAGGAGAATGGGATTAATATTAAACTATTACGTGTGAATATTCCGTTGGATTGGTTCTAAAAAGATTTTTTTTTTTCAAAAATCATAAACAACTCATATATTACGTACGCTATATCCACACAGTGGTAAACACATGCGTTTACAAGATAAAACCATATGCAGTGTAAAACAATATACAGAACATGGTCATCAACCCAATGATAACATATAATAAACGTATACGTAAGTCTGAGTAGGGTATAAAATAGGTCAAACGCCCACTATCTCAAAAAATATATAAGGTATAAATTCAGTACATGCATCTCAACATCGTCAATATACACGAGACTACAGAAATAGACAATGGTAAACTGGTAAATTAATAAACTAGCCTCAACAATAACAATTTGGTCTCTTCGTCTCTGAACATATAGTATCTCAAATTGAATCGAGTATTATAGAAATAACACACATGTCAAACTATGCCTAGAATGTAGGTGTCAAGATAGAAACATTTTTAGTTTGTATAAAATGTTCGTTTTTACGAACTGCATCTATAACGACTATCGCTGTAAATATCATTGCTCTAAACTTGTTTTGTGAACCAACTTAGCCTTTAAGGCTTTACCTTACATGTTTTTAACTTACCGTGCACCTTTGCATAAGGGTTTGAAAAATAAAGGCAAAAGGTTTTGGTGGTGTTTGGTTTAAAATGATTTTTTTGTTTTGAGTTTTCAACAATAATTACAAAATATGAAATGTGTGGGGGGACGTGTTAAACGGCCTTTTGTTCCGGTTCCCAAAAGTACGCAAGACACGCTCGTGTATGGTTAAAGATGGGAATGTCGCTATAAAGCAAGGGAAATAAATCAAGAAGGGATCGCGCCAACGAGGACCTCACCGCTCCTCCAAAACATCGCCAATCCATCACCTCGAGCCCCGGAAGGGCAAAGCCCTTAGCCTCGACGCTCACCATGCACTCCTCGTACCCCTCGGGATACGAATTTCATATCCCACGGGGTGTGAAGCCCGAGCCCCCACGGGGTGTGAAGCCCGAGCCCCACGGGGTGCGAAGCCTGAACCCTAGTGGGTTCGAAGCTCGAACCCCATGGGGTTCGAATTTCATACCCCAGGGAGGGGTTCGATTTTCTAGGCTTCGACACATTCGGGTTCGAGATTTTCTGAAGGGATATGCCTTGGGATACCTATTTTTGGTTGATCACTCTATAGTGCAAACCCCACTCCTTTTTATCCTTTTTCCACTCCTTTTTATCCCTTCTTACTTTTCACCTACTTCCACCTAACCTCTTCCTATAAATACCCCCTACCTCATTCATTCAAAGGGGGGACTTGACTTGAGAGCTCCATTACTGATAGCAAGGCCATTGGGGAAGAAGATGATTACGGACTCCTTTCAGGATACTTACTTCCTTCGGGGTAATTACGGTATACCTCCGACCACCTCTTGGACCCTTCCGACTCCGACAACCTCTCGGACCCCTTCGGTCTCGACTCCGCCTCCCGTGGACCTCGAGGCTCGACTCCGGGTCCTCCGGACCTCAGCATCGAATCACTCGGCTTCGACTCCGCATCACTCGGCCTCGACTTCGACTCACGCGACCTTGACTCCGCCTCACTCGGCCTCGACTCACTCGGCCTCGACTCCAACTCACTCGGCCTCGACTCCGCATCACTCGGCCTCGACTCACTCAGCCTCGATTTCGACCCACACGACCTCGACTTCGCCTCACACGCCCTCGACTCCGCCTCACTCGGCCTCGACTCCAACTCACTCGGCCTCGACTCCGACTCACTCGGCCTCGAATCCGCCTCAGTCGGCCTCGACTCCGCCTCAGTCGGCCTCGACTCCGCCTCACTCGACCTCGACTCCGCCTCACTCGGCCTCGACTCCGCCTCTGGCCTCGACTCCGCCTCACTCGGCCTCGACTCCGCCTCACTCGGTCTCGACTCCACCTCATACGGCCTCGACTCGGTCTCACTCGGCCTCGACTCGGCTATGCGACAACATCGACAACACCTCGACTACTCTCACTCAGCAAAGAAGATCGATAATAAGCACTAAGAGGATGTTGTTAATCATTATAGCTTCTTTTAATAGTTTTGTTGTACTTTGTTGTGATGGAATAAAATCAGTATAGCCTTCAAGGTGGACGTAGGCCCCGATGGGCCGAACCACTATAAATAATTGTGTTATTTACTTTCCCGCACATCATTACTGCATTTCTTATGATTCTTCGCTCTGGACTAAAAGTTTCAAATTTTTGGGACTCCCTGGTGTTGACGACAATTTTAGGCGTCAACATTTGGCGCGCTAGGAAGGGGGAGAGTAAAGCGCACACTTACGGTAAACTTTTTGTCACTTCCTTCGAGGAATCGAAACCTCGCTTTTCCTTCTACTCAATCACTAAGACTGTGGATGCTACTTAAGTTTTCTCAGACTTACGAACCAAGCTCATCGGCAATGGTGAACGAAGGAATGAACCCCGTGATCAGACCTTCCACTGTTGGTCCTCATTCAGAATTTCCTCCTCAGCCTCGACTCCTTGAAGCTCCGATCAACCTTAGTGCACCTAACCTCGACGCATTCGTCAGTCGAGCCCAATTTGACAAAACCTCCTGAAAATTAGGCACGACTCGACGATGCCTTGTCAATAAAATCCACCATAACATTGGATTAATAAAACGACTTCGATAATATGTTCAACAAGACATTCTCTGCCTTCGAGCAGACTTGGGCCCTCAGCCTCCATCAAATAATGCCTTCGTTCAAGCTCGATGGAGCCGATTTTTCCCGCCAATCCTCGACCACAAGTTTGTTTGTGTTACTCGGATTTCATCTTATCCACCGAGAAAACTTGTCGGCAATGGCGAGAAAAAGGGAATCTATCATTGACGAACCATCTAATGATAATCAAGCCACTTCGGTCTATCGGCGATTTCTTTCCGACATCCTGGCCACTGCTGATGTGGCATTACCTCCGGCCCCAAGGCCTTGGTAGCTTAAGTGTAGCTTCTCGCGCTTACCCAAAGATCGAAAGAAACCGAGCAATGACTCAAAGCCTGAGTCAGGCAAAATAGGGAGTTGGTCCAGCGACACTCTCAATGAGGCATTGCCTGTTTCGCGACAAGTAGAAGCTCTTTAGGGGGAGAACTCATATTGTTTCTTTGTCGCAAATTCCCATCTCGACTTCGACACGCCTTAGGTTCATCCTATAACCTGCGATCGAGTCTTCTCACGGTGGCTAAGCAACAAAGAATCAAATAACAGAATGTTGGGGATGAGTTCCTCCGGTCCGTCTTCAGATTTCATCTTTGGTTCTCGACTGCGACTCGATTACTCGCTTCTCATCATGATGTTTAAGCGTAGGAAGCTCGACGCTATAATCAAAGCTCAAAGTGTAAATGGGGGAGGAAGCCTAGAACTCTCCTCGACCGGACCTCCATCTAACTACATCACTTGGGAAGGCATCGATGGAATGAATAAGAATCTTGCCATAGATTTGAGACCTCGACTTGAGCGGCGGGAAGAGGCTTTCATACCTTCCTCGCCCGAACTAAAAACAAAATAAGAAGTACTTCAATACCGACTGACCTTGCGTACACTATTGGGACGATTACCAATTTTCGTCCATCTGCGACTCGGGACTTGGGGGTAACCCCAAGAAACTAACCAACCGGCCGACGCCGCTCCTCGGAACGGTGCTAGTCCTATCACACTCGGGGGCACTCCGAATCCCGATGTCGCTCCAGCCCGTAACACTTTGAATTGGTCAGGTTGCGGGTCCGCAGTCGGAAATGTTGCTCAAGTGCCGACGCGTGCAGCTTTGGATGATAGTGCTCCCATGGTTTCGGGAGTCAAGATTACGCCCAACGTGGCCCTTCAAGTTGGAATCCTGCCAGACTCCCTTCTCAGTCAACTGATCCTCAACTTGGACTTAAACACTGGGAGCACCAGTGCCGCTTCAGACAAACTGGATCAGCTACATTCTTTCGGAGATGGATCTGTGATCGCGGATGTCATCCGTCGGTGCACCTGAGGCGACGCTTCTTCTAAAGTCATGGATCATGTGACTCGCCGCCTGCTTTCCTTAGATTACAGGAACTCTCATGACCAGCATGATTTCAAGCTACTAGTCTTGGATCCTTATGACGGTCGCAAGGACCTAACTGCTCACCTCGCGAGGTGCATTCGACATATGGGAGTTCTGTCAGCTTCGAAAAATGTCATGTCCAAGTACTTACGGACTTGGGTGCACACCAGCCCACTCAACCTCGCCAACCTTAGCAAAACCAGACCATCGAAGTCGATGACATGGAGAAGGGCAAGCTGGATGTGTACCACAGAAGATTTCCACGGAATAGAACTCCTAAAGTTCGCCAAAATTAATGGGTTCCACTAGAATATCCCTATCGTACACATCTCCTCGACACAGTTCGGATAATCATAAAATATATGCGAAGGAACGCCAACGACGCCTGGGAAACCAGCTCGAGGCATAACCCATTTACTTCAGCCATCCATAATAATTAACGGTGCGAGCGCTTCGACATACCGACACTCACTCCATACTTAAAGAAGCCATGATTCTCGAAGCTTCATAGGCCGCCACAAATGACACATGAGTTCATTACGCATAACCAACGCCATAAAGTGCAAGTGCTTCCCCGTCCTTACCCAAGACGGCTCTATCATGGTTTTCTCGACTCCCGCCTTAAACGATCTCAACTTCCGACTAACTCGCCAGAGGTTTGGTTGCGTAATCCAGAGAACACGTCATAATGTCCAAAGATACCAAGGAAGTCTCGAGCGTTTACCAATTCCCCTATGAAAATCTCAAAGGCTACCTCGAAAGATCCAACACCACTCTGGCCGAAGTTGAGAAACCTACTCCTCGAATCGCACTCGTCCAGCTTAAATGGGCTTACCATCTGATTCTGAACTTAGAGCATGGACCAATCAAAGATTCATGAGTCCTTTTGCATGAATGTCGACTACTTCCCATGCCGAAATCTCACACAAAGGAATCAAGCTCCTCCCCTCAATATCCTGCCTCATGACAAGGCCTAGAGCCTCAACGACTCTAATCTCATCGCTCTGCGCGATCTTGCTCACGCCGACAATGTCAAAGGTAGTCGCAACAATAAAAGGAAGCATATCCGACTTCCGTCCTTCCGCTGCCATACTGCTCTCAGCGATACCCCTACGAAAATCTATCTCACAACCTGCAATTCCCAACCATGCAAAAGGCCAAGACCTAAAAGTCCGACAAGCACACCAAGGGACTCTACAGGATATTGTCATTTTTACAGCATCTGTGTACACAACAACGAACATGTTTCGCCACTTGCATAACAACATCGAGGAACTCATATCCACATGGGATCTCCGAGCCACTCAACGCTCATCAAAGATTCCCACTGCACGGAACCTCCAAGCCACTCGACGCTCGAGGATTCCCACTATGTGTGGTCTTCGAGCCACTCGATGCTCATCGGGGGTTCACACTGCATGGGATCTCCGAGCTACTCAGCGCTCATCAAAGATTCTCACTAAACAGGACCAAGACTCCGACAACTAATCCCTCAAGATTGGCCCCCTGGCTAGTCAGGACTACATCTTCCATGACGCAATTGACTCTAGGTTGTCATCAGAGATACCAGTTTGCAACTCTTCCCTACCCGTGCCTCCCTCATCGGAAGCAGGCCCGAGCATACAAGTCCTCCATCAGCCCCACGACCGTCCTTTACGATACAACAATCCCCGATGTTATCATTGGAGATATCGACCATCGACTCATTAACACCATCTCGCCTATAAAAAAAAAGAGGCGAGAGAGATGATTCAATAACATAAAGAAGACATAGACATTAACGTTTAAAGGCCAAAAAATAGGACCTTGGGCGCAAATATCGATAGAAATGTCTGTTGGTAAAAGGTCGCAACCTTTCCAATAGCCATTATCGTTGTAATTCGTCTATTCACGAGTAGATGCCTCATTCCGGCCTATATATGGGTCTGCAAAAAAAAAAAAACTATGAAAACGGAAAATAAGGCTCCTTTTCCAAGACACGCCTTCTCTTCGCTATATCGTAGTCATCCTCCTCCAACTAATGCTCCAGCCACTTGAGGGCACGACTGGAAGCTCAGCCGAGGGTCCGCTCGAACGCACATCGGCGGCCTCGTCTTCAAATGGGTCTTTCCTCCACCTGCATGCCTCGCTCCTCGTAGGAAGACCCATACTCATACAACGAAAGCTCAACGATGGAAATTTCGAACTCTCAACCATGGACGGAGCCGACCTCCCAAGGGCATGGAACAACGAACATCTTCGCCTCTACTTTACATAACTTACTATACAATTGATTCACGCCTTCCAACGATGTTTTGTTTTCTTGCAATTCGAGGCATTGTAAAGGCTACTACTACCAGAGTTATCCGTAGAAATGATGTTCAGTTTCCTATCTCCCTTTCATGTTTACTCCGTGCATGACGTTCATGATGTGTTTGAGTAACCCTGACAACCAACTTATGTTTTAACATTCGATCGCCGCATCAGCACCCCGAGCACGGGAGCTGGTGCCGCCATCCAAACCTCGATCCAACATCGAGGCCAAAACACTTGGCTGTGTCCGACACCCCGAGCATCGGAGCCGACAACACTACTCGAGTCGCCGGCCCGCGGCACGACCGAGTATAAATAACCATTAACTCGAACCTCGGCCCCGTGCCGAGATCGTGGATAAATTGTTCCGCGTTCAAGTCCAGGCGACTTGGCGCCGCCACCTAACGACCGACCAGAGTGATGCAAGTTTCTCTCCGCCGGTTACGGGTGCCGGTTGAATCTTGGCATAGCACCAAGACCGACCTTAAATCGTTTCTTTCTCCGAAGCTCTCAAGGCTTAGGGGTAGCCCATAGCCACGATCGGATCTTACGAGCTGATGATCTGGGCTTCTCTCTTCGACGAATAAACGACGCCGACGACTCGTCTCAACCCGATGGACGATGGGAGAGCCACCTACCTGACGGACCGCATAACACGACGTCCTACGCCTTCGCTATACTTGGGATTAACCCCGGACAACCCAAAGCAGCAGACATTCAGCCTGATTTCGCAAACTACGGGTTTCCTAAGCTGAGAGAAACTTACTGAAACCAGCGCTCTATCTTACCCCTCTGGAATAATTGACCCAGAGCGCGGTACCCAATCGCTTTTATGATAAGTGTAACGATATGTATGCTTATGCAAGTACAGGACGCTGGAAAACATAAAAAGAACATTCGAACACTTGACATAAACTGCGATCTTTACTAATTCATATTTCCTTTTTACACACACATTAAACAAACTACATGTCTAACATCTTTCTTTCTAATGACAGGGTGTACATGAAAACCACACCATGTCTTGAAAAACCAAAAGCGAGGACCGCACTCGCATATACGATCGGTCTACCCAACCCGAAGTATCTATAATTCCTTCAACAATTACTGATGCTACTCATCCTTCTCTTTTCTTTTCTTTTTTTTGTACAGGTTCGACACTCTGTAGGTCACCACCAGTGATGAGTCCCCTCCTTCCAGAACTGCTTCCTCATTCTCTACTCCTCACGTGGATAACAAATTCCTGAGACATCGATGCGCGCCTCCCGCCATCATCCTCGTCGCTTGTGATTAACGCCTTAGGGACGGTGCAATGAGCAAGGACCAATGTAGCTTGGGTTTTTTCCCAAGCCTTCTTGGTGCCCCGCTCCGTTCTCTTCTCGGCATCATCGACGACTTTCCTTTTTCCTAGACTACTCAGAGGCTCTCTCCTCTCCGCCTCAATATCGGCTCACTTCTCCGACACCACAACGGCAGATTTCTCCTCGGCATCCTGTCTAGCCATTGCCCATGCATCGTGTATGCCGCCCTCATCCTGTCCCTCTTCTCCTCCGGCTCCTCATACTTTGCCACCATACGGGCTACCTGATCTTCCACCATAACTTGCATTGTTTGCACGCTTACATCAGTTACGCCCATCGATTGAGCACTTTAGCCAACCACAACTTCTCCTCCAAAGAGACTCATATAAATGTAGGATTCCGAAGCCACGGGCTCTCCCTACTTCTCCAGATTGGTCTCGCTGTAACTCCAACTGAGACTCAGACGCTTGAGAAAGCACGGGGGCAAAGCCTGGTGTTGCCTCCGCTCCAAGGGGGCTGCCCAGCAAAAGAGACAACTATTTTACTCCTGAAGGTTCATCGCTCACATGCTCTTCAGTTGGCAAGTACTCGAGCTCGGGGCCAGTCCCACTCCTATCCTTCCGCCAGCTTACTCATCGGAGGACCTGAGGAGGATTCCCGCCAGCTCCCACACTGGCATTTCCATCACCACAACCTTCGGAGAAATCATTCTAAAGAGGAACATACACCTCGCATCGCGGATAACTCAGACCCAAAAGCTCGGGTCTTGGAAGTTTCTGACCGTCCACCAATATTAGGTAGGCCGGGTATAGAGGTCCGAACCAAAAGATAGGAGGAGCAATACAATCATCAATTCCCCGAGGAATTAGAGAATCTAGATAAGTTCTCAGTAAGCGAAATACAAAATGCATATCTCAATGTGCCTTTCCTAAGTTTTCAAGTTCCCACGACCTGTTCATTGGGTTTTCAAAGTCTCAACACCCGGCCAACAAACTCATACTGAAACGCAACGCGAAGCTGACCCACACCTCTCGACGCAAAAGCTTCCTACTTACAAGAGCATTAGAATGTGGTGGCGGCACCTAGTTTTAATAACTAAAACCATGATTATCGGTAACCCTCAACACCATTTTCGGATCAGATAATGGTCATAACATAATTGGGTTGAAGACTAACGACTTGACCGTACGTCCATATCTTACGCGCATATCCGTGCGGTCAGTCCGGATAAGTCCATTCCCAGGATCATTCACCAATTAGTTGTGTTACGTTCAACTTCAATTACAGACCGAACACGAAACATTAAGCAACAATCCGAACTTGCTAGCTCGTCCCTGACGTCGAGCAGAATCCAGTAGATATTCGGGCTTGGGGGCAGCCCTCTACCGATCATCGCATCAGCCTGGCCATAACAGGACCCAATCAGATACCCTTCAGTGCCGGCACTGGCGTTGTCGTCACAACATCCCTTGGAGCTGAGACTAAGTCATCAGAATGCGAAGTTATGCGTCGTGCTCCCACGCACTTGCTAGATTATCACATCCCTCAAACCGGCTTTGACCTCTTGGAAAACCAGGAGGGTTTATTAAGTGTCTGGGATACGAAGCCCAATCCCGTATTCACACATACTTGGCGATCTTTATCCGAATTCCTAATTCTGTTTCACAAGATCCGCCGCTCCACTTTCTTGAGTGCCAAATCCGAAAGCCCTCTTACTTTTCATATCTCTCTTCCCTTCTCCTGAAAACCTAGCAACATCTCGAACATCCAAAGAACAAATGAAGTATTTTGGTATCCTCAATGCCTTAAGCTGATTTTCTGTCCAGAGAAGAGAAGAAAAGAAGCGACTACAATCAGGGGACCAGTATGCCCCAAGCGAACGTTTCGAGATCGGAATTCGGGATCGTACACCAAGCTACGATCATATTCATTTAACTTGTAGGCTCCAACTACCAAGTCAATCATGACTCAGAGACACTCGTGTACTCACCAAATGCCCAATCATAAAAGTGCACGTGCTTAGCATTTGGGTCTGACCTTGTCTCAAAGGAAAATCTGCGTGACTACATGCCACGACATATGCCAGGTATTGTCCTAACAACGACATCTGCATATGCGAGTTGCCGAAACGTTGATCAGTGGGACTAGCTTGGATCGATGAATGACTTTGGCCTCACAAATCCAAGTGATCCAGTGAATACTCCATGCAATCAAGCTTCATCTTAACAACGTTCCAACAACTACTTAGGGCGATCGCGCGCCTAGGCCATGGCAATGACCGTGCACACACGCTTTGGAAACCTCAACCGAGCCGACCGATTTGATTCAAATGCATGCCTACAAGACTTAAGGGTTCAAATGTACACACCAAACGGTCGGCTCTCGATCCAAAAACTTCTCGAAAAGCTAAAATATGCGATTACAAGCCCATGACATGTAATCCACTTTCATGATGGCCTATTCCAACTCAGATCGCATTGCGTGAAACCACGTGCAAACGTGTGAAAGCATGCGCGATTCAGGCCCGACAACGAACCGTTTGCACTTCGATGCAATCGGGAGTCGGCGACTAGCAATCAACCTCTCTAACCTACAACAATTAGGCACCTTGGGCAGGTTAACACCTAAGCAGCAAGATTCAAGCGAGTCAAAGCTCTTAACAACGCCGGAGTCCTAAATTCATACTGATAGGTTTCAACGATGCGCCTCAAACGCTTTGAAGCAGCGTACTCCCGGCACACAACTCAAGGAAAAGGTCACGACCGGTCACTAAGCATGCTACATAGGTCTTTTCGTCCATCTCCATACATATCTTACTTCAAAGCACGTCTCGTTCACACAAGACATACTTTGAGGGGGCAAATGTTGACCGGCCTTTGGGTCCGGTTCCCAAAAGTACGCAAGACACGCTCGACTCAACGTATCGCGTATGGTTAAAGATGGGAATGTCGCCATAAAGCAAGGGAAATAGGTCAAGAAGGGATCGCGCCAACGAGGACCTCACTGCTCCTCCAAAACATCGCCAATCCATCACCTCGAGCCCCGGAAGGGCAAAGCCCTTAGCCTCGACGCTCATCATGCACTCCTCGTACCTCTCGGGATACGAATTTCGTACCCACGGGGTTCGAAGCCCGAGCCCCCACGGGGTGCGAAGCTCAAGGCCCCACGGGGTTCGAAGCTCAAGGCCCCACGGGGTTCGAAGCTCGACCCCCAAGGGGTGCGAAGCTCGAACCCCAGTGGGTGCGAAGCTCGAACCCCAGTGGGTTCGAAGCTCGAACCCCACGGGGTTCAAATTTCGTACCCCAGGGAGGGTTTCGATTTTCTGGGCTTCGACACATCCGGGTTTGAGATTTTCTGAAGGGATATACCTTGGGATACTTATTTTTGGTTGATCACTCTACAGTGCAAACCCCACTTCTTTTTATCCCTTCTTACTTTTCACCTACTCCCACCTACTCTCACCCAACCTTTTCCTATAAATATCCCATACCTCATTCATTCAAAGGGGGGACTTGTCTTGAGAGCTCCATTAATGGCAGCAAGGCCATTGGGGAAGAAGATGACTCCGGACTCCTTTCGGGATACTTACTTCCTTCGGGGTACTTATGGTATACCTCTGACCACCTCTCGGACCCTTCCGACTCCAACAACCTCTCGGACCCCTTCGGCCTCGACTCTACCTCCCGCGGACTCGAGGCCTCGACTCCGCATCACTCAGCCTCAACTCTGCCTCGCTCGGCCTCGACTCCGCCTCACTTGGCCTCGATTCCGCCTCTCGTGGACCTCGAGGCTCGACTCCGCGTCCTCCGGACCTCAGCATCGAATCACTCGGCGTCGGCCTCGACTTCGACTCACGCGACCTTGATTCCGCCTCATGCGACCTCTACTCCGCCTCACTCGGCCTCGACTCCGCATCACTCGGCCTCGACTTCGACCCACACGACCTCGACTCCGCCTCACTCGGCCTCGACTCCATTTCACTCAGCCTCGACTCACTCGGTCTCGCCTCACTCGGCCTCGACTCCGCCTCACTCGGCCTCGACTCCGACTCACCAGACCTCAACTTTGCCTCAGTCGGCCTCGACTCCACCTCACTCGGCCTCGACTCCACCACACTCAGCCTCGACTCACTCGGCCTCGACTCCGCCTCACTCAACTTCGACTCACGCGACCTCGTCTCTACCTCACGCGGGGCCGACTCCGCTTCACTCGGCCTCGACTCCGCCTCACTCGGCCTCGACTCGGCTACGCTACAACATCGACAACACCTCGACTACTCTCACTCAGCAAGGAAGATCGATAACAAGCACTAAGAGGATGTTATTAATTATTATAGCTTCTTGTAATAATCTTGTTGTACTTTGTTGTGATGAAATAAAACCAGTACAACCTTCAAAGTGGACGTAGGTCCCGACGGGCCAAACCACTATAAATAATTGTGTCCTTTACTTTCGCGCACATTATTACTGCATTTCTTATGATTCTCCGCTCTGGACTAAAAGTTTCAAAATTTTGGGACTCCCTGGTGTTGACGACAATTTTAGGCGTCAACAGGACGATGCAAGATGCAAGAAAGATGGAGGGGACTGCGGAGGGAATTGTTCAACGATGGAAGGATGTATTGTATTTTGTGTTTATCTTATTTGTCAAAACATGGAAAACAAATAAAAGTTGTTTTCTATTTTGTATGTTAAACTTTTTTTTCTAAAGTGATTGTTTTTCACAATATAAACGCGTTATGCGCATTTTTGCATGGACAAAAATCGAAAACTAAAAAGACTATACCAAACAATACCTAAGCTTTGTAAATATTTTCAACGCACAAGTAAAACAAGTTTCTTTAAAGAAAAAGGATTTGATGTCGCAACATAACAACTTTTAAGTGCTGACTTTTCATTAGCATACATTAACTAACACACGTTTATACATTCCCAAGACATGCCTTAACCATAGTACATAGGTAAAAATCACAACATTCCATCGTCGTTTAAAATACAAGCTATATTTCCAAGATCCATAAACACACATGAATATAATTACACTTACGTAAAGCGCATTACATTATTTTTTTCATTTAACAACCAACACAATAGCTAGCAACTTATGAAGTTAAAAAGTTTTAAGAGTGAGTTTTCTCACCAAAAAATCATGTAAAGAAACTAAATCACCACTAGGCTTAGAGCGTCCTTTGATCTTGGATTCTACTTGGTAAAAAATTGATTTTGGCCCAGGGAAGTGAAAGTTGGGCTTAGCGTAGGGATTTACAGGGCTCGTCCTTTGTTGTGAATATATGGTGTGGACATTTTTTTCGAGAAGTTGTAGTAAGGAAAAGAAGAGCGTTTAAGCAAGTTTTTAAGAGTTTAAAGTGGAAAAAGAAATGATTTTCAAACTTTGAAAGTTATGGAACCCACTAAAGAGTCTGAAAAGTTTAAGGAAGAAGATGGAATTTTTGAGAAATGAGAAGCGAGAGAAAATGTGAGGTTAGTTTTATGGAAAATGAAACAAGGAAATTACCAAAAAGCCCTTAAGTACATACCCTCCACTCATATTATGCCACATCATCACACATCCTCTTCTTCTCCCTTCCACATGCAACATGCACCACCTGCTCTTTTATCCTCCATGTCAACTGCTACCTTGTACTAAAATGTCATTTTAAGGTGACTTTTCTTTTTTCTTATTTTATTTTATTTTAAACATTGGAAAGTGGCCGTATCTCACTTTATATTTACTTAAGTAAACACTTATTTACCCTTTAACATCCTTGATCATGTACACGTTATTTGTATAAGTATGTGTTTATGTGTACTAATGTGTTCAAAACATTTCAAACGACTTTAAGATAACGAAAATTGAAATTTTGGAAATGAACTACCATTAGTTATTAATTAATAGAGGGTTATTTGACCATTAAAAACCATTGATTTAACATTTAATTAAATCAAATATTTGCAAATCGAAACGATTAAATTAAAGGTTATTACACTAGTGTATCGACATGCACAATGTGCAAACATATACGTTTCAGATTATTTTATTATTTTTATAATATTTAGATGGGTATTCATCCACTCTTTTTTTTTTTTTTTTTTGTTTCCCTTTTACTGTTCTTTCTTCCGTGCTTTCTTATTATCTATCAAGCAAACTCAAGATGAGAACATTTAAACGTCAACAATTGAATTTTATATGATCACAATGTTTCAACGTTTGATGTCTTCTCTTCATAATTTTTGGACTTGTCAGTTGATATTTCTTTCCTTCTTTATTTCTAAATGGATTTTTATTCTGTAGTGGTATAAATAATATATTTAACTTACCATGTTATATTTTAGGTCTTACTGTATATTTATCTTTGGCTTATATTGGCGCTAGAGTTAGTCAAATAAAAAAAAAAAAAAATGTAATTAACTCTTGGAAAGACTGCGACAAATACCTGCAAGTCGATTTATAACCAAATGCCACATGATGAACCCATAATTAAGTCGTTTGAATATAACTTCACATTGTGCTTAAGACTTAATTTTGTTTTGACTGTATTTAATAAAACCTCCGTAGTAGTTTTAGCGGTTACAATAGTTTTACACTATGCTTTACATGCAATCCCAGGTTCATTTTCACTAGTAAACAATCAAGACATGATCTGAGATCCCGTTGCAAACCTTTCCCAAGATATGTTTAGCATTTTTAGCAATGGTAACGAAATAAAATACACATGCATGAACGATGGGGATGTAATGGGAAAATACAGGCAAAAATAATGGTACCTGCTCTATCAAAGCAATAATACATCTAACAAAGTTTCTGATTCAGGATGACTGCATACGTATTATTATGTAAAGCACATATCATAGCGACCTTTGCAACAAACCATGTTCACTCAGGGAAAAAAAAAAACACCAAATTACCAATAGCATGTGAACATCACCGTAATATTTGCACTTCATTACCAACATGAATGCTGGTGGTAAATATTCAAACATGCAAAGAGAAAGGTGGCATTTAAAGTAGAACCATAGGTCTATGACATACACACACATGATGCGAGTTTGCGTGCAATGTAGAGAGATGCAATAGAATATATGAAAGGTTATTTATGTAAATTTGCCTATACAGTCGAAATGATTGGAGAAGCTTATACAATATTTTCTTTTATTAGTAGCAGAGATAAAGATAGAGCCTGAAATATGTTCTTGCTATATTTTGTCAAGTGAGACCGTTATTTTCTATCATTACTTACTACTACTCTAGTATATCCTTCAACAGTGCAGTGTTCTAACATGACCTGTTTCGTCTTTGCATAATGTAAGTAATCATGTACAAAGCAAGTGTTAGAGCTCGTGAACTGTAAGTTTATATTCGTCCATGCACGGCACCTACAACGTGGTACAGTCTATAATCAGTTGGAAATCAACTTTTATGCCATCTGTAACGATCCTGCGTCTGCAACCAAATATACATGTTGTAACAGATTTGACTACCACATCATAATGGAATAAACCATGATGCAGCCTTTTTCTTCATAAGAATCCTTGTTGTTGAAGTTAAGGCTTGTTTACATAAGGTAATATGGATCATTTTCGTAGAGTGGCTTGATCCCTCTAATTGATCACACATTTTTTAGAAGCTGTCGTGAAGTGTTTTAAGTTTGATGCAAAGCATCCCACCACAACACAGATATTGTATAAAGATCAACCTAGCTTAAAATTCGGAACTTGGTGGGGTTGTATACATCATTAATATTTTTAGTTCAGATCCCTATCGTAAATGAATATCGTATCTGTTTACTTATTTATGCAATATGCTGTACCAAGAGACTGCAAATTTCCTTTCATCATAACAACTTCTAATGTTTTCTCTTTCTTGTCACTTAGTGATTCCATTGTATCACCTATGAATTATGTATTTATTTATCTTCAGGCTTTTGCTGGTGGTCCTTTGATTCAAGCTCGCAACTTTGCTGTCATGACTGGTGTAAATGCAGGCATATCTTGTGTTATGAAGAGAGTGAGAGGTGTGGAGGATGTCCAAAGTAGGTAGGTCAGTTGGGATTGCTGGTTCAAGTATATAACCACATATCTTCTATTATCTCTGGATATCTGGAATATTAAGTCACTTTGCTCTCTCTCTATGCAGTGGAGCATTGTTGGTTATATTATAATCATGTACGCTGAACTAAAACTATATATATATATATATATATATATATATATATATATATATATATATATATATATATATCTGAAAACGAAATTTTCGCAGTTTCAGCTGTGTACACATAATGAAAGGAGATGCCATGATTCTAGACCTTGTCTTATGTGTTGTTACCATGTCAAAAGGATTTTTGTATGCAGTTTTGAGTGGTTACTTGAGATTTGTGATAGTATGTTGACTTTGTAGGTAACAAAAAAAATGTCATTCGCAAATGTCTTTTTGTTTATTTGTTTTAGGACAATTTTTTGAAATAGGCTTGTGAAAAAATTTAAGTCTATTTTGGAATTTATTACGAAACTAAGTTTGTTTTGATCCTTAGGCAATTGTTATTTACGCATTCGGTAACGCGCATGGACAAAATTGTGAAAGCGATGTAGATTAAGGATCTTAAGGCTAGATTAACACTAGAGGAGGAAGGAGGGGTGAATAGTATTTTCTTAAATTTGTGAATCTTTTTAGAATTATTTTCAATTATGATTATAAATATATAAACATATTGATCACATAATCAAACAAGTAAAAATGCAATAAATGTATAAAGCAGTAAAGAAAAGAACACAATTGAAAATTTTATGTTAGTTTGGAGTTATCCTACATCCAGTTTCACACTACATACAGTCTTTATTAATATCAACAATTACACCTCTTGATTTCAAGGCCACAAGGAGACACCCTCAAGAATACTGACCTCTAGGCAGGCCAATCTGATTTGCGGGTCACATGTCTTCGCTCAACTTGATTTTCTGTCAAATAAATCATTTCCAATTGCTTTAGACGGGTACAATCAAACCCAACTAGATTCAAGGCAACCTAGTCATATTCATATTGAGTTTTTGAGTTGTTTGTACAATGAATTTATACTTGGATCTTAATTACGATTGCTTCTGTAACTCTGTTTTGCACTTTGATTTTGGTAGAAATGAAGTGAGTTTGATGTAGAATCAAATTGAAGAATAAACAACTCGATTCGGTTGATAAATCGGCAAAATATAGTTATAGAAAATAAGATTTTCAAAGGAGTAAAGAGAGTGAAGAAATATGGAGAAGATAAATGTTCATATCTGAAAGAAGGGTATTTATAGTTGTGAAGAGTTATGGCAGTTAGAAGCAACCTATCAAGAAAAGACACTTCCTTTCGGTTTTGAATTTTGAAAATTTTAATGTTACATGTCGACATGTCCTAGTTAAAAATTAGAACTTCTTTGTTTTGAAACTGTTTTGAAAATGTGTGTGTGTGTGTGTGTGTGTGTATATATGTATATGTATATATAAAATATTTTGAAACTTTGTAAACATATTTTATCAAAATAACATTATAATTTAATCATAGTAGCACTTTAAGAAAACTTGTTTAAAAATATTTAAAATAATCTAAGTAAAAGAATGAGATTTTCTGTTTGAAATCATTTTAAAGTAGAAATATTTTGAAAAATCATTTTGTTAAAGAGATGAAAATCAGATAAGTGCAACTCGAGTTTTAACATAATTTCTAAGACTCTATAATCTTGTAATCTTGAAACTCATGAATCTTCATATTCTTGAATCATCATTCTAAATATTCAATTTTGATACTGTATAGTCTTGATTATCAATTACCAGCATAACATCCAATATACATACATACATATATATATATATATGAATAATGGTTAGTACATGTAAAATATAAAATATAAAATATTCATTACCTGAGGTAGTCATCATCAAAACTACCATTCATGGTACTAACAATCTCCCCTTTTTGATGTTGACAACCATTTTATAAAATATCTTCTTATATCCTTCATAACTCCCATTGAAATCAATATCCTTCTTTATCTGTACTCCCCCTTAATCTATGCATATTTTATTTATTTTCCCCCTTTGTCATCCACAAAAACTACCATATCTTCAATACCATCTTCAATTTATTACTGATTTACTGACTTGAACTTATACTGATTATTAAATTGACTATATTTTTGACTTTAATACTGATTTTAAGCATAAGAATATTCTAAAAAATAAACAAGAGATATATCATATATATTTAAGCATATGAAAACATAAACATTTCAATCTAATCCAAATCAATACTTATCAATTAGATCATTCATTTAAACAATCAGACAAATCAAATCAATCCAATCATATGTTAAACCCACACCAGTATGGTTTAAGTATTAAATTATCAAACTCAAACATTACGTGATACATTAACCCAACCATCATTACCAAAGATAGGGTCTTACCTTATAACATTCCAATAGTCGTCATCTTTGTTGTAGTGCAGTTAGGATTGACTTCGGTTTCATCTTTAGGTAGAGAGTAGATCATCCACCGAATCACGTCGAAGCGCCTTTCTTCCTCTTTGATCATTTGCATTTGACTAAGTTCTAATGTCTTTGGTTTCTGAGTATAAAAGAGAGAACACTCTTAAAGGATTCTAGTGTTTGTTCCAAGTTTTCACTTAGATTATGGATAAATAATCCATTTTTAAGTTTAAGGGTTTACAGGATGAGAAAGAAGAAAGAAAATGGTGTTTTATTTCAGTTTTCTGGGCTAGAAGGCTATTTATAAGAGAAGAAATTCGTTAGAAATGAAAAGATACTTAGGTAGTTGTTTTAATTTCAAATTTTAATTTTAGACCGTTGTATATCGACATGTATATGAGGGCATATCAACATGTGTAAGACGTATTTGCAAACAAGTTTTTTTTTTAGTTTTTAGGTTTCATATTGTCGTTTTATCGATTTTTAAAGGCTACTAGGTGTTTGACAATAAGAGATTTTTCATTCATATTAAATATTGATTACAACTTTTACAAGGAACATAAAGTAATACAGTGCTTAAAATACCAAGAAACATGACTAATACAACATAAATAAAGTTACATAATCTAGAAGATAGCAGATGACGATGATAACTAGACCGAGCTTCCTTTCAGTCTTTCCAAAGAAGTTGTCCATCTACTCGAAACTTTGTTAAATTTCTTGCTCATGTTACGCTTAAGAATCTTTTGGTATTTTACGATCTTTTGATTCATAAGATCTTTGGTTGTTAGACGGGGCGGGGAGATCGACACTTCCTAAAGAGATTTCTTCCTCGATTTCCATTCCTCCTAATTTTCTCTTCTTCTTCTTCCATTTGTTGTTCATGAGCGAGCCTTTATTTTTTCGGTAAGAGACTCATAAGGCTCAAACATCACGAGAATTTGCATGAGATGAATAATTGTAATAGAAAAAAAAAATTTAAGAAAATAATATTCTCCTTTTAAATCGACATCGAAAAACTTAAAGATACGAGTAAGATATACTCCATGAAAAATAGTATATTCATGGATTGAACGATTGCTATGATAGAATTCGTCGAGTATGACTTGTGCTCAATTTATGTCGTAATCAAGGTTCAAGATTTCGTTCGGCACACCAGAATTCCGGACATTCCGACCCGGTTCCGGTGGTGGCCAGAACAGAATCTCTGAAAAAATCCGGTTCCAATCGGGGATGTCAAAAAAGCAGACAAAATCAGTATTTGAGAAAGAAAAAAAACAAAGAAAACGAAGAAAGTAAAGCAAACGAAGAACCGACGCAAAATAATTGAAGCACAGTTTTGATTTCTCTTTTTTAATTCATGTGGAGTCGATTTCTAGGGCACAGTTTAAGAAGAAGAAGAAGCGGAGTGGAGAGCCGTGAAACACGCTTCTTTTTACGATTGTTGTTTTTTTTCTCCATCCTTGTTGATTATATGGCCTAGGCTTCAGTTTGGGCTGATAAATCAACATTGTTGCTAATTTTAATTTCCACACAACTTAATTAAATGGTTTGCCAAAGAAACTATGATGCAGTAGTACTTAAAATAAATACAGTTTTTGTAATTAAAATAACTATACGTTTTTTAAATTTGGTATGTAAATGATAAATTAAATGTATAAAAGAATGTTTCAAAATAGCGACGAATCCAAAACCGACGTTAAAGCGAAATTTTCGAAATCTACGAATCGGAATTTGTTATGTTATGTACATCTTTGTATCAAAACATACATTTTCTATATGATCGAAACTAAAATGAAAAACCAAATTTTAAACCTTGATTAGTAATGTATATTTATTTGCGTACTTATGAAAAACGGTACCAGAATTATTAAACCGGAATTTCCGGTATTTTCGAAACGAGACCGGATTCTAAGATTTTCTACGTGACCCGGAACGGAACCGGAAACCGAGATTTCAAGCCTTGGTCGTAATGATCAAAGAGAATAAAAAGTGTTTTGTTATCTTTAAGAGTTGAGTTGTTGTAATTTCCCGATCGAGGAGTAATGGATTGTTGTAAAAGAAGATAACTATTTTTGCCTTTAGGACGAAAATTGTGAATTTTTAATTCGAAATTTTCATCGCTTTTAAAGATGTAATGAAAAATCTCTAGCGGTTTTATTGATTCGAAACGTAGAAAGATCGGTTTTGTTAAATTTATGACAAAGTTTTTGGCCTAAAAATTCGCAATTTAAAACGATTTGCATTCCTTTATACTACTTCATGCTTGTTTTTTATTTCCATAAAAAATCATTCTATTCTAATTAGCATAAAACATTCTGACAAGACGGTGATAGCAAATGAAATCAGTTTTGAGTTATGTCAACAAGAGAGAAAGCAAAATTATCATTGAAAAAGGAATCATTGAAAATGACACATTCCGGGATGTACTTTGCCATGATTCATATATTTGATGTAGGTATTCATAGCATTCTGGTCATAGTAAAGATGAGCTTTGGCAGTCTTTGGGAGTCTCATGGTGGTAGGAGTATTTGAGAGTGAACCATTTGAGTTGTATGAAGATATGGATTTTGATAAAGAGGGTTTGAACTTGAAATGTGATGATAAGAATAGATGAATACAGATGATATAAATAGATATTGAATAGGCACATTATCTAATGAAAAATGTGCCTTTGATTACATAGGAATTAATGAAAATATGGTAGGAAAATTCAAATTTTAAATGCAAATTTGAGTACAAAGAACCTGACATACATGTCAACATAGGATCAGGGGACATGTCGACATGTCAGTGTACTTTTGTACAGTTTGTTTCTTTTTAAACTTTTGTTTGTGTGATGAGATATACACGTGTGTGTGTATATATATATATTAGTTTTGGTTTTCTAAGAATTAAGAAACTTATTTTATTTTATCAAAATATTTATTTTAAAATTTAAAATATTAATTTAAAATTTAAAATTATTTTAAAATTAACTTAAATTAATTAGAAATTATTTTGAAAATTTGATTTAATCAAAACAAGCAATCAAGACAACTAAGCAAATAAAGCAATCAGTAAACTTAAAAATTTAATGTTAACGCGTATTTATTTTAAATCCAGTCTTCATCTGAACTGTATATTGTTATGAAACACATATTGGTCATTTTTATATTAGAATCGTTATCACTTGATGAAGTATCTGAATTCAAATCATCTAGTGTTGCAGTATACGTCTTTTTTCCTTTTTCTAAACGAATCAGTGTTTGGTGTAGTCTTTTGTTTATCTGGATATGGACGTAATCGTTGCACATGCCCTGGCTTATCATAATTATAGCATCCGATTTCATTTTGACTATTATTTCAATTTCCTTGATTTCTGTTGTCATTTGTTTTGGAGTTCATCTTTCTATATCTCATGAATTTTTTGAAATTTCTTGTCATCAATGCTATCTTTTCATCATCATTAGCTAAGTCTGATCCATTAGTAATCGTATTGAATGTTATCAACTTCGTTTCAACTTCCTTGCTTTTTATTCTACCCTGCATTTGAGCTTTAAGAGACATTAAATTGCCAACTAACTCTTTAATTTCCAGAGTGCTAATATCATTAATCTCTTTAATTACTAAAGTTTTATTATCCTAATGGGGAGCGATTGATTTTTTTTTCTAACTTGGTTTTTTCAGAAAAGTTTTTACCTAATGCAACGAGTGAATGAACTATATCTTGAAATCTACTATACATGTCAGAAACTGATTCGTTTAGATTCATTTTAAATAATTGAAAATGATTAGTTAACATGCAAATCTTAGTTGCTTAATTTTACTAGTACTTTGATGTGTAGCTTGTTAAGTTCTTCAAATTTAATATGCATATTTACAAACATATACTTTGTTAAATTATATCTAGCGAACAAAATAATATATTCATGGTTTTAGAATTACTTTGTGCAACTGTTTTTTTGATCAACAGTCCACTTTGCTTAATTAGTCTGAAGTTCAATGTACTTGGTTTTTGTAGCATTCCAAATACCTAATACTATTAAATGTAAATAAATTTTCATCCTATATGCCCAATAAGTATGGTTAATGTAGTTACTGCCATTATAAAGTGGTGGCCTGACAATAAACCGATCTTCTACAAATGAACTAGTGACAGTGTTGACATTACCAGTTTTGGTAGCCATTTAAAATTTTCAAAAATCAGATTAAGATATTTTTGAAAACTAATGCTCTGATACCAAATGAAAGTGATGCAGATTTAAGGACTTAAGGCTAGATTAACACTAGAAGGCCGGGAGGGGTAGGGAGATGAATAGTGTTTTTTTTATTTGTGAATTTTTTAGATATCTTTTCCGTAATGATTATAAGTATATGAACAGAATGATCACAGAATCAAACAACAAAAAATGCAATAAATGTAAAAAAGCAGTAAAGGAAAGAACACACCAGGAATTTCTATATTGGTTCGGAATTATCTTACATCCGGTTTCGTAATGCGTATGGTCTTTATTAGTATCAAAAATTACTCTTTGATTTTAAAGCCACAAGAAGATGCCATACATAATACCTCCCTTTAGGCCGGCCAATCTGATTTGCGGGTCACAAATCCTCACTCAACTTGATTATAATCAAATCCCAATTAGATTTAGAGCTACACAATCACACTCGTATTTGATTTTTGAGTTGTTTGTATAATGAATGTAGACTTGAATCTTTCGATGTTGATTATAATTGCCTCTATAACTTTGGTTTACACTTTGTTCTTGATAGAAATGGAGCGAGTTTGATGTAGAATCAATTTTGAAAAGAAATTACTTAATTTGATTGATAAATCGGCAAAATATAATTATAGAAATTAAGATTTTCAAGAGAGGAGTAAAGAAAGTGAAGAAATATGGAGAAGATTGATTTTCAATTCTTGAAGAAGGGTATTTATAGTTGTGAAGAATAATGGTAGTTAGAAGCAACCTATCACGAAAAAACATTTCCTTTCAAATTTGAATTTTGATTTTTTTTTACATATCGACATGTATAAAACCCCTAATATCAACATTTCCTGGTTAAAAATTAAAACTTCTTTGTTTTGAATTATTTTTTAAATATAAACATGTAGATAATGTTTTAGAATTTTTTAAACATATTTTATCAAAATAAAAGTATTTTAATCATAAGAGCACTTAAAGGAAACTTGTTTGAAAATATTAAAATAATCTAAGTATAATAAAGTTATATATAATCAAATATATGAAAGTAAAATTATAAATGTTAAAACTATAAAAGTATCAAGTCATAATTATGAAGTTTAAAATCAAAATTAAAAGTATAGTTTTAAAATTTTAAGTAAAGTTAAAATATGAAGTATAATATTAAAATATAAATATAAGTATAAAATCAAAATGTTTTTATTTATAAAAACCTAATTATATATAAAAGTATAAGATTGAAAATCAAAGTATAAATATCGAAAATATAAAATTAAAGTTACTTAAAAAGTATAAATATAAAAAACAAAGTAAATATTTTGAAATCAAAGTACTAGTATGAAAGTCAAAGTCAAAGTAAAAGTTTATCAAGGTATATAAAAGATACAAGTATTAGAATTGAAAGTGTAATCTAAAATATCATAGTAAAGCATAAATATTAAGATTTTAATAGGAAGTGTAACTTTTAAAAAACTTATTTTGAGAACAAGGGTATTTGAAATCATTTTTTTTTAAAGGTTTGATTATTTTTTTGAAATCATTTTAAAGTAGAAATATTTTGAAAAAACATTTTGTAAAATGGATGAAGGTCAGATAAGTGCAACCTGAGTGTCTACATAATTTCTAACTCTATAATTTTGAACTCTTGAAACTCATGATCAAGACCGGCTCCAGGGGCAGTCGGAGCAGACTTCCGCCTGGGGCAACCTCCTCGAGGGGGCAACAGGTGGTGGAGAGTAATAGTAGAACGAAAAAGATGTAAATATATCAATAAAATGTAGGTGTTTTAACAAGTGTGTTCGTAGCTGGGTTGGATGCATTCTTGGTTGTTTGAGAGTTTGAAGTTGGGAGTTCGAGTCTGTAAATCCTTGTAACCACATCACGTTTCAAGGATACTTAAGGAATGTACAAAACTAGACGTCTAGAAAATTGTTTTAATATGAATCGACGAGTTATTTGCCAATATCAATACTCGTCCTCAGCCAACGTAATATGAGGAGTTTGCACAACAATCATGTTCTGGAGTCAATCATTCCACAAATATGGTTTCATTAATGAACTACTCCTCAATCTTCAAGGTTTTCAGTAATTAGTACAATCAAGTGAGAAATACGATGAAAAATATAGTCTAATTGTCACATTATCCGATTCAGACAATAATACTCAGAACCCAAAAAAACAAATCAGGCAAGTCCTGTTCATCAAATATCTATATTGATCCATCAGATATCCCACCGTTCTAAGAGTTAAGCCATACGGATCCCAAGTAACACTCTCAGATGATAGTAAGTCCAATTCATTGCAATAAAATAGAACAATTTTAGGAGTCTCTGTTTGATGTTTCGTCACGTTCCATCTAAAAGAAAAATAACAATGCAAAGTATAACTAATTTTTAAAATGATCATATAATAATTATTACACATTTACCTACAACCATGCGAATGGAAAGGATCTAAATTGTCCGGGAATGCTATATTAGGTAGACCAATTGCCAGATACGTCCACGGTTGGTCGTAATTTAAATTAAATGGAATTGGACAAAGAATAATAAACGATAGTGATATGGAATTGTAAATAAATAATTGACATTGATATACCTGCAACAAAAACATGCAACCACCTACAGAATTGGAATTCTGCAATGCAACAACCGACAGTTCGCTGTATAAATTAGGAAGCACCGCTTTATCCCAAATATGGTAATAAAATTGTTGAAAATCTCTTAAAAAGACAAATACTATAGATTAAAGCGACCTTTCGAATGAGTCACAAAAAGTTGAGAGTTTAAGACATAAAAATATAGCATGGGCTTGTTGCTATATCTCGACATCTGTTGTATGAACATAAAGGGAGGTCCCAGGTTTTTCCTTCTAAACCATCCCATTTTGATTTAAGTCCTCGATATCAATTGATTTTCGAAAGAAGGGGGGGGGGGGGGGTTGGTTCACGAAAAGCTCATTGCATAACTCACCGTGGGTGTAGTTGGGTAAGGGATCATAAAAAATAACAGGCGAGCACTAGCTCCAATACTTATTAGATTTTTAACATCGAACAAAGTAACTGTCATTTTTTCAACTCTTTAATGAAACGTGTTTGTTTTCAGTTGAGTGTCTTTACATTGTATGCGTTTTAATTTGCTAGAATGATCAAAAGCTTTAACTTTTGAAACTCCCTATTCAGTTTGATGTAAATGTGTGACACACAATTACTTAAATCTGATTGCCATTATCAGTACTATGATGATGTTAAATATGTACAAGAATATACTTCTATTAGCGCTTGATTGTTGCTTCGGTGCTCCCCTTGCTGATTGAGAACACTTGGATCAACCGTTCCGGGCTCTAGTTCTACTCCTAAAAGATTTTCATGGGATGTTATACCATAAAAAAAGACTATTGCAAACACTAGGTATTATTTCATCAAAGCTAAATCCCATATCGATATTTGAATCATACTTACAGCTACAACAAGTTAAATGATTAGAATATATCTAGAAAAGCTGTACAAACCATAACAATATTAATTGCAAAACCTAATTTAAATATAAGATTTTTACCTCTTATTAGAGAAGATGTTAAAGCTTCTTTGCTAAGAGTTTGGTGATAAAACAAGGTAATTTGATTTTTGAAATGGAATTTATGAATGAGATTTGGGTATTGAAATTAGAGATTTTGAGTTAGAATGAAGTCGGTAGTGAAATGGGGGAGAAGAGGAGGGCCTGTCCGGATTTAACCCGAAACAATATATGTGCATTTTGTAATTGTGTATGAACAAAAGTGTTCATGCGCATTTACGGAATATGCAAAAAAAGTCTTTTTTTAACATGCATTCCATAAAAGCGCAAGTATGGAATGCACATAAACAGTTGTCTGAAGATCAAAACATCCTTATTTTCATAATAAGTTTTGAAACATGCTTAATATCATATAAGCATTTTCTAAGGGTCTATTTCAAAAATTTGTACAATGATTTTAACATGCATTCCATTAAAGCACAATTATGGAATGCACATAAACAATTGTCTGAAGATCAAAACATCCCTATTTTCATAATAAATTTCGAAACATGCTTAATATCATATAAGCATTTTCTAAGGGTCTATTTCAAAAATTTGTACAATGTTTTTAGTGTGAGCATAGTACAAAATAGTTAAAGGACCGTTTAATTTAAGAATGCTGTGAGCGTCTCAACATAAAATTTATAGTGTGCGTGCGTATCACATACTAGCTAAATTACCATATAATTTCGGAATGGTTTAAGGATATGGATTACCTGTGTCAGTATGTATTTTCCTTGCATCTAATGGTGGATTGACAAGATCTTTTAATATCACATGGCTCCCTGTCACCATTTATTTGATCAATGTTGTGGCTGACTTTTAAAAATAATTGCAGCATGGTTGCAGCTTTTGGGTCAGGAGCAATGTTTTCGTTGGTGAGTGGAATGGGAGGGCCAAACCAATTTGTTAATGCTGCCACTTCTGGTCTATTTTTTGCTCTTGTTCAAGGTGGCATTTTCAAGGTACCAAAACACTAATCATATTATAAGGTAATATCTACATTCATAGTTCTTTTTCTTTGTTTAAAGTAAAGACATGTATAATCATCATGTAAAAAATCACGTATCAGGTTAGTGCAACTATAAGTTTGGAAAAAATAAAAATAATGTTTTGTTCATACCGACAATCACTGGTATCTTTCAGTGTACCATGTTTGCAACATTGGATATCAAGAAAACAACTGTTGAGCTACATGATCATATTTGTTGTTTATTTTCTTTCAGTTATAATATTTTGGGTGCTCACAGTAAGGCTTGGTATTTTATCATATTTCTATTACATTGAATGACTTATAATCAAATGTAATGAAGGTGCTGTTTGTTAGTTTTGGCAAAGAAATCATGTTCCAGTTTTTTTCTTAACATCCAAAAATATGTTATTATGTATAAGATGATGGGAGGATAATTCCATTAAAGTATCTAACTTGAACAATATACACATGCATACATGTGATTGTAGAAAACTAGAAATGTCTTAGAATATATGAAACCAGACAGGTATTTTTGCCAATTTGACTATGGTTGAAGCTATGAACACAGGTGAACCATACACAATCAATTCTGCTAATTAATAATAGTGATGTGGCAGATGGTTGTATAACTCAATCAGTTTGTATTATTATATATATACGAGCGTTATAGCACACACTTCACGCATGATCGTGGTATATGCTTTGCCTATGAATTATGTCTTTTAAAAAGTATATATGTTTAACATATTCAAGATAAAATGGTTTGCGCAAATATATAGTTATATTTTTGTGTTGAGATCATGTGATTAGTTTAAATTTTTATTTCTAACTTGCGATATCTAATTTTTTATTTGTGTTGTTGATTAACAAAGAACGTTGATGTAAATAATGTATATTTGTTAGATCCTATTCTTAAGTGGCTGGTATTAAGATTTGTCGATATATATAGAAATACATTTTGAATTTGTCAGAAAAATAGTAATTGTCAGATCCTATTCTTAAGTAATATACTAGTACAACCGCATAACGGTGGGGAACCGACCATTATATTGCATTGTTTAAATAAAAAAACTAGTTTTTTTAATTAATTTTAGTTGAACATCAAAAAATAATGTGATAGATAATATTTAAAATTAGAGAGATCCAAGAAGACAAAAGTGAGGAGAATTAAATGGATTAAATTGAAGAGATTTAAGGAGACATGTTATAGACATGTTTCATGTTTTTTTTTGCTTCAGAAAAGCTGATTTTGGCCAAGTGACAGTAAGCAAACCTCCCTAATGGTCGGTTTGATAAGACCAAAGATATATAAAAGTATCTGTGGAAGTTCGCGGTCGAACTAAAAGTTTGCGCTTTCAAGACAACTATTAAAACAAGTAGGTTGTTTGCTAATGTAACATGCTTCAGTTTCTGTCAACGATGCCATATCTTACTGGATGGTTAGTGGTGAACTTCTTGTTTATGAGAGTGATGTGGCTACATTGTGACAGATTATGTATCCATGTGATTGCTTTTTCCTTTTTTTTACTTTGGGTCCTCTATCTCAGCTGAAAATTTCAACTATTAAGAACTCAAGTGGATACGTAAACAAGGTTTTAAATCCCGGGTACCGGTCATATTTCGTCTTGAGGATTTTAGAGATTTATCTCGTACCGGGTGTGATTTCGGATGAGATGAGTCTGACTAAGATGTTTATCTCGGATTTTTATCTTGGACCTTAAAGTTCATATCAAAACCATCTTGGGGTATGTGGTATGCTAAATGTTGTTGTTAGGTAATATTTTTTAGGAATGCTACAATGAAAATAACAAGTTAAACTTGAATTGCAAAATTCTACATTGTTATTAATCTACAAATGAACATTATTCATAAATTATAACATGCTTAAACTAAAAAAAATAACACAATACATGTAAATTATAGCTTATAACTTATGATCCATGAACATGTATAATTTTTAGACATAGAACACAAAAAAAATCCAAATCATTAATCAGTTTCGCACAAGTAAAGCATAACATATTAACATACATGCTTTCATAAGTAATATGCATGTGAAAACTTCTAAACGTTGTATAACGTATATGAATATGTGATATGGTCAAATAACATGCAGGAGATTAATTAGTCTGACTCGAGATGTTACTAAGATGTGTGACATGAGGTTGATTGATTTAGAATTTTTGTTTGGTTTAACTTTAAAAGGAGACCGGGGGGAGGGGAGGATTTGCTATTAAAATAGCAGGAGATTGTAGTGGTTAGATTTGAGTTTTTTTTGTTCTTTTTCTGGGTCAGAAATGGGTTTAAAATTAAATTTGTCCAAAAAAGCGAAAATTCCGGTTGATATTTCAATATCTAATCTCGATTGGTATATCGTTCGATATTGTCATATCTCGTAATATATGCTCAAAATTAGATTTTCAACGAGATTTGTTGTTTCGTTTTGAGAGAAGAATATAACGGGATCTCGCACGATATTACTAAGATTTGAAACAGTGCACATAAATATACCATTTACCTTTTCTATTTATTTATTTATTTATTTATTTTTTTTTTTTTTTTTTTTTTTTTTTTTTGAAATTGGATACGTGTATATGTAAATTTGGGTAGTATAACACCCTATACTACCATTACAAAGGGGTCCGATCAAATTGAACCCATGATCTCTTGCATTCTGCCTTAGCATGTTAACCAGGCGAAACAAGGATGCTTGTCCCGTATTCATCTTAGAGCGTGAAATGCTACCATTATAAAAATGCTAATCTCACGGCATTTTTTAACCATGGATGAGCTAAAAATAGATAGCTCATAGCTTGTCAAAAGCTACGTGAATTTTGATACAGTACGTAGCACATGGTCAAAATTAACTGTTTATACTTTATAATACATTCAAATATACTGCAAAAACATGGGAGTTGCGCATTTGGCTTACTTAAGGCATAAGGAAGCTCATTATTCTTCACTTTAGCAGCCAGTACTGACTACCGAGTAAAAGGGACTTTGTAAATCATTCTATAAAGCTATTTCCTTTTGTCTATTAGTTGGGTCAGAAGTTCTCTCAGCCACCAACAGAGGATGTCATGTACTCTCGAGCAAGAGGCATGTTGACAAACCTTGGTCTTCAAAATTATGAGAAAAATTTCAAGAAGGGTTTGCTGACAGATGCCACTCTTCCTCTTCTTACTGACAGGTATGCAACGTCACACCATTTCCATGCAGTTATTACATGCATATGTTTTCATCACTATCTACACATCTACGTTATTATGTAAATAAGTTAAAATTGAACATGAGGTAGGACACTCAATAAATAAATTCTTTAACCCCGCTTCTTTCTTTGTCTATTGTTTTTACAGTGCACTTAGAGATGTCAAGATACCACCTGGGCCAAGGCTTCTAATTTTGGATCACATCCAAAGGTGACATGCATTTTATTTTGTCCAGTGAAACTTCAACAGTTAGTTGAAAATCGAAGTATACTATTCTACTGCACCGTGATATAGCGACATCTTATCTACAGTCATGTTATATTGCGCGGTATATGTTTAGAAATCAAAAATATACCATTGCTAACAAGACTGAACATGAGATAAACTGCAAATGTTTTTTTTTTTTCCATGGTGTTAAAATCATGGTTAATATGGTGCACTGTTTCTTTGTTTTCTAGGGATCCGGAGCTGAAGAAAGCAAGACGCTGAAGATGCTTAGCTCATATAGATCGACGTTCGTTAATGGTTCTACTTTCTTATCCTTAAAGTGTTAGTTAAGATGACAGTTTTCGTCATTTTGGAATCAAGTAACTTTTATATGACCAACTGTTGCTGGTTTCTGCTTTGTTAATTTAGGGGGGAGAAATAGCTTATTTGTTCAAAATTATAATAATGGGAACTTAAGTGTGTATATTTGCTGTAGTATTATAGAAAAAATATACTGTTTCATTGCTAGAAGCAGCTTCTCTAAACATATTTAATTGCCTGCTAGGTAGCTGAAATTGGTTGAGAAAAATATAGTTATGTGGTGCAGCCAGCAGTGGAAATGTTGGGAATTTGAAATGTGATGCAATAGAAGTGTTGGCATTCTAATATGCAATAAGGGCATCTCCAACAGTGTCTAAATCAGCGTAAATGGCGATAGCGTTTAAATCAGCGTAAATGGCAGCAAGTCACATTTCTTTTCTTTTCTTCGCGCTGCAGCAGTAGTGATTTGAGCACGAGGAAGAAGAAACGACAATTCACCCCCATTTATTTTTTCAGTGTGAATTTGTAAATGAGATAATGAAAACCGTTTATTACTGAACGGTAACGGTATTCAAAATCTTGTTTTATTGCTTTCCTTCCCTGTCTTCTTTTTTAAAAATTATTTTTGCTAAACGAGTTTTTGAAACCCGTTTTTAGCATAAAACAGGTTTTAGAAACCTATTTAATTTTTTTTCTTTGTAATTTTTAAAAGAAATAGTCATTCGCTGTTGGAGAAACAAACGATTGTTGATATTTTATTTTGTTCTGCTCCCATCGTAGATTCTCTAATTGCTAGCAGTAAGATTTGTCTATTATTACCCCACTATATGTTTTTCACATCCTAGCAATTTAGAAATAAATCTCCATTTCATCTTTTGCTTTTCTCATCTTGATTATCCTAAAAGTGCCCTCTTAACAGTTTTTCTACTCCTTTCATGCTTGTTTTCGTTCTTTATTTTTTTTCTTTCGTCACACAAAACCTAAGGTAATGTTTGATTCACTTTACCTTTTTAGTTTTTAGTTTTCAACGTTAATTCAGGAAGGTGTGAAGATTTGATGAATTTGTTATTGTTCTTCTGTTGTTTTTGAAAATATAGAAAATAATAAAAGTTGTTTTTTGTTTTGTATGTTAACTTCGTTTTGTAAAACGATCGTTTTTCACGATATGCGTATGTCGTTTGTACTTTCGTATGTACGAGAATCCAAAATAAAAATATATAAACCAAACACACCCATGAGTGATCATTGTAAGCAAATAGGCATATATGGAGAGCGAGTATCATGAATGATTGTCAACACAGGGGCCTCGCATTGAATTATAGGAGCCAACATTTACGCCTAGAATTGATTTTTGTGATCAAAACTCACGTTTGGGGTTGATTTTTGGCAATTAAGTTGTAATGCTAGAGCTAATTGTAATCTACCAACACTAGTTAATTATATGTGTTTATATGTAATTAATTATTAAAGATTAAATTGTAATCGTTATTTTAGAATTTTAAACAGAGGGTGGATAACAAATAATATGATGGTAATAAATGGACCATAAAAGTAGAGGTGAGCATTATTTGGTTAAACCAACCAAACCAATTTATTTTGATCGATTTGCTTTGGTTTTGAAATTAGATCGGTTTCTAGTCGGTTTGGGAAAATATTTAGTTTGGTTCTCGGTTACCAAATTAACCAAACTTTTATTATATCTTCAAAATTATCAAATGGATTATAATTTAGGTTAGTTTTGTTATCTAGGTGAAAACAAGTTAAAATGATGAAAATATGATCAAACAACCCATATACTTGATCGAATCCGTGTGATAGATGTTTATCACTCACCAAATCTTCAAAAAAACAAGAAAACGCTTGATTCTAAATCCAAACAACGAAGAATTAACTTCAAACTCTTCAATTTGATGAAATCTCACTTCTCTTGATGTAGATCTTGCTTTGATTGATGTAGATCTTCGATCTCTTCCTTAGATCTAAATTTTAATGGTGGAAAGGTGTATATGATTGAGGCAGAAGGATCTCGAGCTCAACCAAATGAGAGAATGAAGAAAGTAAACTATTCTTCATGCCTCTAACCCCCTATTTATAGCCTCCCATCAGCCCATTAATGGGCCACACCAAATCAGCCCATCAATGGCTTATAAAACCTGAGCAGAAATTGTGAAACATTAAAACAACGATTCCTTCCAAGCCACTGAACCAAATCTTTAATGTGATCACTCTACGGAATTGGCAACACCATTTCCATTCCAATAAAATCGATTTCAGCACCTAATTTGATCTCAATCAAAAGTTATTCCCTGTTCAAAACTGATAGGGGAAAAATGGTCATAAATAAAATTGGTAAAAACTATAGACATGTCTCACATCCCCTTATACAACATATCAAAATATAAGAATGGTCCAACCCTTAGGGAATAAAATAAAAATATTTTACGATCCTCCGATGCGTAAAATGCAGACAGTTACATTGATTCTTGGCAAAAGTCAAGAGAACCAAAGTTGAGCCACGTCTTCAAGCAAGTTGTGAATTCATTTACACTTTAATGCGTTTACGGCGCGGTTAGAGTACATGTGTCACTTTTAATGGTTCAAAAAGTTTCGAGGATCGATCTTCCCCAAGTAAGCGGTTAGTTATGGCATGTTGAAACATCTCAACCATTCAACGTTGAGGACAGCTAGAGTGAAGGGTTTGTGTAACGACCCAACTTTCGTACGCATCGGAAGTTGTATCATTATATAAAAATAAAAGATAAATAGAAGATAAAACTAAAGAAAAACATCAGAATCTCACAGCGGAACTTGGACATAATATAACAACCCAAAATATTACATATCATAAGTCAAGTACATTAGAGTACTTCATACATACGGATACATTTCATCACAAATTACATACTTAAACATTTGTGATACTAACTTGCAGACAATTATACATAACATCATGGATAAAACAACTTGCAGATAATTATACATAGATAAGCCAACATTCAGATCCTTCCCATCTAGCTACTCCAAAAGTTAAGTCAAGACCTGGATCACTTGTCTACTCATAATAAGTGTTATGAGTACCCAAGAGTTTAAAGAAAACACAGAAAAATAAACACTGGGTCAGTCGGGGACTGGTGTGAGTAAACGATTTTAAAACAAGTTTAAGAAATAAAATCATACTCATAAGACCACGCCGTAAATACGGAACGGGTTTTTACCTTATGAGAATCAAAAACAGTTTGTATATTTAAATCAGATACTATGATAATGTCTAGGGTTTCCATAAATAATTTAGAATCTAGTAGAAATACTTTCATCTCACATTCTACTTATATATTATACAAACAAAACCGTTTAACGCTTATGGTTAATGGATTTCCAACTATGATAAGGTATAGAACCACCTTCCGATAGTGTACCTCTAGAGAGGAATACACTGGGTTTAACAAGAACTTCTTGTAACCCGACCACACATGATTGACCACTCATTTCTCTTGAGTGTATCGAATATATATCACCAATGGTTGTGTACGACAACCATTTCCCGAATGAGACAACATCGATAAAATAAAGAATAAAATGAATCTCTAGATAGGTGATAATACACCCTAATGGGAGCTACCCACATAGCCATGCTGCTTGTCCGATTTTTGTCATTTCCTGGTTGTGAAGCTTGAGGCTAAACTTATCTTTTTGACAGATTATATCTTCAATTACTTTGAATGTCACATCGTCCTATTTGTCAGATCACTCATTCGATTTCCTAAATATATTGCGGGCAATAAAGTTAAGAGAAATGAATTTCTCCGCCACCAATGTAATATACTTACATAAATTTGATGTGTAGAATCTAATAGATATACGTTGTCAGACACCCGTCCATTCTGGTTTGTCCTGGGATTGAACTGACCGAAGGTACTATTTAAAATAGCCCTTGCATATCTCCGTCTTCACTTTTCTGACACGCGTCGTATAATTCGAGTCGAAGTGGAATATTTATTCCGGTCTCTTCGAAATGATGTACATAATATCTTTTACAGTTGATAAATAATTATTAGCCGAACATGATTATGTTTCAGTTTACACATCCTTTGATTTTGAGTTTCAGTCAAACAATTTTATTCAGTTTTAACCATCATTTAGATATGAGCAAAATAAAGCGTGTGCGTCGCACACGGTATTTTCTTTGTTTATCATCTGTGTTTATACGATGTTTAATACTTCAATTATCTTGGTAAATTATTTTATTGCTTCTAATTTATCATAAATAAATTAAATTTATAATTTATTTAAATTATTTTCTTTATATCTCCAATTTCAAACTTGTTGAACTTCTTCAGTCAAACTTATGTACTTCGATCTTCCTGCTATTTCTTCCTTTCACTTGCCTATGTCAAATTAAATAAAAATTCTCTTTTTATTTAAATTATTTATTTATTCTTTAATTTTATTTATTTTCTATTTTAATTAAAACAAATTTTAATTAAAACTTCGTTCAAAAACTCATTTTTTTAGCGCATTGACTAAAATACCAGTTTGCCAAAGTACCAGCTTCAAAACACCATGATTTCGCTTGCCAAACCCTTCCAGTTCTCGTCTGCTCAGCAAATGCCAAAGTACCACCTGGTACTTTCCCAATTTACCCAGTGTCAAATTTACCCAGTGCCAAGTTCATCCCTGAACTCGAGTAACCCAACACCAAAAAAAAAATTATGATTGATTCAAACTCCATTTTTACATGTTAGAAAAATTCTTTGATATTTTTCCTAGCTTCTAGGGATCATTACGCCCTTCTATACTCGATTCTAGTATTTTTCCTCACATGGATCATCCACAATAGTCATGAACACCATTTCGGCCAAAACCCATTTTTCTCATGATCCCCTTCATTAAAAATTGTGATGTTTGTTTCAAAAATCATATCTTCTTAACCCAATCATGTTAATATGTTTAAATCTCATAACTGAATTGGTCGACAATATTTGTTTTTAATAATTTCTTTACTGTTATATCATACTGGATGTATATGTACGATATATATATATATATATATATATATATATATATATTCTACTGACTTGTTTTAATGTTGCTTATACCCTTGGATGAATCATTTGTATGAAGAACTAGTGTCTGACCTTCAGACTAGCAACACATCTATGACGAATGGTATCAAACAGAGCAATGTGTTCTCATAGTGGATACACAATTTTCATTAACAGGGGATATCTTTAATGTTTGTTCAACAGATAAGTGTTTAGCAGATATAGTAAACTTTAATGTCATTTAGATACCTGAATATACATTTCATGAATCATTAACAGAGAAACATTTAACACAACAACACAGTAATGTTTTACATTGTATTCACAATTTACAGTTCGCATTTAACATGAATGTTTATGGTGTCTTTAATCAAACAAACATGTTTCAGTGGTATGATTCAACAATATAAACACATATAATCAATCATCAACTTGCATGGGGTTTTAAAAGAGAAAATAGTGAGTGTTTACTCACTTTCTTAGCTTCCTATGAAATGCATGTTTCTGTTTCCAGTTCTTTACTCGAAAATATGTGGTGCACAAATATGAAAGTATGCTGCTATTTATAGCCAAGAAAATAATATAAACTAACATATTATTTGTTTGCATTCAATGCTTGATTATCTGATGAGAAAATAAATAAAAGATCCTCCTACTTGACGCTTAGTTTTATCAAGTAGAGCCTGCGCCTGTTTCATTTTATGTACTAAATATGCACAAAAGTCTTTGCCATCCCTTCTCGTTTCAGTTCTAAACAAAAACAGTAAATGTAAGGGTCCTTTTGGGCAATAAATTTACATTCTCCCTTACACACTTTGATGGCACAAATGGAATGTTTCTCTCAAGAGCTAGATGCTCTGTTTATTTCATTATCACTTCGGCAGAGATTTTATTTCCACCTATTCATTTCTTTTGTCTAAAATACCAATCTTAGTTGTAAAGTAACTTGCCTTAAATGCTTGATGGAAATAGTGTATAGTCTTTATGATAGAAAACACTTTCCATCAGATTTGGTTTTACACTTAAGTGCCACGCCTTTGTCCATACTCCTTAATTATGAAGAATTTATTTAGAAACTTACTTAAGTATTTTAGTTCCTAAATATATGCTTAATATGTTAACTAAGATGGGTGCTTACATATTAACTAAATGACATGTACACGCAAGTTAGCACTTCTCATATATGGGTGCACATGCTTGAAGAAATTATTATTAACAATTTTCTTAATTAAATTGTTCTTTAAACAAATTGGATTTTACTTAGTGTATTAGCTAAGTGTTTTTCTACAAATGAAATGTACACAAAAAAGGGGGAAATTCTCATATGCCAATATATAAGTGTGTAGAAAAAAGTTAATTACCTTTTTCTTATTTACATGAATGGGATTAATCTCATTAATTAAATTAGTTATTAATGAAATTAATCGCTTTATGGGTTTAGAAATATTTAGTTTAAAACCCGGGACATTACAATCTACCCTCCTTATAAAAATTTCGTCCTCGAAATTTGAGATTAACGCGAAGATTCCAGTTATAACTTATATACATAATTAATCAACACACATTAGTAATTTTATCACAGTTATTCCATAATGAAAAAATATCTATCACTTGATTGGAAAACATTTCCATGACTACATTACTATTTCTCAACATTTATCAGTTCCTAACCGTAAATCGGTAAACGAATAACCCTCTAATTATCAATCCCGAAGACCGAAATCAACATCAGGCCGATACCTAGTAAATCATTCAACTTAACCAATTTTCCAGTTAGTTTCCAATTTCTTAATCCCACATCTTAATTCCTTATTACTCATATTACTCCAAAATATCCTTGATTTCATTTGGAAAAATTTCCAAGTCTAATATACTTCCTTAATTTGAATCAACCCGTTCAAATATATTTATTGCCCCAAATTCTCTTCCTAAACTTGAATCCATACTCAACTCCTCAGGTCAATATACTTAACTCCGTTAAGTTCCATCCATAGTCTTCCTTAGCTAATTAATTATTAAATTAGTTATCTCCATTTCGGAACTCGCCAATCTGATTCTATTTCAAAAATCAACCAGTTCACTTTTCATGAGTTTATACCCCGTTAAGTTTGGCTTAATTTAGTGGAAATATCAAATTTTAATTCAATTTAAAATTTCAACTTTATTTCTTATATCAATATAATTAGATATCATTCTAATTTAAATCACCCTTATTCAATTTATTCTAAGGACGACCCTAATAAATTTAGCTCCTTTCAGATAGTTGCAAAATTCGATCTCGGTTGAATTGGCGCAACTTCTTCCATGGTTTCTACTTGGTTCTGAGTAGTGTTACGACCATTGGTAGTGGTGGTTCCACTAGGTCGAGCTCTTTGTCCACGGGTATTCATGCTTAATCACCTGAATATATCAGGTCGATAATCAAACTTGATCAGATGTTAAAATACTCAGTTATCTAACTCTAGTCGATCCCTCCTAAGTATGTGTATATGTTATATATAATAATATCTAAATTCAAATACGTTCTCTCAATACACACCCAAAGCCTAGGTATTCAGTAACCTAAGCTCTGATACCAACTGTAACGACCCAACTTTCGAACACATCAGAAGTTGTATCATTATATAAGAATAAAAGTTAGATAGAAGATAAAACTAAAGAAAAACATCAGAATCTCATAGCGGAACTTGGACATAATATAACAACCCAAAATATTACATATCATAAGTCAAGTACATTAAAGTACTTCATACATACGGATAAATTTCATCACAAATTACATACTTAAACATTTGTGATACTAACTTGCAGATAATTATACATAACATCATGGATAAAACAACTTGCAGATAATTATACATAGATAAGCCAACGTTCAGATCCTTCCCATCCAGCTACTCCAAAAGTTAAGTCAAGACCTGGATCACTTGTCTACTCATAACAAGTGTTATGAGTACCCAAGAGTTTAAAGAAAACACAGAAAAATAAACTCTGGGTCAGTCGGGGACTGGTGTGAGTAAACGATTTTAAAACAAGTTTAAGAAATAAAATCATACTCATAAGACCACGCCGTAAATACAAAACGGATTTTTACCTTATGAGAATCAAAAACAGTTTGTATATTTAAATTAGATATTATGATAATGTCTAGGATTTCCACAAATAATTTAGAATCTAGTAGAAATGCTTTCATCTCACATTCTACTTATATATTATACAAATAAAACCGTTTAACGCTTATGGTTAATGGATTTCAACTATGACAAGGTATGAAACCACCTTCCGATAGTGTACCTCTAGAGAGGAATACACTGGGTTCAACAAGAACTTCTTGTAACCGACCACACATGACCGACCACTCATTTCTCTTGAGTGTATCGAATATATATCACCAATGGTTGTGTACGACAACCATTCCCCGAATGGGACAACATCGATAGAATAAGGAATAAAATGAATCTCTAGATAGGTGATAATACACCCTAATGGGAGCTACCCACATAGCCATGCTGCCTGTTCGATTTTTGTCAGTTCCTGGTTGTGAAGCTTGAGGCTAGACTTATCTTTTTGACAGATTATATCTTCAATTACTTTGAATGTCACATCGTCCTATCTGTCAGATCACTCATTCGATTTCCCAAATATATTGCGGGCAATAAAGCTAAGAGAAACAAATTTCTCCGCCACCAACGTAATACACTTACATAAATTCGATGTGTAGATATACGTTGTCAGACACCCATCCATTCTGGTTTGTCCAGGGATTGAACAGACCGAAGATACTATTTAAAATAGCCCTTGCATATCTCCGTCTTCACTTTTCTGACACGCGTCGTATAATTCGAGTCAAAGTGGAATATTTATGCCGGTCTCTTCGAAACGATGTACGTAACATCTTTTACAGTTGATAAATAATTATTAGACGAACATGATTATGTTTCAGTTTACACATCCTTTGATTTTGAGTTTCAATCAAACAATTTTATTCAGTTTTAACCATCATTTAGAAATGAGCAAAATAAAGCATGTGCGTCGCACAAGGTATTTTCTTTGTTTATCATCTGTGTTTATACGATGTTTAATACTTCAGTTATCTTGGTAAATTATTTTATTGCTTCTAATTTATCATAAATAAATTAAATTTATAATTTATTTAAATTATTTTCTTTATATTTCTAATTTCAAACTCGTTGAACTTCTTCAGTCAAACTTCTGTACTCCGATCTTCCTGCTATTTCTTCCTTTCACTTGCCTATGTCAAATTTAACAAAAATTCTCTTTTTATTTAAATTATTTATTTATTCTTTAATTTTATTTATTTTCTATTTTAATTAAAACAAATTTTAATTAAAACTTCGTTCAAAAACTCATTTTTTTAGCGCATTGACTAAAATACCAGTTTGCCAAAGTACCAGCTTCAAAACACCATGATTTCGCTTGCCAAACCCTTCCAGTTCTCGTCTGCTCAGCAAATGCCAAAGTACCACCTGGTACTTTCCCAATTTACCCAGTGCCAAGTTTCTGCGCTCGTGTTCCTCCCTCCAGAACTTATGTCGCGACCGTGTATTTCCATTTTTGCCGAAGTACCACCTGGTACTTTGCCGATGCCAAAGTACCACCTGGTACTTTCCTAATGCCAAAGTACCACACTCCAGTCACCGTGCCAACCCCCTCTGATCACCACAAAATTACGTGCCCGATCACTTCAATCCTTCAGCCCGTTCATTTGTCGTGTCTCGATCTCTTCCAACCCTGATCCAAGAAAACCGCTCCAGCCTCCTCCTCTGGTCGCCGGAACCCACCGTACTATGGCTACCCACTGGCGACGACCCATGTCAGACTTCCCCCCTGGTGCGCAAGCCTCCATAGCCACCAAGTCGACGCAGTTCATCCCTGAACTCGAGTAACCCAAAGCCAAAAAAACCCTATGATTGATTCAAACTCCATTTTTACATGTTAGAAAAATTCTATGATATTTTTCCTAGCTTCTAGGGATCATTACGCCCTTTCATAATCGATTCCAGTATTTTTCCTCACATGGATCATTCATAATAGTCATGAACACCATTTCGGCCAAAACCCATTTTTCTCATGATCCCCTTCATTAAAAATTGTGTTGTTTGTTTCAAAAATCATATCTTCTTAACCCAAACATGTTTATATGTTTAAATCTCATAACTGAATTGGTCGAAAATATTTGTTTTTAACAGTTTCTTTACTGTTATATCATATTGGATGTATATGTATGATATATATATTCTACCGACTTGTTTAAATGTTGCTTATACCCTTGGATGAATCATTTGTGTGAAGAACTAGTGTCTGATCTTCACACTAGCAATACATCTATGAGGAATGGTATCAAACAGAGCAATGTGTACTCATAGTGGATACATAGTTTTCATTAACAGGGGATATCTTTAATGTTTGTTCATCAGATAAGTGTTTAGCAGATATAGTAAACTTTAATGTCATTTAGAAACCTGAATATACATTTCATGAATCATTAACAGAGCAACACAGTAATGTTTTTCGGTGTATTTACAGTTTACGGTTTGCATTTAACATGAATGTTTATGGTGTCTTTAATCAAACAAACATGTTTCAGTGGTATGGTTCAGCAATATAAACACATATAATCAATCATCAACTTGCATGGGTTTTTAAAAGAGAAAATAGTGAGTGTTTACTCACTTTCTTAGCTTCCTATGAAATGCAGGTTTCAGTTTCCAGTTCTTTACTCGAAAATATATGGTGCACAAATATGAAAGTATGCTGCTATTTATAGCCAAGAAAATAATATAAACTAACATGCATTAATTGTTTGCATTCAATGCTTGATGTTCAGATGAGAAAAAAAATGAAAAGATCTTCCTACTTGACGCTTAGTTTGGTCAAGTAGAGCTTGCGCCTGTTTCATTTTGTGTACTAAATATGCACAAAAGTCTTTTCCATCCCTTCTTGTTTCAATTCTAAACCAAAACAGTAAATGCAAGGGTCCTTTTGGGCAATAAATTTACATTCTCCCTTACACACTCTGATGGAACAAATTGAATGTTTCTCTTAAGAGCTAGATGCTCTGTTTATTTCATTATCATTTGGCAGAGATTTTATTTCCACCTATTCATTTCTTTTATCTAAAATACCAATCTTATTTGTAAAGTAACTTGCCTTAAATGCTTGATGGAAATAGTGTATAGTCTATATGATAGAAAACACTTTCCATCAGATTTGGTTTTACCCTTAAGTGCCACGCCTTTGTCCATACTCCTTAATTATGAAGAATTTATTTAGAAACTTACTTAAGTATTTTAGTACCTAAATATATGTTTAATATGTTAACTAAGAGGGGTGCTTAGATATTAAGTAAATGACATGTACACGCAAGTTATCACTTCTCATATATGGATGCATATGCATGAAGAAATTATTATTAACAATTTTCTTAATTAATTTGTTCTTTAAACAAATTGGATTCTACTTAGTGTATTAGCTAAGTGTTTTTCTACAAATGAGATGTACACAAAAAAATGGGAAAATTCTCATATGCCAATATATAAGTGTGTAGAAAAAAGTTTGTTACCTTTTTCTTATTTACATGAATGGGATTAATCTCATTAATTAAATTAGTTATTAATGAAATTAATCGCTTTATGGGTTTAGAAATATTTAGTTTAAAACCCGGGACATTACAGTTTGCGTCTCGTACTGGCTTCCTAGACGTCGGTGACGTGGCCCGTGATTCCCTTAAGATCTGATGGACCATGTTGGTGAGAATCGAAGGCTGGATCGCCGTTGGATTCCAGCGGTCGTGATCCACCTCAGGAGTGCGCAGCCTAGGGCGCTATCTCATATGAATATCAGTATCAATCTTTAATAAGTCATCTACCTCGACTCTCTGATTTTGCTGAGGTTAGTTAGGAGGAACTTAAGCCTGATTTGTCATGGTTGTATTGGCAGTTAATTATGGACAGAGACAGGTGGAGGATGCCTTGTAGAGGGTTGGGTGCTAGTCCCAAGATCAATTTTGTGACGACCGCCCACATCCCCCGCACTATACAGGAGAAATAATGCTTGAAAGGTGTGCCAGGAAACTATGGACGATCATCAAGGTATAGTACATAAGCAAAAAATGTCGTAAATCTCACAGGGCAAGGATAAAATATAATAGAACATATACAACAGGTAATATTAGTGAAGCACATTTGAGCAGAAATCTCAAATTTTCAAAGCAACAAGAAAATATATCCTTACACCGGGATTGCAACATATGTCTGTACAAATTTGCCTCACTACAACACTTAGAGTAGAATAACCAACAATGGAAACCCAAAGACTATATAGTAAGAGAGATAGTACGCTAGCCTCCTACTCGCCATCGATCAGCATCATTGTCTTTACTAAAGCATCACCTGCCACCTGCTACTTGTCTGCCTATCCACAACCGGATGAACAACCCAAGGTAATAAGAGGAGACATAAAACCTTGAGTCAGACAATAGTCTAAGTGAGCAATAAGACAACTAACAAACTTCAACAATAAAGTATATGAGAATAGGTAGATTGACAAACCAATCTACCAAACACCAGAGAAGAACACAACTCCCATCATCCCCCACATCGAACAGTGATAGCCTTTACAATCCAAAACACCCAAGGTAACAACAAATCACCCATGGAAATCAGAACAACCATCGATAACACCCATAGCATCCAGACTACTTAGGTCTCACGTAGACAATACTAATCGAGTTTAACACCCCTCAAGCATTCTCCCCAGAGGCCTAAACCAATATCAGTCAAGCACTCAAGGAACAACTCCCTCGAGTTTGGATAATCCACGTGAGGTGGTATAAACAAAACAACCAATCATCCATGACTGACTCTGGCTACCACCACTAATCCTGCTTTGGAACCATCGTAATCATATGACTGGCCCATACTGCCATCCGTCAAGGGCTAATGGCAACCCCGTTCCTAGCAAAACCCATAAGCATTTACATCAATATGTACCTAGGCCTTTTAAACGGTACCCAGGGTACTCGACCTACATCTGGCCTTTTAGGTGCTCCTATTATACCGCTATTTTGGGCCTGTTAGTACCTACGACATGATAATCCCTCGGCTTCACATCTTTAGTCATCATCCCTTGCAACTATCCATTAGCTCATAACACCTTAGAGCAGCCATTACCCATGAACTCAATACATCCTTGAGTCATTCTTTCCCATAAACGCAATACATCCTTGAGTCATTCTCACATTCGTTGTATACCACAAACAAGAGCAAATCACATCACTCCGAACATCCTCATCTGGACCCTCGTCGAAGCCACCATCACCATCGAACCAAACAAATTCAATATAAGGTTGCATTATCACCCCATTCAGGACACCTTTGAGTGATCATACCATTCGTTGTTCTACGCCGATCAACGAACACTTTTCAACACTTCCAAACTTCCCAATTGAACTCACTTTGAAGTCACATCACCACCGGAAATGTTCGACCAGAAATAGCCGACCAGAAATGGCAGAAATGGTTGACCAGAATAGGTCGACCCAACTTTATGCCGACCCACTTTATGCCGACCCAACTTTATGCCGATCCAACTTTATGCCGTCCCAACTTTATTCCAACCCAACTTTAGGCCGACCCAACTTAGTGCTGACCTAAGTTTGTGCCAACCCAACTATATGCCGACCCAACTTTTGGCCAACCCAACTCTATGCTGACCCACTTTAGGCTGGCCCAACTTGACTTATTCCCCAAGACATGATTCGAAACCGACCGACCCAAATATGGCCGACCCAAAACCTGCATAATGCAATTCAACTCTGATTTCAACCAAAACTTCGCCAAAAGATAAATATGATGAAACCAACTCATCTAATTCATCCAACATGACCACAAGCATGTTATGAAACCATCATCAACATGAATACAACGATATTGACCAAAATTATGCAAATCCCTCCAAATTATGAAAAATGATCATATGAACAAAAATATAGATCTAACTTGCATAACATATGAAATATCGTGGAAATTACCTATCTAAACTTACTAAATCATATCGTAGGGTGATTTATATAAAAATGGACTTACCAAAGTGTAGATCTATGAGAAAATGATTGAATTTGATGAAAAACATGATCAACTACTCATACACTTCATTGAATCCATGTGAGAGATGTAAACCACTCACTAATTCTCCAAAACAAGCTAAAATGATAGAATTATGAATCCAAACAACGAGCAATTTGAACCAAACTCCTCGATCCGATGAATTCGCGCTTGAAATGATACAGATCTAGCTTCCAATGGTGTAGATCTATGATTTCCTTCCTCTGGTTTGGATTTTTAATGGTGGAAAGATGTTAGAGGAGGGAGGAGCTCAAGACCTCCCAATGAGAGAATGGAAAATTCAAACCCTTTCTCATATCCTTTACGCCCTATTTATAGTTTCCACCAACCCCCCTAATGGGCCTTCCCAATTCAGCCCGTTTTGGCTTACCAAACCTAGACAACCAACTGAAAAATATTAAAACAACAATTTCTCCCAAACCGTTAAGCCAAATCTTTAATGTAACTACTCTACGGAAAGGCAAACATCAATTCCTTTCCAATGGCATAGATCTCACCCTCTGATTCGACCTGAGTCAAAAGTTATGCTTTATTCAAGACTGACAGGGGAAAAATGGTCATAAACAAAATTGGCAAAAATTATGGACATGTATCACATCCCCATAAGCAACATACCAGAAGATGAGAATGGTCCAACCCTCAGGGAATAAAATAAAAATATTTTACGATCTTTCGATACGTAAAATGCAGGTTGTTACACTCCCCCTCCTTTAAAAATTTGCCCCCGAAACTTTGAGAAAACACAAGCAATCACAACAATTCTGCATGCCTTTAATCCATTAGAAGCCAATTCTATCACCCAAACTAGCAACCATCATGCCATGCGTCGATAGCCTTAACCTACCACACAGAATTCTATCAAACAACAACAAAGATAACAACATAATCAACAAGTAATAATGATGGCGCGATATCAATGGGTCATACAGACGAAGAGTTTTGGATGGGTCGTCTTTATACTCTCCCCCATCTCCCACATAACATCATTGCCCTCCCCACTCAATTATACCTTAACTAAATTAAACATCTTTTCCCTAAGTTGTTTCATGTCTTTCGCCATAACACGAAGCGGCTTACGAGAATTCATAACTATGAACTCGACTATAAGGTTGACGTACTACTCCGGAGGTACTACCACATCTGGGCCATGTAATGTCCCGCATTTTTACAGTGTAATAATTAATTTATTTAGTTATTTAAATAGTGATTTAGAGATTTAAATGGTTATTTACTTAAATACAAATGAATATTTAATTAATATTTATAATATAATAATATATTTAATTTTCAAAATAGTCGGAAATAGTAGAATTCACAATATTGTGTGAATTGGATTATTTATAATATATAATTTAGTTTAGAATTGAATTATACTAACGAATATATTATATAAATGACAGTTGAACGTATAATTATAATCGAGCTCAAAATGGTGCGGCAGTTCGTAATTTGGCGATTCAAACTTTAAATGAATATATAGAATCCGTTTTAAGTCGGATTTCTGTGAAACAAGAAATGCTCAGATCTGTTGAACTGTATTTTTCTAATGAAACAGAAAAATCAAGATTTCGTCGTGTAGATTGTGAGTTATGTCCAAATAAAATTTCTAAATAGTCACTATGGAATTCGTTTATAATTTATAACGATTTATTTATATTGTAAATGGATTTTTAATATAAATTGAATACTGTTTTAATCTGGAATTGAAATGTCGAGTTATCAAAGTCGAATAGGAATATTTTGGGGCTGTATGATATTCTATGTGAATATATACGATAATATTAATTTATTAATATTAAATTAAATTGTTTTAAACATATTAATATTTAAATGGATTTATTTAGAGCTTTAAAAATAGCCAGTTTTGCAAACGACCTCCAAATTCGATGAAACCAATTTCCTTGGATCTGTAATGTCAAATTATTGTTAGATTTCAATTTTCGTAATTTTTGGAATCAGTATGTGGCCATGCGCAATTTTAACGTGAGAAACAATCGATATTTTGACGATTAAAAATACGTTGGGTGAGCAAACGGAGTCGGAATTTGACGAAGTTTCATTGGGTCTGTATGTCAAACTCTAGCTACATGTCAATTTCCATGATTTTTGGATATGGTGTGTGATCATGCGGACTTTTAGAAGGCGAATAAAGTTGAAATTAGTTAAAAATATACATAGAATATTAATAAAAAAAATCCTACCTATAAATACTCCTAACCCTTTCTAACCCTAACCCTTTCCTCCTTTGGTCAAATATCAGCCGCACCACTCCATGGAAAATTTCCATAGCCAAATCAACCTTTCAAAAATCATATCAAATTCAAAATAAATTGATAAATTCCAAACTTCCTATTGTTGTGATCCTCATTCAATGCTCTTCAATCTAGTATACTTGTTGTTGGATTCGGTGAAGTTTTGGATCAGTCCAATTTTGTAGAGCGCGTTCGTTTTAGGCTAGGGTTGTGATTTTCGATTGATTGAAGAATCGATGTAAGGTTTGGGTATCATTGTTGATCTCAGCAGGTGAATTGGAGTGTCGTGTGATTTTTTGTAGGTTTCGGTGAAAAAAGTGTCGATCTGACACTGTATGTCGCATGGTGGAGGGCTGAGATCGGGTTTCATACGGTGGCATCGAGCTTGTATTCAAGGGGTTGGGAAGATGGAGATTTTGAAGAGAAGGACGATGGTGTGTTCGGTTTTGAATTTAGTTGAGAGATGGGGGAGATTGGATTGGTGAAAGCTTGGGAAAAACGGCCACAAGAGGTGATGAAGCTTGCTGTGTCGCGATGGGGAAGAAGGATGGAACGGGTTGGGTACTGTTCATTCGGGTATGGACTGAAATTAAGGGGTGGAAGCCCATTTATAATTTAAATTCCATGTTTAATCTATTTAAAATGTACACTAACTTGTAAACATCATAACTTTGTCATACGGTAATGAAATTCAGCGAAACTGGTTGTGTTAGGATCGTATGACGCCGGCTACACAATCAAACTGACTGGGAGTGATTTGGAGTTCGTCTCAATTTATGGAGAAATGAAACGCCTGAACCAATCCGATGATCAAATATCGTTATTTAACAATGATCAACCAATGTGAGTAAAACTCGCTAACTCTATTTAAATTATATTTTTATAAATATAATCTAGTGTTGATAAATAATGATTGATTTATGTGTGATGATTGTTTGGTTGAATTGTTGATTGTTGGTTGAAATTACAGTAAACGATATAAACATGTATCGTTAAACAAACATTGATTCTGTTTATCAGAATATTACATGTTGAACTGAAATGGTTGTGAATTATATTGTGTAACATCTCTGGATGCAGGGAAACAGGTTGGAGGGATCCAACTGGATTCCTCAATATTTATTTTACTATTTTTCATAATTTGTTATATATGATGTGATATATAGACTGCTGTTGATTACATATGTTTGGATGATACTGATCATTGTTATATGACATGTTAAACACCATAAAGAATACTGGAATTTAAAAAGAGGATTTTTAAAGTAGATTGAAAATAAAATATTTATATGACATAAATATATACTATAAAAAGAGAACATTTATAGAATGAGAAGATTTTATAAAATGAACATTTATGAAATGAAGACATTTTATAAAGAACACTTATGAAACGAAGACATTTTATACAAAGAGAACATTTATAAAATGAATAGAGGTTTATAAAAAGAAACATTTATAAAATAAAAGGATATTATGAAAGGAAATATTTCAGAATTAAATAGAATTATAAATAGAAATTGACAAGATATAAACGAACTACTAGAAGATGAATTTAAAGTAGCTTTTAAATAAGAAATCTGTTTAAATAGATAAATGGAGATGATTAATTTATAAATAATGTTTTATAAATTAAGTAAAAAAATTATCATTCGATAAATGGAATACATAAGTATGAGCTTATATAGAAAGTAGAAATTGGTATTAACACCGATATTTTAAAAAGAATGTGAACTCAACATTTATAAAGAGAATTATAAATGAGATTTAAGTGTTGAAATTTAAAAAGGAGATTTCGTATGAATAATTCTATAAATAGAAGTATAAATAGAATTTGGAAAGTGGGATATTATTTTAAAATACAAAATCAAATGAAATGGAATATATAAAAGGAATATTATTCACATTCGATGTGAATAATGATCTTAAGTAAAGATTTTGCAAATAAAAACATTTGTAAAGGAAATTTGATTTTTGAAACAGGAATTTAAACAGAAATGGAATTTCGAATGGCTAGAAATAAATAACTTGTTTGACAATGAAAACAAGTGTTGTAATTTATAAACAATGTTTATAAATGAATTAATATATAATTATCAGTGGATAATTGAGATTGCAAATTCAACAGTAAGTAGAAAATAGGAGATTGGGAGTTGTTTTAAAAGGGAAACGATGAAATCCCTTTCGATATTCGAAATATAAAAAGGATTAAATAAAATCCGTAAAGATGTGTAATTAAAATTCGACTAGGATAAATGTTATAAATAATTTATTTAAGAAGTTATATAATGAATAAATCGGGATTTAACAAGAAAATTAGCATTCGACAGGAACCCGATAATTTATAATCGAATATTAGTTATTCGAACTAAGTTAATCGAATATTAGTTATTTGAAGTGAGTGAATCGAATATTATTTATTCGAAGTAAGTTGATTGAATATAAGTTATTCGAAGTAAGTTAATCGAATATAAGTTATTCGAAGAAGAGTTAATCAAATAGAGATTGCTCGAAGAGAGTTATACGTCGAATTCAATTATATCGAATTCGGGAAAGTACCATTTACTTTCCGGTTTTTAAATCAAGATTTATTTACTAAATAAATAAATTATTATTTTTAAATTAAGAAATAAAAGTTATAGTTTTAAAGTTAGATATTTCGGAAGTAAGGTTTATAACGTTATCGTTATAACCAATATTTATCAAAGAAGGAAATTCATAATGTAAATCCGAGAAATGGGCATAAGCAATAAGTGTTAAGATTTGAGTTGTGAACTTTATCTGTTGTAAGGTTAAGAACGTGTTCAGTTAAGGTCCGAGAGGTAATTATACCCCAACTTGATTGACTTCGTAATTAACTAAGGAATAGTTGAAGTTCGATGGCGAAGGTTGATTCGAAATACTGTTAAGTAACAAACGATAAATGGATTGAGCGATCATAATGATGTTTTATATAACATTAGTTTGAAATCCATATAAATGAGATTTGGAAACGTTTTCCAAATGAAATCAAAGATATTTTCTAAGTATAGAAAATGAAATGTTTGTTGATAAGAAATACTAGAATTACAGTGACATGTGAATAAGAGATGGAAATGTTTTCCAATGATTAATAACGTATATTTTCTAAATTTAGAAAATAAGGAATATTGAATATATGGAAACAGTAAATGGATAAATTAATGATAATTTAATATAAAGAGATAAATGTTGATTGATGATTGATCGATCGAATTTCCATCTGGAAATAATATCGTTGTTCGCACACATGTTTTTCTTTGATAGTTAAATCACCAACTATCGAAGTTTTTGACCATTTTAATGTCGTCAATACGGAGAGACTGGGATCAGATTCATTATCTGAAAACCACTCTGTATGGGCATTAGCGTTGTGAATCAAATATGATGAAGATAATTGAAGACAGAGTTATGCAAGGGCTGTCCTGTTTACAGAATAGTGCCTTCGATTTGTTCGATCCTAAGACAAATTTATATGGAAGAATGTCTGATAGAGTATATCTAAAGGATCACGTAAGTTGATCTCTTCAAACGTAGTTACGTTTGGTGGCGGAGGAATTCGTTCCGCTTAGCTGTATACCTGTAGTATGTTTGGCGAAATCAATTTGTGATTTAGCGGATATGACGATGTGACATTCAAAGTGAATGAAGACGTGGCTTATCAAAAGATACGTTTAACCTCTAGCCTCACAACCGGGAAATGGTATAAAATCGGGTAGGTCGCATGGCTAGTTGGGTCATACCCAAGCAGGGTGTATTGTCACCTGATCTAGAGAAATTCTTTTTGCTTCTTAAGTATATCGATGTTGTCCCTTTCGGGAAACGGTTGCTAATCCCAACCGTTGGTGATAATTCATTCGGTACTCTTAAGCTAAGTGAGGGACTGGTCATGTTTAGCCTAGGATTCAAGATGTTCTTGTTGAACCTGGTGTATTTCTCTCTAGAGGTACACTGTCGGAAGGTGGTCTCATACCTTGCCAGTTGGAACCCATTATCCAATAAGAGCCCACAGTTTTGATTGCATACTATATATGTAGAGCGTGAGATGAAAGCGTTCTGCTATATTGATATTACTTGTATTTAGACATTATTATAGTATCAGACGAATATTGTTTTCAAAGAATGCTTTGGGTTATCGTAAGGTTAAAATCATCTGTGTTTATGTGTGGATCGGTCTTACGATTATCCTTTCTTTTAAAAAGGATTTTTAAAGTTAAACCAAGTGGTTGAAGTTTACTCACACCAGTCCCATTACTGACCCAGAGTTTATTTTTGTTTTGTTTTCCCCTAAACTCTTGGGTGCCTAAATTTGTACGGGCAGTCAAGTAGTTCAGGTATTTTCAGATATCATTGGAGGAGCTTGGAGCAGGAGGCTTCAGCGTTATCTAGTATTGTTATTTCCACTGTGTTGTAATGTTGTAAGTGTGTATATATATACTTTTTTATTTTAAAGTTATGTTATATTTTATTCGTTCCACTGTGAGATTCGTGTTACTCTGATGTGTTGTGTGTTATGTTCTTCTTCTTCTATTCTAATTTTCTATCTTATCTATTCTCACCCTCTAACTTCTTTCTATTAATGATCTGGAATGTTCAGTGCCTGAATGATTGACATTGGTTTTATGCTGATTTTCTGGGTCGAAAATCCAGTTCGTTACAGGCCGTGAATATTTTCACAAAAACGACTCACAAAAACATTGTGCACACTCAACATCACTCGTGTAAAATCACTCTATACATGAGCTTTCCGATTTGCTCATCTATCGGAAACGGTCCAACAACCTAGGAGCTAACTTCCCTTTATTTCCAAATCGAACCACATGCTTCAATGGCGAAATCTTCACGAAATCCATATTACCAATGTCGAATTCCAAATCTATACGACGTTTATCAGTATAACTCTTCTGACGATCCTGGGTTGCCTTCATTCGTTGTCGAACGATCTCGATACAATCCGAGGTTTCTCTAATCATTTCAGGCCCAAGTACCAACTTATCTCCAGTTTCTAACTAATAAGCTGGAGAATTGCATGGCCTCCCATACAACGCCTCGTATGGTGCCATCTCAATACTCGACTAGTAGCTATTATTATACAAACTCAACTAGATGTAGATGGTCTTTTCATGATCCACCGAAGTCTAACACACAAGCCCTCAGGAGATCTTCCAAAACTCGATTGACTCCCTCAGTCTGATCATCAATTTGGGGATGATATGTCGTACTCAAACACATCTCGATTCCCAAAGTCTCTTGCAGATTTTCCAAAATTAACCTGGCTTCTTCTATTCAGCTTTCACTAACTGACAGCTTATGCACATGGAAATAAACTTTCCTATATCTCGCTTCATCTCCTTCCAGTAGTAGATTTGCTTCAGGTTCTGATACATCTTATCACCACCGGGATGAACCTTTAACTTCGAGTGATGACATTCCCTCAGAACCTCATCTCTCAATCCGTCGATATTAGGAATAACTTATCGTCTTTGCTTTCGGAGCCAACCTTCCCGATCAACTTCGAACTCTTTATCTTCCGGTTCCAGCTTCTGGATAAGCTCGACAAGCTTCACATCTCGCTTTTGGCTTTCACCAATCCTTTTGGCAAGAGTAGGTCTTATCGACAAGCTTACCAACATTTCAGGTTCCAACTCACACCTTGGCCTGAAATCGAATCTTGCCAAATACTCAAGACTCTTCCATTCGGAAAACATCGCTCCCAAACTTGCGTGTCTTCAACTCAACACATTTGTAACAGCGTTACCTTTGCCCGGAGTATAGGCTGTACCAAAATCATATGACACCGGAAAATCTAACCATCGTTGCTGCTGAAGGTTCAAATCCTTTTGGGAGAAAAGACACTTCAACAACTTGTGATCCATAACCAACTCGAATCGAACTCCCAATAGGTAATGTCTCCACATCTTCAGAGCAAACACAATCGCCGCCAACTCCAAGTCATGAGTTGGATAGCTTTTCTCATGCGGCTTTAGCTGTCGACTCGCATAAGCCACAACCTTATCCTTCAGCACTCTCAACTAGTGGAATCTCGTTGGTAGATCCATATGAGAAAACACTCTGGCTTTGTCGAGCTGATCGAACAAGTCATCAATCCTTGGTAACATATACTTGTTCTTCTTAGTCGTCTAGCTCAGCTCACGATAGCCCACTCACAATCTTAACCAGCCATCTGCCTTGGTTGCAAACACGACCGTTGCACCCTATTCAGAAACACTTCTCTGAATGAATCCCTTCCCTAGAAGGTCATGAACTCGCACCTCCAACTCTCACTGTTTCTTAGGCCCCACCCGCATAAGAAATGTTACGATTGGTCTAAATCCCTCGACCAACTGTATTCTAAACTCGATCTCACGATGCGACAGTAACTCTTTGACTTTGTCAAAGACATCCTCATACTCATTAGCGATTAGCACAGATGAAAAGTCTTCTTGTGGAATCACAAGAGAATATAATAACTCATAAAGACACCATCCTTGGGTTTACCCCGAACTAACACCTTTCACCCTTCCACATTCCCGACTTTGACCTCTAGCTTTTCACAATTCACACTTGCCACATACCTCTTGGGCCAATCCATGCCCAAGATGATCCTAAACTCAGCGAAAGTCACACTATGCATCCATTCATAAATAAGCATCTTTGATCAAACAATACTAGATCCACAAAGTATGCCAAGAGCAGATGAACCCATACTAGATTAGTTACAACTAAAGGTCTATTACAACTTCAAGTTCCAAACTTATTCGGCATACAATCATATTATAGTTAAATGAAAGCGATGCTCAAGTACCAAATAGAACTCAACAACTCCCTTGCCAAAAAGTATATATCCAAAACAATAGCTTCTTCTAATTCTCATTAGGAAGGCAATAGGAAATCGGAATTGCTTCCATAACACATGCTTCCCCTGGTTGCTTATTCTTCAGAAAATCAGTACAATCCTTTTTTCTCATTCCCAGGCTTTTCACACTTGAAGCACTTCTTCTCAGCTCTGGAGTTTTTACAATCCTTGGAAAAATGGCCCTTCTGCTAGTAGTTAAAGCAAGTCACCTTTCCCTTCTTCTTCTCCTTCTTATTCAGTTTCTTTCCAGCTTGGTGCCAGAAAAAGTTTCTTCCTAAGGCTCATGTCTAGTTCCAAAAGCCTCTTCCCAAGCAGCACTAATTCTTTCTTCTCGCTCCTTAACTCGACATCGAAGTTGCTCCAAATCCCTGCTTCTTCTTAACTCATCTTCTTCATATGTAGGAGAATAATCTTTCTGTCTCTTAGCAGAATCCCTTCTGGGTACTTGCACAGGAACATCACGCTCCACTATCGCTTCTGGAATCGGTATTCTTAACATAGTTGTTTCCATCATGATCGCCCCAAACATACCCAGGTATTCCGGTGCAACTGCTAAAGCTTCCAATTGGCTTCCATCTTCTACTCCTCCAGTTCCAAACTCACTCCTAGAGGTTTGACGACTCATTCTAAATCTAAAATAGAATGATTAGTCCACTTACAAGATAATCTATTAAAGAAGTACAAACGCTACTACTATATATGCTAATATATAGTAAATATCCAACTGAAATCTACAAATACGTCTCTCATAGATAATTACGTCTTTGAACTTCGGCTAAAATTGTTAACTAGAGCTCTGATACCAAATGTGACGACCGCCCACAACCCTCGCTCTATACAGGAGAAATAATGTGCTGAAAGGTATTCCGGGCAACTATGGACGATCATCAAGGTATGGTACATAAGAGAAACCTGTCGTAAATCTCATTTTGCAAGGATAAAATATACTAGAACATATACAATAGGTAATATTAGTGAAGCACGTTTGAGCAAAAATCTCAAATTTTCAAAACAATAAGAAAATATATCCTTACACCAGGATTGCAACGTATGCCTGTACAAATTTGCCTCACTACAACACTCAGAGTAGAATAACCAACAACGGAAACCCAAAGACTATATAGTAAGAGAGATAGTACGCTAGCCTCATGCTCTCCATTGATCAGCATCATCGTCTTTACTAAAGCATCGCCTGTCACCTGCTACTTAGTTTGCCCATCCACAACCGGATGACCAGCCCAAGGTAATAAGAGGAGACATAAAACCTTAAGTCATACAATAGTCTCAGTGAGCGATAAAACAGCTAACAAACTTCAACAATAAAGTATATGAGAAAAGGTAGACTGACAAACCAATCTACCAAACACCAGAGAAGAACACAACTCCTATCTTCCCCCACACCGATCAGTGATAGCCTTTACAATCCATAACACCCTAGGTAACAATAATTCACCCATGGAAATCAGAACAACCATCGATAACATCCATAACATCCAGACTGCTCAGGTCTCACGTAGACAATCCTAATCGAGTTTAACACCCCTCAAGCACTCTCCCCAGAGGCCTAAACCAATATCAGTTAAGCACTCAAGGAATATCTCCCTCGACTTTGGATAATCCACGTGAGATGGTATAAACAAAACAACCAATCATCCATGACTAACTCTGGCTAATTCCACCAATCCTGCTTTGGAACCATCGTAATTGTATGACTGCCCATACTGCCATCCGTCAAGGGCTGATGGCGGCCCCGGTCCTAGCAAAGCCCCATACGTATTTGCATCGATACGTACCTAGGACTTTTTAACGATACCCAGGGTACTCGACCTGCATCCGGTCTTTTAGGTGCCCCTATTATATCCCTGTTTTGGGACCGCTAGAACCTATGACACGATAATCCCTCGGCCTTCACATCTTTAGTCATCATCCCTTGCAACTGTTCATTAGCTCATAGCACCTTAGAGCAACCTTTGCCCACGAACTCAATACATCCTCGAGTCGTTCTTTCCCATGAACTCAATACATCTTTGAGTCATTCTCAAATTTGTTGTATACAACAAACAACGAACAAATCAAATCACTTCGAACATCCACATATGGAGTCTTGTCGAAGCCACCATCACCATCGAACCAAACAACTTCAATATAAGGTTCAATATAGTATACAACATTATCACCCCACTCATGATACCTTTGAGTGATCATACCACTCGTTGTTCTACGTCGATCAATGAACATTTTTCAACACTTCCAAACTTCCCAATTGAATTCACTTTGAAGTCACTTCATCACCGGAAATGTCCAACCAGAAATGGCAGAAATGGCTGACCAGAATAGGCTGACCCAACTTTATGCCGACTCAACTTTATGCCGACCCACTTTATGCCAACCCACTTTATGCCGAACCAACTTTATGCTGACCCAGCTTTATTCCAACCCAACTTTAGGCCGACCAAACTCTATGCCGGCCTAACTTAGTGCTGATCTAAGTTTGTGTTGACCCAACTATATGCTGACCCAACTTTAGGCCGACCCAACTCTATGCCGACCCACTTTAGGGCAACCCAACTCTATTATACCCACTTTAGGCCGACCCAACTTGACTAGTTCCCCAAGACATAATTTGAAATTGACCGACCCAAATATGGTCGACCCAAAACCTTTGCAATTCAACTCTGATTTCGACTTCGCCAAACGATACACCCGACGAAACCAACTCATCCAATTCATCCGACATGACCGAAAGCATGTTATGAAACCATTATCAACATGAATACAACGATTTTCACCAAAATTATGCAAGTCACTCCAAATCATGAAAAATGATCATATGAACAAAACTATAGATCTAACTTGCATAAGCATATGAAATATCGTGGAAATTACCAATATAAACTTACTAAATCATATCGCAAGGTAATTTATATAAAAACGGCCTTACCAAAGTGTAGATCTATGAGAAAATGATTGAACTTGATGAAAAACATGATCAACTATTCATACACTTCGTTGAATCCATGTGAGAGATGTAAATCACTCACCGATTCTCCGAAACAAGCTAAAATGATATAATTATGAATCCGAATAGCGAGCAATTCAAACCAAACTCCTCAATCCGATGAATATATGCTTGAAATGATACAGATCTAGCCTCCAATGGTGTAGATCTATGATTTCCCTTCTTGGGTTTGGATTTTTAATGGTGAAAAGATGTTAGAGGAAGGAGGAGCTTAAGACCTCCTAATGAGAGAATGGAAAATTCAAACCCTTTTTCATATCCTTTACCCCCTATTTATAGTTTCCACCAACCCCCTAATGGGCCTTCCTAATTCAGCCATTTTGTTTGCCAGACCTAGACAACCAACTAAAAAACCTTTTAACAGAGATTTCTCCCAAACCACTGACCCAAATCTTTAATGTAACCACTCTATGAAAAGGCAAACATCAATTCCTTTCCAATGGCATAGATCACGCCCTTTGATTCGACCTGAGTCAAAAGTTATACCCTATTCAAGACTGATAGGGGAAAATGGTCACAAACAAAATTGGTAAAAATTATGGACATGTATCACATCCCCAAGCAACATACCAAAAGGTGAGAATAATCCAACCCTTAGGGAATAAAATAAAAATATTTTATGATCTTTCGATATGTAAAATGCGGGTTGTTACAAATACTAGGCCCCAGCCTGGAGCGGTCGGAACTAGGGGTGGGCGAGGTTCGGTTCAGTTTGGTTTGGAGCTCAAACCGCTTCTGCACCGCATCAAACGATTTGTCAAAAATACAAAACATTATACTAAACATTCAAACTGTTCGATTTCTGTCCGGTTGCGATATAGTACAGTCTGGTTTTGGTTCGGTCTGGTTTGAATCCGTATTAAATATGAAACAAGAGAGAATTACTTCCATCAACAATCAATTTACGATTGTATGATGTTGTGTTACCTGAATGTTAAAACACATAGTGTTATCTTGAATTGATTTAACTACAACATACGTTGAAACTAGAATATATATCGTTAAAATAAAAAAGTTAGATAGGAATTTGTTAACTTTTTTATCATAACATTACAGGAGTAGCTATGTGGTTCAGTTAGTTTAATACGGTTTGGTAACAGTTCAAACCGCAACCGAACCGTATCATTACGAGTCTGTTCGGTTTAGGCTGTTTGCTTTGGAGAGAGAATCTGGTGCAGTTTTCCTTCTCCTTTGGCTAATGGTGCGGTTTATGCCCACCCCTAGTCGGAACGACGGGCTCCCTCTCTAATAGTAAGCGAGCACCGTTGTTGTTAATCCTTCTCCTTTGACTATGGTTATTGTGGTAAGTATCAGAAGAAGAGCTTACCGAGATGTACTAAGGTGGATAAGTAGCTCTATTGGCTTGAAGGCACGTGATATCTCTATGGGTATTCTGTTGCACTCTTTGCATTAAGTCAATATCCTGCTTAATTTGGTCATTAAGCAGTCTTTGAGTTTCCTATAACTTTTTGGTCACTTTGTAGAATTGGGCTTGGGTGATCGGAGCTCCTGGGTTGGTGGAAGTAGACATATCCATAGTGGTTAGATCATCCAAAGGTTGACGCTAGGGAGACTTTTCCAGGTCTATAGATGGCACGACCGAAGCAGCTTTTCCTTTATTAACCATTTCAGTAAACTTGATAGGTAAATCTAAGAGGACATAAGTAGCGCTCCAAGTTTCGGTAGAAGAATGGTAGGAAAGATGCAGTTGTTAGTTTCTCAGTGAAAGCACCAGAATATTAATGTCCAAAAGTTGGAACAACACCCAACGAGTTCTAAGACAATGAAACTAAACATCTAGTATGGAAAATTATGCAGGAAAGTAAATCAACACAGTGTTTATAGTGGTCTGGATTGTGAGAACCTACGCCCACTTTGAAGTTTTTGCTCTTTTATTCACTTTAAAGTAAAAAGTATAATGATGGGAACAATGGTTTCAAGCAACTACGATGGCAATAGTGTAAAGCAAGTTTAGAAAGGTCCAAGTTAGAACTTTACTCCTTCTTCCCAAAATGCCAAGGCAGCCCACAAAGTCAAAGTGTCCAAAAAGAGGAAGATTTCTTCTTCCGGAGTGATGAAGCAAGCCTGAGATACAAATATGCGATATCTTCTTCCCAAAGTGTCAAAAGATCAAACATCTAATAATTCCTCTTAGTAAAATGGGGGTATATATAGCAGAAGGGAGCAGGGGCTAGTGGCCCACATTTTTCGTCTTTCGGGTTCGGTACGTATCCCGGGAGACTTAGCTTATTTCGCTCTATCCTCGAACATGTGAATACTTCTCCTACTTGTTGATTCGTATCCCAAGCCATCGATAAGGAGTGCCGATCCTTGAAGCGCCATCGGGAATATGAAATTCTGTGAGTGGTACACCTTCGGGATGCGAAATTTGGAAGTATGGAGTCGGGCCTTGTACAAACACCGATCCGATCCCGGGATTCGAAATCATGAACACCAATCCTGGGAGTATTTGGTAAATTTGTTGGGTTGCTTTGGTCTTGGGGATACGTATCGATCCCAATGGTGGGTGAATACCGATCCGCAAACTTTTAGCCATTTGAGAGCAGTTTTGACGAGCTGAGATGGTCATACTTTTGTGACTCCATCCGAGCTTGATTCCTGGGTGTTCGGATTACACTTCTGGGTCGTTTAGCTATGCGATGAGCTATGTCGTGTGGGCCTAGACTGCTTCCGATAGCCGAGGCAAATGGTTGGGTAATGGTATATAAATTAAATTTAAATAAGATTTTAATGTCAAACTGAACTTTTGTTCAAATTCAAGTAAATGGAAAGAATTAGTTTTGGTTAAAAGAAATTGTCATGAGATTAAATATGAAAGAAAAATGAAAGTTTGAAATTTAATAAATGTTGTTTTAAGTGACAACTTAACAACCAAATGTCAAAGTTGTTTTGGAATTTAATATAACGTAATGAACATGGAATCCAAGTTAAAACTCGACTTGAAATAATGGTACGGAAATAATTCTAGTTATAAGGTGACTTCGAAGTTGAACCAATAAATGGGAATTGATTTGAATATGAAATCTGAATGGATGAAAATTGGATTTTAATGTAGAGTTGGATTGAATCAATTTACTAGGATCGAACTATATGTCCTTAAATCAAATCTTCTTTACTACTTGATTTCCACAAACCACTTATACTGAATACTTAAACCTTTTAGCCATTAAAGATTTTATATTATTTTACAACTGTTTATATAAGTTTATATATACACACCATTTCAAATTTAATATATATACACACACACACACACTATTTTCAAGTGTAACTATTTGAAGTATATTTTATTAATTCAAATAAATCCATGTCCAATCAGAGCTAATGAATCTGAAGGAAAAGGAAAAAATGAAATGAAAATTTCAAGTAGAAATGATATTTGCGAAAATTGTTTTAATAAGGGATATTTGTAAATACGAGATTTGAATTCCTAATTGAACGAGTGATGAATTATTATGCGTAAACGATTTTAAATCGATACTTGAAATTAATCGTTTTGCGATACTCGAAATATGATTTCAAATTTAATGATCATAGTGTAAAAAATGTAAATATGTGGTTGTCCAAGTGACTGGAGTCATTACTGTCAGACCCTCTGCCAACACCAATACCACTTTAACAACTATGCATGTGGTGGAGAATCCAAAACAAAGTAGGATGGTTTGGAGGCGATTACTAGATTTTAAAGAAAGAGAACGATGATGGGTTAGCCTTGACCTTTAGGTCATAATTAGAATGACTAAACCAAAATCCATACCCAGGTTAAGTGAGGTGGGACCTCCAATCGAACACGCTTCTTTGATACCATCTCCATTACTACATGATTGATTTTTGGGCCCTTTGGTTAAGAAGTGTTGTTCGAGTTAGGCGATAGTTTCTGCTATGCGTTACCACCAGCACAAGTCCCTAGTCTGGTAGAATCCTACCATGGGTGTAGCCTTGGTACCTTGTCATATTATCCTAATCGATTACTTACGATTTTGATTTGTAATGCACCTATGGAGTGCGCTTTAATAAACACTAGTTTATGGTATCTATATAGACTACGATATTATAAATGGTGTAATGTTAATATGGTAATCCTGCTTATGCTATTTTAGTATATTTACTTTATTGAATAGACATTATTATAATAGCATAACATATTATATGTGTAAGTTTCACAGATCTTTAAAGGATGTTATTGTACATTTCTGTGAACATTTCACACGAATTAATTTACTTAAATGATAATATTAGTCCTGATCCGAGAGTTTTTTAATTAATTCTTGGGCCAGCTTGAGTATCATAGCCGTTCATGACACACCCTTGGAGCTTGGTATCATATTTTGGATCTCCTTCAGTGATCATCTATCTAATGGTCTCAGTTATCTAGTCCCTTACTAGTTATGTATATATATGTATATCTATGTACCAATCTATTCTGTATGAGATTATAACTCTTTTTGTGTACATATATGGGATCATGTATTTTGGATGGTGACTTATGTACTATTATGTTTTGTTCTACTTCCCCTGCGAGCTAATATTCCTTTGTGACTGTGGTTCTATGTTCTAATTTGTATTTACCTCAAACAAAAATTAACAATTCATTATTTTGAACGATTTAAGTCTGACATGCATAGCTTATTATTGAGTTGAATGGTTCGAAATAGTGGGTCGTTACATTAATAAGAAACGAACTAAAAAGGAAACTTCTATAGATTTTCAAATTTGGCTATGGAAACTTCACCGTTGTTTGTGTGGCGATTTTAAAGAAAATTTTCGTATATATATCATTACGATCCGAGTCAGAATGAAGGAAATGTAAGTGGAAAAAGATTTATAAATTTTACAAATTTAGAATTTATATTTTTCAGCTTATAGTCAAACATAAATCTTATTTAAGAAAAAATATTGCCTTGGTCAACCTCCTTAGGGTAGATCGACCGCCTCCAAGGGAGGTCGACCCAAGTGGAGTACCTGGCCAATTTCCTAGCCAGGTACGTATGTTGACCAACTTTTTGGTAAAAGCTATTATAGTTCAGTAGATCGAAGCTCAATGTCAAAAGACTAACAAAACAGCATCGATCGAAACCAGCGATCGGCTCCTGCTTAAGAAAACCCGAACAAGATTTGGCCCGAGCCAGTTTCCTTCGAGCAGGGGCATCTCATGCCCCGACATAATCACTCTCCTAGACCGACCGAGTCTAACATTTCCTTAAAGGTCGAATCGATCAGATATCTCCGAATCTACATGAAAATATCTAGGCAAGTCATTTCATTAGCTCGGTTCTCAAGGCATTAAAGACGGTTAAACACTTCTGGAAAAAGCTCTACTTTTGATACACCTCATCTCGAAGGCCACGCAAGCTACAATTCTTGAGGATACTATTAATCAGCATTAGACTGGGTCCTACTGCTACAGCTATTTCAAATGATCGAGCACCACGTGTCAGAACTCTGTAAAAGAGGCAGGCCATGTTGCATCTCAATCATCCCACCTCTTCATCTATAAATACTTCCACACCAAGAACGAAAAAAAGGGACTTTTGGGCAGAGCCTCCTCTCTCTAACTTGGATTCTACAGCTAGTTACAAAAATAGCTAACTCCTTTCTGAAACACAACGATTTTATGTTCATCTCCACATTCTTCAAATAAAAAAATAGGTTGTACTTGTAATCAAAAGCAAACCAATATATAAAGTGGACGTAGGCACCATCTCTTGCCGAACCACTATAAAAAGTCTTGTGTGTCCCTTGTTTCATTTGCTTTTCTGCACTCTGCAATTATTTTTGTGTGTCATACACACGCTTGGGGTTGAGTGTCACTAGTGACCAACTTTTGACGTCAACACTTTGGCGTGCCAGGAAGGGGGCACGCACCGACATACCCCATGACCTTCTGTTATTTATGATCAATGGCGAATAAGCAGAAGAAAGATGCAACATCTTCTTGTCAGACGTCGATGCAGCAGAAGAAAACATTGCAAAGGAAAGTCAGGAAGACTTCTCTCATGAAGAGACGTCCAGATATCTTACTAAGGATGACATGGGCAATATTCTGGCCGAGTTCAAGGGCCATATAACATCTTAGGGTGAACTCCTCAAACAACAACAACATGAAGCGATGAATCACCTCCTCGCTAAGATGGATAAGAGAGCAACCATTCTAGTATCATTTCATACAACTAGCGAGACTAGGGCAATAACTGATCTTCAATCTGTATGAATACAAGCCGCAGATAAGGCCATACCTTTGCTTCCTTCTGGTTGGCTTTACTTCCCGACCGAACACAGCCAGGATTATCGCTTTTAGAGACCAACGCAGCCGCAGATTCTCAAGAGGCCCGCGATCAAGATCTAGGTCGTTCGACCATTTTTCCTCCATTTCGGGGAACAACTCGACTCCTTGGACCAACCAAACAATCGTTGGGTCAACTAGAATTAGCGCCATTTATGTTACAACCCAACATCTTACAGCAGACTCGTCTTATGCCACCTCTCCTCCAATGAAGAACTTGTGGAGCCTTCCTTTCGAACCAGGAAGACCACTCTACCATACCGGCTCCCATATTGGTGGAGGAAAATGCTACTATAAAACCCTTCTAACATCGCTTCGGGTGGGGGCACCGAAGATCTCTGAACATCACATGCTATTCAGGGTTGGCTTGATGCTAACCAAATGCGGACTAACCTAGCAGGAACAGGTATGGTTCAGTCCAATAATGATCGAGCAATCCCAACAGCAGTTGAACCGAGCCCTGAAATTGTGATGGACTCTCGCCTTCACCTTCACTCAACTCTCGGAGACCGAGCCCAGCCAGCGGCCACCCTTCTGAGCATGCTTTCGGCAGACTCTAGTATTGAGATTCTCCCCAATGCAGAGTTGGATTCATGGCAAGGACTCCTTAGAGATGGAAGCCAGCTTGTAAGTATTATCAGATGCTTCACCCGGGGCACTTCTTCTCAAAAGGATATAGATGATATCTACCGTAGCCCCTTCACCAGGGAAATCAGAAACTCTCACAATCCTCCAGACTTCAAGTTTCCGGCCATAGAGCCCTACAACGGCCGGACTGACCAACCATTCATCTCATGCAGTATATGTGACACATTGAAGTACTCTCTGCATCAACCAACATCATGGCCAAGTGCTTCCCTCTCTTCCTCACTGACATAGCTGGGATATGGTCCCGGCAATTAAAAACTAAGTCAATCGACAACTGGAACATGTTGGTTACTCGCTTCATCGAGCAGTTCATAGTTCACATCTCCCGACTAAAGAACGTCATGTTCCTCACATCAATCAAACAGCGATCCGTCTAAACCCTCCAGTCCTTCCTCGAAAATTCAACGCGGCAGTAGCATCAGTCCATCGACCTAAGCCATCGATGGGACTTATGGCCGCATTTGCAGGTGTTCAGAACCGATCAGAGTTCAGGATATCTTTAACTAGAGACCCTCCCAAAGATATTGAGGATTTCTATACCGAGGCCGAACGGTTCCTCCAACAAGAAGACGCCAACATTGAGATGGAGAGCCTCGAGGTGGTTGCCACCAAAGATGGAGGACCATCCAACACCAATGGCCAGAATAAAGGAAAAGGAAAAGTCTCATAAAAGAATGAACGCAACGTACGACTTCGGAGAGAGAACAAGTACGATCAGCACACCGAGCTCAATTCCTCCCTGCTCGACATCTACCTTGATGTACGAGGATCTCTGCCTTTCCCAAAACCTCCTTGAAGAGAGCTGACTCAGAAAGAGCTCGACTCTGGAAAGCACTGCATGTTTCACAACACTGCCGGTCACAGCACCAATGAATGTAGGCACTTACGCGATCTCATCGAGGATATGGTCAGGTGGGGAGAACTGCCCGAGTATGTCAAGAAAACCACGCTGGCCATGCTGCCATAATCTTCTGTCCAAGCACCTCAGGCTGGTCCTCGAGCTCCTAGAAACGGGAAGGACCCTAAGCCCAGCAATCACGGCATCATTATCAATTAAATAAGATTTAGATTTCTTTTTTCAAATGTATCTTTGTTTCTTTCAATAAAATGGGTGTGATGAAGTATACACATACGGGGTTAGGATTTAGCTCCTAGGCGTGCTCTGGATTCTGTTATCACCCATTTAGAATATATTTTCCTTGTAATAGCTATTTAGTAGCAATAAACTTTCTTCTGCAAACATGGATTATGTTTGAAGGATTTAAGCCGAGAGTGACTGACGCTCGCCGACCCGAATATGGTTAGTGTTGAGCCACCGTTCTCAAGACACGGTCAATGTCTGCCACCATGTCTAAGCCTACTCCCTAAGCCAAGTATGAGAAGATTTTTCTAACCCGAGTATGGATTATACTCGCCCCCTCTATAGGTCAAGGGCACTCTGTACTCGCCAAAAACTTCACAAACACTCAAATATCACTTACCCATCACCGCATAAGTCTGACTCCATTAGCCAAGTACGGAAAAAATTATATAAGCCGAGCACGGACAAAATTACATAAGTCAAGCATGATTAACACTTGCCAAAGCCAAGTATGGATAATACTCGCCACCTCCAAAAGCCGAGTATGGATAGTACTCGCTACCTCCATAAGCCAAGTATGGATAATACTCGCCATCTCCGTAGCCGAGTATGATAATACTTGCCACCTCCATAAGCCGAGATAATACTTGTCGTCTCTCTAAGCCAAGTGTTATTACTGCTCATCAACTCTTTAAAGCCGAGTATGGTTGATACTCGCCCAACCAAGCTCATTGCCATCTCAAAACCAAGAACGGCCTACACTATCCTTGTAGGTATTGGATTTTGCTACAATGACTACTTGTGTAATACTCTCAGTCTTAATACAGTCTTCAGTAGTTATCAATTTTCTGGCCTTAATACGATCTGCACCGATCATTGGTTTTTTGGTCTTAATGCAACTACCAAGATCGTCGGATTTCAGACCCTAATATGGTTCGGTGTAACTATAGCTACCCATACATTGAGCTTCATCACAATATTCAGAAAACATCTCCTTTACCAAGAAAGATGTATTTGGAGGGGCAAAGCGTTGACCAATTTTTTGGTAAAAGTCGTTACAGTTCAATAGATCGAAGCTCAATGTCAAAAGACTCAAAAAACATCATCGACCGACCCCAGCGATTGGCTCCTGCTTAAGAACCCCAAACAAGGTTTGTCTTGAGCCAGTTTCCTTCGAGTAGCGACATCTCATGCCCCGACATAATCGCTCTCCCAAACTGACCGAGTCTAACATTTCCTTAAATGTCGAATCAATCAGATATCTCTGGATCTACTTGGAAATATTCAGACAAGTCATTCATTAGCCCGATTCTCAAGGCATCAAAGATGGTCAAACACTTTCGGACAAAGCTCTACTTTTGATACACCTCATCTCGAAGGCCACGCAAGCCACAATTATCGAGGATACTATTAATCAGCAGTAGAACGGGTCCCACCGCCACAACTATTTCAAATGATCGAGCTCCACTTGTCTGGACTCCGCAAAAGAGGCAGGCCACGTTGCATCTCAATCAGCCCACCTCTTCATCTATAAATACCTCCATATCAAGAACGAAAAAATGGACTTTTACGCAGAGCTTCCTCTCTCAAACTCAGATTCTATGGCTAACTCCAAAAATAGCCAAATCCTTTCTGAAACACAACGATTTTGTGTTCATCTCCACTTTCTTCAAATAGAAAAACAGATTGTACTTGTAATCAAAAGCAAAACAACATATAAAGTGGACGTAGGCACCATCTCTTGCCGAACCACTATAAAAAGTCTTGTGTGTCCCTTGTTTTATTTACTTTTCTGCACTTTGTGATTATTGTTCGTGTGTCATACGCACGATTGGGGGTTGACTGTCACTAGTGACCAACTTTTGACGTCAACAATATAGAAAACAAAGACAGGTTTTGAGATACATATGAATGAGTTAACCGACTAATTTATAAGTTCTTATTTGAACCTAAGATGCTAGATAAATTGTCAAATTTAAGATAAAAATTAACTTAAGGCCAAATTTAAATCTAAAACATAAGCTAATGGTTAGGATTTGAACTATGACATGGAAGCACCAGATTAGATCAAGCTAGATCCAATGACCTTAGATGCTCAACTGAAACTATAAATATGAGGCTAGACCTAAACCTTACTTCATTCTAATTTTTTTCTCCCTTTCTTCCTCTATGACCAGACCCTTTTCCCCTTCTTTCTTATTTTATAGGTTGAAACTAAAATGAATTAGTTCTATAAGAGGAATATAAGGTGAAACTTTATTAAAGACACTAGAACATGGAGGATCAATGAAGGCTAAGGGATAAAATCTTAGGACCTCGAGTAAGCGAGAAGTTACTATTTTTTAGAATTGGGAAGATTATGAAGTAGCCTTAAAACTATTTCTGGATTACATTAAATTATTATAAAAAAACAGATTTATACTGCAATTGGTTAGACTCAAAGATAAATTTAAATCTATGTTGAGTTATGTGAAAATAATAAAAAAAGACTTCACGTAAATATGGATCTAAATAATAAATACATATTTATTATCAAATATTGATTAATTTTTATGCAAAATAAATATACATCTTAATTTGTAAACATAAAAGTGATTATCATAAAATGTTATAATAGGAAAACAACGACAAGTTTACACTTGAAGTTTGAATTATAACCCAAGTTATAATAAGAAAGGAAGAAAAGACTAATATTATTGTGGTAAGTAAAGACATATAGGCATTTTCATGATAGATAGATGGTTATAACAACTATGATTTATATATTTTTAACATACAATGACTGTCATGATAAGTAGAGAATCTAAAAGAAATCGACTATCATAATAATAATAATAGAAGCTTTAAAATAGCAAAAGACTTAGAAAAACTTGGAGGCTTGTCCTAATGACGAACGAATATGCATTTTGGAGATGGAAATAAGTGGCCAAAAGTTTAAAGATTCATTACAGACTGAGAAGGGAGCACAACAGGATTAATTTTTAGAGGCATGTCCCAACGAAAAACTGACACATTTGTCGGAGCAGGAAATAAGCGGCCTTGTAGAAAACAACAGGAGGAAGTGTGTTCTAAAGATGTTTGGGTATGTAAATTTTAGAGCAGGTAATATGACTCTTTAGGTTCTTGAGCACTAACAGATAGGTATCCAGCTGAATGGATACACGACGACTTTGGAGCAAGAAATAATAGATCAAGTGGCCCGTCCTAACGATGATTGGTTGTGTGGGTTTCGATTAGTGTAAAGGGAATCAACTGTGACATACTGGGATGGTATAGAGTAGTTAAGTCAATTCTTGGGTGGACTGGAAATTATTTTTAAAGTAAATGTTTATAGTGCGAACAATCACTTTAAGAAAGCACTAACATAGAAACTTAATGACACCTAGAATAGTCTTAAGCCTATTAATGCTTGATCTTCTTCTTCTTTCGATTAGTATACTTATCGTTTATAAGACTTTTATATCCAACCTATCCTTTTCTCTCCCTCGCTATATGCATCTAGGTAAGTAGCTGATTGACGGGCTTGAAGCATTGCTTGGGCGCTCCATTCTTCTTATGTGTTCTCATTTTCATTTTATCTTCACTTTAATATATTTGGATTTAATAGTGGGCTGTTTTGATGTAATTTGTAATATGATAGTAGAAATTTAAGACTTAGATGTGTTGAATTTTTTTTCAGATTTGAAAAATTAAAATGATGTTTTCAGTGAAAGGATTTAAATATATTATTTATTTTGGCTAATATTGTATATTTATGTCAAGTTATCCTAATATATATGTGTTTTAGTTATACTTTGACAACCCCTGCTCTTTGACATAACTCGATAAGGGTATTTTAACACTCCGGTATTAAAGTAATAAAGATTAATTAGGGAATTAATTAAATAATAAAATAGCTTGTAAAATTGCCTGAATTTATCTATAAGTGTTACACCATTGAGTCTTGGTGATTTTATAAACAATTATCATATATAGCTTGTCAAAAACCGAAATAAAATGAAAGAGTTATGAGATAATTTAGAAATTAGAAACTAAGACCATAACATAAGAAAGAAAGAAATATATGACCCGACATAGGCCGAGCCACCTTAAGGGCCGATCGACTAAGAGATGGGTCAACCCGGCCCATGCAACCCGACTTGAAATATAGCCCGATGCAAATAAGAAGCATGGAAAGTTGATTTCCAAAATAGAAGGATATATTTGAGCATCTGACGTGGCTAGCTCAGATCTAACCAAGCTAATAATATTGTTTGATATCCTTTAGCACACCTATAAATAGGACCACTATCTAGCATTTCGATTCACTCATTTCTTCTTCCTCTTGGTTCCCTCTAAACTGAGGTTAGACCTAAAAATAAATATTTTTTGGGAAGAATAACATAAATTACAAACATTATAAGACCTAAGGATGAGCATCAGGGAGGACTATAGGCTTCAACTTAGGACGATATGTAAATGGAAGTTATTGTTTTAGAATTTGAATAGTTAAGTAATAGGGTTGAAAATAGTTTCAGTTTACAGATTTAATTTTCTAATTTATTTTCAATACTATTTTCAGCCTAGTTCTTTATATTGTTTTCCTATTTTTACAGTTTATTTACAGTTATCTACATTTCTTTTACACTGGTTAATGTAGTTAATAATCTAGTAAATAGTATATTTGAAAAAACAGATTTAATCCTTTGACTTAAGTAAAAAAAATGTAAAGAGAGTGGGTTTCATGAAAAATGGATTAATTAGGAAAACACAGAATTTATAGAAAATACTTGTGTAATCTGTAGATTTATGATAAAAAGATAATGGATTATATTTACAGTAAAACCTAAAAACCTGCAAAACATGTAAATCTGTAATGAAAAAGTGGTCTGAAAAAGGGCAAGCCTTGGAGACTTGCAAGTAAATTATAACATACTAAAAAGAATAAAACGAATAAGACCTATTATGATATTGAAAAACTATCATGGGAATTTATAATATCATAATAAAGTGCATAGTGGAGCATCGGACCAACGACCGACACAGATGCCGCTTTAGGTAAATAAGTGGTCAATAGATAAGACTCGATCATAAGGACTGAGGTGGAAGTGCAACTAGATTTTTTTCCCATTTGGAAAAGTCCAACTAATGACATATTGAACACATGCCAATTGGGGTAAATAATGGCTCGAGACTCACGCGGTGGAAGGGAATGACATACCGATTGAGGGTAAATAAGTGCTCAATAGGGGATGATAATAGTGCGTACATCGATAACCGAGCATGTGGCCTCAACTAAGGTAAATAATTCATTGTTCCGTCTAGTGCTAGATAGATGTCGATCTGGTGGATCTGCGGATGGTGATTCATATTGTGCATTTTCACGTCCGAGCAGGCTTTCAATTAGTATAGGGGAAACTACGATGCTGGTTTGATGGCAAATAGTGAAGGAAGATCATCTAGGTTGAATTATGAATCCATCCTAATGTTACTTCTATTGTAGCAACTAAAGTGCAAACAATCAGCTTGAATAATCAATTAAGCAAATAATCTAAGATATCACCCTAAGTAATACACATACACCTTACACTTGTAACACTAGAACTGTTATCAAGTCTATTTTCTCTTAATTGTTCAAGTTCTAGTAGCCACTTCCATTTACCTGACTTTATGTCGGACCCACTTTCTACTCTATTCTTTTCACCGTCATTAGACTCACAAGGCAGAGAATGATATAAGCAGCTTGGAGGATTTATTTTGGAAGTTCTTATTCTCTTTTTTTTTTGATGTATTTCCTTCTTCTTTTAGTCAATCTATATGTTTTGGTTTTTGTTGGAACTTGAGGAGGGATGTTAGTTTTGTACTCTGATATGGCTTTTGAGACTAAGATTGTATGTCATTTGAGTTGTTATGATTTGTTTTGAATAAAATTTGATTTTTGAATAATAAGTTTTGTTATTCTGAAATATTTCCACTGTAATTATTTTCATGTCTTGTGGATTTTAGTCTCTGTGATAATTTTATTATATCTAGACATACTACATTTCTTAGCATGACTATTTTGGGATATGCTAAGTGGTCTGAGGTGCACATTTGGTATCAGAGCCTAAGGTTACAGAATTCCTAAAAATTTTGTTATAAAAAGTAGAGTATTCTTTCTCAAAAACAGATGTTTGAAATAAAAAAATATTTTTAAAAAATATATAAAGGTTTTACAATAATCCGTTCAAGTCCAACAAAATTTCCCTTCGATTCTTTTGAGTCTGGATTCTTTATGTTTCCTTTACACAAAATGGTAGACATCCCTAATGTCTGGGAGATTCGGGCATCACAATTTGGAATGACCCACTTCCTCGACTATCAAAAATCGACACTAATACATCCACTAATTCACGTGCTATAAAACCATGTGTCGAAGAAGTGAATTGTTTGTGGTAAGAAAGAAACTAGAAAAAGGTAGAAAGAACAAAATTTTGGACAGTGAAAAATGTATATATATTTCATCATACAAAAATGTTACAATGGAAAATTTAACCATACTCATCGAAGTGTTATTAATGTCATCTTGGATAGTTATTGAACCTGTCCTCGTAAATTTTTTTATGAAGCTATGTGAATTAAGGTGGGAATAGATAGCTATCTCCATAATCTATAGCTTCAAGTCCATCCAATTGATCTTCGTAAAATCTGAGCTACTGGGCGGTCCAGAGAAAATATAGGCATAAAGAGTTTAAAGAAAAATAACTCCAGGTCATTCATGGGATTGGTATGGGAAACTCAAATCCGTAGTTTTGGAATACAAAATAGTATCCCATAAGACCACGACTACGCATAAACATGGCATGGGTTTTTCCCTTGTGGTAACAAAATCTTTGCTACATAAAATTACCTAATATTATTTTTAATGACTTTCAAGACAAAACCCATAAAGTAAATTAAATTAATCATGTGAAATTGTTACTATTATTAAATTTTGTTCCTCTATTGGGGATCTACATACAAAATCATAAGCTCTTAGAGAGAATGGATTTCCATATGATGACAAGGCAAGGGACTACCTTTCTACGTGGTACACCTCTAAAGGGATGTATCAAGGACAAATTCCTTCTGCTCTTCTGGAAGGCTGGGACCGTTACACAAACCGTTATGTGGAGCATTGGCCGAATATGTCATGGCCCCGATCATAAGCAAGTTACCAACCTATCTGAGATGTCTCTTTCTCTACTACTCAACATATAATAAGTAATATAGAAGGGTGATAATCATCTCCTAATGGGTGCTACCCACTTAAACTCAGTGTGTGCGCTCTTTATACTAGTTCAGGTTGTTGACGCTAAAAGTCTTTGATTAATTTTTTTCAAGCAAGTTCTTCACTTCAAATGTTATATTGTCAAGTCCGACATATGCAATTGATTTCCATTAATGTACAACCTCTAAGGTCACTTGTCTCGGAGAAGGGCGTATATAGTGTAGGAAAGTTACTTCCCAAACCACCAAACAGATGTACATTCATGGAGATCAATACATGCATATTAGAAATGCAATATCGAACATTCATCCATACAGGTCATCATGGATTTGGATAAACCGAAGGCACTACTCCAACTAGATCACGCGATCTAGCAAAGAGAAGCCCTTGCACAAAGATTAGAATGTAGAACCGCTACCAATTTATAATGTGGGAAAACTCCCCCGACAGTCGGTAAAAGCAATCATTCATTCAACCTTCATAAGCTTTCTTTCATCAATCTTCATTACTTAGAAACAATTAGGTAATCCGAAGTGGTTTTCATATAGGAATCACCTAAATCTGATCCCGGTTTTCTCGAATCAATCATCACAAAAATATTGCTTAAGTAATATTGATTGATCTAAATTTCTTAATTCAGTATAAAACATTTTCAAAGGGTTTAACTGTTCCATTTTCGCCATTTTATTGAAGAAAAGAAAGTGATTTTCTTTGCGCTTATTGAAGCATATTTAATGTGTCTTTTTAAATAATCCAACAATTAACATTATATCAAGCAAACTGGGCGACATACGTCATAACATACATAAACATCATTTTAGCAATCATAATCACTTCAACAACATATGGATAGTTTGGGTCATTTAAAGTTTAGTTTCTCACTTCATTGTTTCCTTAAATTTGTAAATTCGCTATAGCTCCATTATGATCGAACTGAAGTATCTCGAACTAGCTCCTTCCTCCCCCTTTTGGCTTGACCTTGAATGGATGTTGCATCCAACCTTTTTGCATTTACTTCAAACTTAGTATAGAACCTTCTAATGTTGAACTATTTTTTTTTAAAGAGTTTGAGAGTATTTTGATTTGGTTTGATATGACTTTGAAAAAGTTAGTAAAAGGTGAGTCTAAATTTCCTAAAGCTTGGAAGCCATTCATGAGAGTATTATGGAGCTTAAGAAGTGGGAAGAAGAACATACATACATATATATATATATATATATATATGAGTGAAGGGGCTAGGGTGCTTATTTATAGAGCCTTGAAGCTTTAATCCTTCAGCAACATGAAAAATAACTTCCTATGTCATCATCATTCATCACCTCACAAATTTCCACCTCCGCCTACACCATAATTGCCATTTAGTAACCCTTATTTTTTTCAATTGCTAACACTTATTTGTGTTATAGGGTAGTCACAATAATATGTGTTGCTATATTAAAAAAGTGTTACCAGAAATACATAATTATAATTTTTTTGCTGCCAACACTTATTTGTGTTGGTAAGGGTGGTTTTGGGGGACAAAAATGTAAAGTAACGCCCATAACCCTATTTATCATTTCTCATTTATTTCTCTAACGCTTTTACCTCAAGCGGTCAGCTAAATCAAAATTACGAATTTTAGAATCGCTTCAATTGGAATCCCAAAATAAAAAATTTGAATCTGTTCCTCTCTAATCGAACTTCAGAGAATCGGAATCAAATCGATTTGGCTTCAGGGAACAATCCGCAAGCATTCTTTGTTCGTTTAATTCGCAATTGTTTATAATTTTGATTTCAAGTACAAATTTTATTTGGTTTGTGCTTTGTTGATTTCAGGTATAAATTTCCAGTTGCATAAAGTTATGTTTGTAATTCTGGTTTCAATTTCAAGTATAAATTTTATTCAGAATGACATCGTTTTGTGCTTTGTTGGTAAACTTTGTTTTTTTATTCGGTATATAAGACTAGTTGTCCGTGATTGATACCATATGCAAAGATCCATTTCACTATCAACACCGAAGTAGCAGCAGTATTAGCAAGAGTGTTCACTCGGTTAAGATCAGAAAATGTTCGCTGGGAGCTTCAGATTTTTTTGATGGCGCTATGATATGAAAAGTTGGTCACTGCCTGAACATGAATGCGACTTTTACCAGCCAAGGGAAGTTCACACCTTTCTTATGACTGCAAACACAAAATCTACCTTTTTTAATGAAGGTTTCATAGGTTTATTATTATTACTATTGTTATTTTTTGCAAAATTGGTAGACAATGCTTACATTCGTCAGTATAGGTGTTTCTAGGATACTCATCCCAGATCAAGGTGTAGTCTACCATTACTTGGTAACACACACACACACACACACACACACACATATATATATATATATATATCTACTGTTAATAATAATAAATTTGTATATTTTCATCCTTACTGTTAAAAAACATTTTTAACAATGCAAATGATAGTTTTTCAAGCATTTTGTGCAGTGTACCATCGGAAAAAAGGATGAAAAAATAATAGCAAAGTAACCCTAGCAAGCTAGTGGCCATGTCTTTACTTTGGATTTTAATTATTATTGTTCTCATATGGTTTATGTAAATGATAAAGGAATGTGCTGATAATTTACTTTCACTGAAGCATGATGTTTTTTATAGGGTTCAAGAGTTTGTCAACCACCAACCAATCCATTCGTATCAATGCACTCCATATTTTTAACATCAACCACCTTCATTATGTTTTATTCTCTTTTTCAACAATTATGTTATATTCATATATTTACTTTTTTCCAGAAATAAAAAGCATAAATCTTGTAGCTTTTGGAACTGGATAAGGTAACATCTAAATCATATAGCTCGTGTGCAATATTTTTTGAATATGAAAAGATATCATTGAACTGTTGTGATATGAAATCAGATGAAAACTTTTTTTATAAAAAATAAATAAATCACTTCAAGGCTAGAAAGTTTATTTTTATATAATGAACTTTGATTTAATGTTCAAGCTCATTGACTGTGGCGATAATAGTTTGACTATATTCCGTGTTTCAAAGATTGAGGTGCCAACAACAACTAGCAAGTTTGCAAAAGAAGAAAAGTATAATGTCGAACCTCTTCCAATTCAGTAGGCTCGGTTTTACTAAGACTTTTGGCTTAGTAAAACTACGCATAATGGCTCAGTTTTACCGAGCCTTAGGCTCAGTTAAACTGAATCATTCGGCTCAATAAAGTGAGCCATTCGGCTCAGTAAACTGAACCATTCGACTCTATAAACCGAGCCATTAGGCACAGTTAAACCGAGCCATTAGGCTTAGTTAAACCGAGCCATTAGGCTCAGTTAAACCGAGCCATTACTGAGCCATTCGGCTCAGTTTACCGAGTCATTCAGCTCAGTTTTTCCGAGTCTAATAGTTTTGCTAATGTAGTCTCGATGGCAATTTTTCAGTCGAAAATTCAATGACATAGTTTGAACCCTAGACATGTATAGGCATTGAAATCCTTGAGAATGTATATTCGTATTTTTAACACAATAGTGGTAATTATAAAATTATTATATAGAATGCCACATGGACTTACCTAATATGAAAATTCTTTAGTGCCCTTAAATGATGGCGTGGGCATAATCGGATTTAATTGCTACATGCAAATATTTTGTAAATTATTGGTTTCTAAAATCCACCTTCCATTTTATAATCTGTATATTTCTGCGTTATCAGTCTGGACACAAATAGGATTTGTGAATATAACTGTTCTAAAAATAAAACCTGTGAAATTCAGAGAAGGTAACCAGCTCCTCTGCCTTTATATTTTGTTAGTGAACATATTGCGGAGGGAAGTGAATGTTTATTTATTTGGGTTAGCAGAAAACATTTGTGCAGGTTCCAGTTCCATGCCACTAAAAAAACATGAAGAGGAAAACAAGCTAATCCCGAAAGCCTGAATGTTGTATACAACGAGAAGGGAACAATGAATCTTATGTTTGTACATGCATCACTAACCATATTTTTTTAACTGTGAGTTCATCACTGACCATAAATTATAATATTACCTTTTCTAGTTTTTGTATGTAAAATACATACTTTTTTGTACAATCAAATTAAGCACAATCATATTAAGAACTGCATATGCTTGCCATTCTCATGCTGATGGCGCCGCTTATAAAGAAATTATAACAGTACAATCATATCAGGTACTTTCTACCGAATAACAACATAAATGTTTTATTGACTATACATATATATATATATATAAGTAAATATATTATATAAGTTTTGGTGCAGCTTTATTTATTTGTCCAGGGGTCTTCAAACCGATGACTGGAGGCCAATAATACTACATCCAATTCTGGCACTTGCACTACCAAATACTTCTACTTAATTCATGACCGCCTCTACCAAGATCATCTGGATCAGCATGAACTACAGTAGCCGTACCCGAGATCGAATTTGGACCACTTAAGGGAATTTGCAAGTTGTAACAACCCGGAAATTCTGAACCAATTTAAAAATTTTATTTTATCAATTTCTATGGATTTTAAATATTTTAAATAATTTATTTTAAATAATAGTGACTAAAATTTTATTTTAATCGAAGTTAGAACATATAAATTTATTTTAAATATAAAACGAGACTGAAATGGCGTGCCAGTTTGAAAATTCGATTTCTAATTTCAATTGAGTGTACATAATTCATTTTAAATTAGAATTGGATGAAACAAGAAATATTTGAATCTATTTGAAAATATCTTTCCAATAGATCTGAAAAATTGAAACTTCATAGCGGGAATAAAAAGTTATGGCCAATTAAATATTTAGTATAGTCGCTATGAAATTTATATATATATATTAATATAATAAATAGCCATTTTGCAAACGACCTCCGTTTTCGATGAAACTACTTTGGTTGGATCTGGAATGTCAAATTATTGCAAGATTCCAATTTTCAAAAATTTTGGAATTAATATGTGAGCGTGGTAAAACAAAATGTGTTTTGTCAGTTTTAGTTCAAATTGGATCGACCAGAAAATGACCATTTTTCAAACGGTCTCCAAATTCGGCGAAATTAGTTTTGTTAGGATCGTATCGTAAAAACAAAGCTAGAAATAATTTTTCTATAATTTTGGAGTCCGTATGTGGCTCCGGTAAATTAGAATGTGCGTTCAATTTAAATATATATTGATTTACATTTTAATTTTGATGAAAACTAATTGAAACAGTCGAATTGGCTTATGAAACATATTCCATTGTGTCCGGAATGTGGGTATTTGGCTAGGGGCTATTGTCATTGGGTCTCGTTTGGAGTTCAGATGCGAAGTTCACTTTTTAGAATTAAATTAAATTAAATAATATTAAATAATATATATAAACATTTTAAACACAAACCCTAATCTATTATCTCTCAGCCGCCATTGCTAAAAAACAATGGCCTTAAAGCTTCGGATTTCATTCTCCCTTTTCTCTCAAAATACGATGAATTGATTCATGAAATTAAAAAAAAAACTGAAGACCTAAGTGAGATCTATGTGGTGAACGGGGGAGATGGATTATCTCGTCACGTGGTGAGAGGATTTCATGCCCAAGCATCAGGCGTTCATGGGTGATTTCATGGTCAAGGAGGGGTGCGAGTTGCACGTGGTTTGGGGCGGAGGAAGAGGGCGTGGAGGGCTACGACGTGGATTCGGTTGATCGGCGCCAGGTTCGACGGAGAAGGGGCGGTTGTGAGCCCTAGTTGGTGTACAATGGTTTCGAAGATGTTGCCTAATTATAGAACAAGGAAGAAAACAAAGAGGAATTTTCAACGTATAGTTTTAACGTTGTTTTCAAATCAAAACTAACATTGGTTTCAAATCAAAACTAACATTGTTTTCAAATCAAAATTTACATTGTTTTCAAATCAAAACTAACATTGTTTTCAAATCAAAATCAACATTGTTTGGTATACAAAATTTACATTATTTTGTATATATAAAATTAACATTGTTTTTAAAAGAAAAATAGAACATTGTTTTGTAAATAAAATTATACGTTGTTTTGTAAATAAAAATAAACATTGTTTAAAATACAAATAAACAGCATTTGTTTTGAATATAAATAAATAGCATTTGTTTTGAATATAAATAAATAGCATTTGTTTTGAATATAAAAAGAATATTGTTTTGAAAGTAAATAAAATCATATTGTTTTGAAAGTAAATAAAAATCATATTGTTTTGAAAGTAGATAACATCATATTGTTTTTAATGATAACATCATATTGTTTTTAAATATAACATCATGTTGTTTTTAAATATAACATCATATTATTTTATAAATATAAATAAGCATTTTTTTATAAATATACATAAGCATTGTTTTAAATTTGGTTCTAGAAAATATAAAGCATAGTTTTGAAATTGATTTTATAAAATATATAACATTATTTTATAAAATAGTAATAGCGTTGTAAAGGAAAACATGATTTATATAAAATAATGTTGTAAAGGAAACCATGATTTATATAAAATAGCGTTGTAAGGGAAAATATGACTTTTATAAAATAGCATTGTTTTTATAAGGAAAAAAATATAACATTGTTTTAAATGCAAATAAAATTGTGAAATAAAAATGTGTCATTTTTATATATGAAACATTGAAATAAAAATGTGTTATTTCCATATATGTTACATAGAAATAAAAATGTGTTATTTTATATACATAAAGCATTTTAATAAAAATATGATTTTTTATAGCATTATAAAAATATAATGGCGTTATAAAAATATGATTTTAATATAATAGCGTTATAAAAATATGATTTTTAACATATATAGCGTCATAAAATTGTGATTTTTATTTATAAAGATCGTTATTTAAAATGTGATTTTAACATAAACCACGTGACACATATTGCGATGGAACTGACTAGAAGCAGAACGGAACCAAAACCGTACTAGAAATTCAGAATAAAAGCTGACGGAGTGGAAACCCAAAGATGAGAACTCCTCACTAAAAATTTTGCACACTTATTTATTTTCATAACTGAAAAATATATATAGAACTGCCAGTGTAGACTTTTATCAGGTTAATCATTATAAATTATACACGGTGCCTGTTAGATCACATTTTGTAACACCCCGTATTTTCTGAGAATATTAAAAAAAATGGTTAATTATGAAGAAGTTATTAAGCCTTGAAGTTTGTATGCATATGAGAGAAATATATATAGATATATATAAAAATTAAATAAATAAACATGCAAAAAAGGTTCAAAACAGCTAATTGGGAGGGGGAATAACCGAACCGGCCCATTTTTGAGGTCGACCCGAGCCTTGCTGGGTCGACTAGTGGTTAATCCAGGGTGTTTGGCTGTCATCCCTTAGGCCGATTCGCTCAAATGCAGATTTTGCATTTGAATGGTTCTCATGATTCAGGGTTAATCTAATGGTCCTAAATAACTTCCTACACCTATATATACATCCCTAACCTAAACCTAAATCTCATATACAATTCTCTAGCCTCCATTGCTCTCTTCCTCTCTAAAAATAAATAAATCAATGGCGTCTCTACTCTGCTGAAACCTAAGCTAGGACTTGTGCTTCTTCTTCCTCCAATTCTGATTAGGATTAAAAGAGAACAGCTAAAACACCTTTTTCTTTTAGAATCCAACCAAGGCAAGTGCAGTTATTTTCCGATATAAACTTTAATAATAATTGTGACATGATTGTAAATCTGAATTTGAGATTGCGTATGTTCTGTTCTGATCTATTTTATTCTATATCTCTTTCTTCTTTCTGTTCTATAGCCAGGCTACCCCGAGCCTGCGCCAAATCTCATAAGATATTAACGCACGAACGTTAAACTTTGGGACAAATAATGAATGATGGCATAATTGGACATGGCTAATCTGTGACTAAAAGGATATAGCTTGTAAACTAGATTTAGATCTGTGCATATTCTGTGAATTGGAAGAGGAGGAACCATTGTATATTAACATGTGACTTGAGACATTGGACATAATGCATATTTTTGAATTAAAGATCTGTTATAATTTAAAGTTCTAGATTGTTGGGCATATTGTTTATATAGAGATTCATGATTTGGGATAAAAAGGGAATATGACTTAGGAGTGAAGATTTATGTTAAGATTTGATAACTATTAAATGTGAATAACACCTAAGTGGGAGATTTTTGAATATATGACATGCATTGAAATCGATGGCTATATTTGGTATAATTTATATGTGAATCTTTTGTACTAGGCAAGTTTAACTAAATTTGAGACGTGTGTTATATGGTAAATTATGACCATAATCTGTTCCATGTAAATTCAATGCAAACGTGGGGTATATGATCATAATGTGAATCATGACAACTATTTAGGCATGCAAACTTAGGCCAAATTTATAATTAGGCAAGATATGTTTTAAAAATTTAAGGAACGATTAAATCTGTTATATGGCCTAATCTGCTAGTTCTGTTATATTGCCTAATTTGCTAGTTCTGTTATATTGCCTAATCTGTTAGTTCTGTTGTAATCTGCTATATCTGTTCATATACCAAATCTGTCATCTGCTAAGTCTGCTGAAGATGCCTAAACTGTTATATGCTAAATCTGCTAAACTGCTTAATCTGCTGAATCCGTTAAGTCGCCTAATCTGCTAAATCTGTTATCTGCCATATCTGTTGAGTTGATATATTTAGTCTGTTATTGACATAATCTGAATTGGCTATAATTATGAAAATTGACATGTATATTAGGCGTGGGCATAAATGGTAAATTAATATTTAATTGGCCGCAAAGATAAACATGGCTGGCTCGAGGTTAGAATGAGTTTGCGGCGTAATCCTACCCGGAACCGCCCGACACATCCAGTGGTCGCAAACAATAGGTTCTAATGTGAGAAGTTAGTCATAACGTGCTTGAAACCCGAGGTTAGACTCAGTTTGCGGCAGAAATCTGCCCGGAACCAACCGGCCTAACCAGTAGCCGCAAACTGTCATTTTAATGTGAGAGGTCTGGGCATTACTATTTAATTAATGAAAATCTGAGATAAATATAATGTCTAAAACGTGTTGGGCGGATAGGGTTAAACCCACTAGACTGATGAGTTTAATAAATCTGTTTCGTGAATCGGTAGGCCCAATTACAAAATTAGACAAATCTGTTAAATCCGTATATCTGATCCGTTAGTCTAAAACTTGTCTGACCTGTGAACTAGTTGATCTGAATTATGTATGTCTGAACTTGTTAATCTGAAATCTGTTAGTCTGGGGACACAAGGATAGGAGGGGTATTACTTGTGTCATCTGTTGTTTGTGACCCATATTAGTCAGTAACCCTTTCTGGTATCAAAACTTTGACCCAATAGTAGGTAGGATCCGGGCACGCTTACTGAACTAATTATAAGCGGTTCATTCTGATAATGGCGAGGGGTGTTGATGGTGCGTTCCAACCGGGTCATGTGCGTGCATGGATTCCGGTCTGCCTCTGAGGATGTAAGACGCCGTGACATATGTAAATAGGTCTGTGTCATTCAAAGGTTGCCACTTTAGGGAATGATACACCCTTCGGTGGGGCTGGCACAGGGTATTTATGTATTAGGGAGCCGATCGCTTGGGGTAGGGTTTTAGGGTACACTTAGTACTGTCTGTTTCTGTTGGTACCGTCTGTTTCTGTTGGGTGGCAACACCTGTCTATTTCTGCGTGGTACCGTCTGTTCGGGTGGTAAAGGCCCAATTACTAGTGTACACCTTATGCTACATTCTGCTTCTGTCTGTTTCTGATCGGGTGGTAAAGGCCCATTACTAGCATGGAAATTATTCTGTACCTGTTTCTGTTTCAGTTTAGACATTAGGGTGACACCTAATTCTGTTATACTAGTATTAGTGCAGAGAAGTGTAAAGCAATAGCTTATATCATTCTGTTCTTCTGTCATATCTGCTACATCTGTTACAGTTATCTCTCATCCAGTTTTATTTTCATGTCATGTTATTATTATCTGTTCATAACTGAAAATCACTGGACTTGCCAAACTTTTGTCTGACCCTTGTTGTTTCGCCTCCTTTCTTCTGTTTCTCCCCCCCCAGGTTTTGTAGAAGGGGATATGTAACGAGTCGGATTTTGCCCGGCCTTAATCGATCGCAAAATTGACCAAAACCGTTCAAATCCTGCCTACGTTAACTTTGGGAATACAACACATCAGAACAACAATAGGAGACTTTTATTACATCATTATAATATAACATCAGAGTACAGAATATATCAAAGTACATCGAAATTAAAATACAGCGGAAGAAAATTTTACAATAAATTTAATATAGTGCAGCGGAAATAAAATAGATACAGCGGAAGACAACTATGCTCTGGACACAGCTTTAAGCTTCAATCCAGAATCCTGCTCGAGATAAACCTGTAGACAAACTACTCGACTGCCCGTGTGGAAAAGAGGGCACCCTAGTTTGCAAAGGTGGAAACAAACAACGGGTCAGTCATGGGACTGGTGTGAGAATTCTTAACTAATAAATCACTATTAATAGGGCAAATCCAAAGACCACGCCGCTAATGCGGAACGGGTTTGCTCTAATGGATTGCCGTGCATAACTTAAAGTAAATCGTAAAACAACGCAATGCTTTTTAGAAAAATGAAATCGCCATAAGACCCAGGTCCCATCACACAATGCAACGCACACCAGAGGATAGGGTTTTACCTTATGGTGATTAAACATGCTTGATACGTTAAAAACGAATTTGATATTATTATTAGTGTGTATATGTTTTAAAAACAATTTCAATCATAATGTATCAATCCTAGGAAGCATAGGTACCCATATATTATGCCTCCGTACTAATAATACAATCAAATTCGTCGGTTCGTATTTGGATTTTTGGTTTCCATCATGAGTCAAGGCTAGAGAGGAGCTCCTTACCGATTCGAGCACTCTAGCTAGTGTCTCAGGATTCCCCGCGGAGAACCCTTGGATAGCTGCAGGGCCGGTCCGCAAATACAGCTTAGCGGATTAGTTATACCTGAACACACGTTTCCCAGTCCTATAGGACCTATCATCCGAGGCGCCTCATTCCATCATCCACATAAGTAAAATGTCAGGGCTGGTAGGTCACTGACACCACTATAGCTAGAAAGAAACGTGCTGCTCTCCCTGTGTTCCCTTCTCTTGTTTTAGACTCCGCCGGTGTGTGAGGCTCGCGAAGTCACGTTATACACAAAGCTATGCCTAAACAGACTATGCTTTGATCGTCCCACAAGGCCTGCTTTTCAACAAAGCCTTGATCATATGCATCTTAGCATGCCACATCATCACTCCATATCACACTACCAATCCTTTACCGAAATATATGAACGGGTGTTAAGCAAGAGAATAAATTCTCCGCCACCAAACATCCATACATTCGACAGAAGATTAATAACATGATATATAATGGAGTACGATGTCAGACACACATTCCATTTATAAGCTTATGCTCTGGGTCTGAGCGAAAGCCAAATCCGTACAAATCAACACTATGTATGGGCAACTTCTACTATTACCTTATCATGGTAGCGAGCCATTCTAAGGCAACAGTCATCATCGTCCATTCGATGTGGAGAATTGATGGTCTTCAATCGTCGTCTTCCAATCTTGGATTTTTAAATGTCGTTTAATTATTTAGAATGAGATAAACTCGGACTTTCCAAATAATCCTCGTATATATACATATATATATATTGAAATTCCTTCTTACACATTAATAATTATTTTTATTAACGATTCATTCCTATTTTAATTATTTAAAATAATTAAATTTTTATATAACGACGCCTTAAGTCCATGGGCGACTATGGCGCTGCATTCAACAAATTTTGATTTTTACATTTCTCAGAATCTAACCGTTGGATCTTAACGTAATATATATCGTTGGAAAGATTTTTCCAAGACGGTCCTAACGGTTTCAGTTTCAAGAAAATCCGACGGTCGGAACTTCTTGTATAGTCATTTAAAAGTACGATTTCAAAACGCGAACTACCACGCCCTATTCGTTCAATTTTAATTATATATACATAATCATTGAATCGTAATAACATCGTGTGATTAAAACAACACTCCACACAATTACCGATACTTACTAAATTTTACTTCATTTGAAAATGAAGATGATATTACCGCATCCTAAATTCATTCTTTCCTTACATTGAAAATGTAAATTTTGATACACTCAAAATCTTTAAATTACATATAAAAATATAATTTCTAATGACAATGCAAACTCTACTCTTAATTATGATTTGTAATTACAATGCAAACACTACATCTAATTCACATTTTAAAAATATAATTTTTAATTACAATGCAAACACTACATCTAATTCACATTGTAAAAATATAATTTTTAATTATAATGCAAACACTACATCTAATTCACATTGTAAAAATATAATTTTTAATTACAATGGCACATTTCTACATCTAAATTACACATGAAATAAATCAATTTTATTTCTAATGTTCATTCTCATTTTATGTTACATATATACATAAGAAAAATGCAATTGCATAGAAAAATGTAGTTTTGTCATACGGTATACTTTCCTATAGACATTACATATAAAAATGTAATATTTAACACACAATGTAAATTCATGTTTTAATTACATATAAAAATGTAAATTTTATCCTACGGTGTAATTCCCTATATAATTTACATATAAAAATGTAAATTTTCACATACGATGAAATTTCCATGTTAATTACAAAGGAAAATGTAATTTTTAACATACGGCATTAATTCACTTTATAATTTACATATAAAAATGTAAATTTTCGTCATGCAATATAAATTCACATTTTAATTACATAGAAAAATGTAATTTTCGTCATGCAATGTAAATTTACATTTTAATTACATAGAAAATTGTCATTCTTATTTTACCATTCTAGTTCACATCTAAATTACATAGAAAAATGTAATTTTTCTCATGCGGCACAAAATCAATTTAAATTACATAGAAAAATGTATTTTATCATGTGATGGAAATTCATATTTTAATTACATAGAAAAATGTAATTCCTATCATACGACATACATTCATATTTAACTTACATCTAAAAATGCAATTTTTATCATATAGTGTAAATTCACATTTTTAATTACATATAAAAATGTAATTTTAATTCTATCGTTATTATTCATATCTAAATTACATATGAAAATGTAATTTTTATCATATAGTGCTAATTCATATACAAGTTACATAGAAAAATGTAATTTCTATTACACGATGTAAATTCATGTTTTAATTACACCGAAAAATGTAATTTAGTCATACAATGCAAATTCATATATAAAGTACATATAAAAATGAAATTTTATTCATGCGGTTTAAATCTATATATAAATTATATAATAAAATGTAATTTCCTTCATGCGGTGTAAATTCATATTTGAATGACATATAAAGATCTAGTTTTTATCATGTGGTGTAAATTCATTCTTACATTGCATAATAAAATGTAATTTCATATGTAAAAATATCCTCTTTTATATTTACAATGTAAAAATAACGACTTTTATATTTTACAATGCAAAAATATCTTCCTTCATATTTTACAAATGTAAAAGTATTAACTTTCTATTTTACAATGTAAAAATATTATCTTCTCTATTTTACAAAGTAAAAATATCAACTTTACTATTTTACAATGTAAAAATATTATCTTTTCTATTTTACAAAATAAAAATATCATCTTTTTGTTTTCAATGAGAAAATGTCATTTTTTTATTTTCAATACAAAAATGTCACCTTTTTATTTTCAATACAAAAATGTCACTTTTTTTTAATCCATTTCTTTTTATGTGAACAAATAAAAATATATTTTATTCTTTGATCAAATCCTATTGTAAATAAACAAATAAAAATAGATTTCTATGGTAATGCCAACAAATAAAAATATGCTTCTATTTATCGTTCCAATTCTCTATCAAATATGTTCTATTTATCGTTCGAACTTTATTGTAATATCAATAAAAATAAATTTTTATTTGTTGTTCAAAATTTCATTTTTTATTTCAGAAACATAAAATAAATTACAACAACTAGATCTGAATGAATATGATTTAGGTCTAAATTTAGATTTATTCTCTAATCACGAATAAAATTCAATACTATATGCTATTTCCAATGCGGATCTATCATAATCATGAACAACAAACATATCACAGGCCACAATCATCCATTTATCTCACACATACATACCAGATCTGAATTAACATCACAATATTTTTATTTTTATCGCGAGAAAATAATTTATAATTAATTAAATAATAAGAATTTGAATTCTCACCTTGAAATTTGGCTGAAAATCAACTGTCCCCGTTTCAGCTGCGGTCTGCGCCATCGCGAAGATCTTAATTTTGTGATTCCAACGCAATTTACGGTTTGTCAAACGGACCTCGTAAGAGAGAGATATTGATTTTTAAAGTTTGTATAAATTAAATATTTAATTAATAAAATAAAAAAAAGTAGAAGAAAAAAGGACCTTCTTCTTCACGTCGTTATGTACATGTCGAAACCCATTACGGCTTCATCCTCCTTCTGAACGCACCATACCCGAGGCCACCAGCACCCGATCAGACAACGTCACCTCGAAGCTCGCGCCAACACCAACTAGCACCGCCAACCATGACGAACTCGGCCCCCTATTTCACCCTAGGAACCACCGCGAAAGGCGGTACTTTGCGGCCCAAAATCGCGAAATCCATGCACTGAAACTCGATCATCACCGTATGGATTCGAAGCTCTCTGAATTCTCTTCGATTTGGTATATTGTAATAACCCGGAAAATCTGGGCCAGTTTAAAATTTTTATTTTAGCGATTTTAGCGAATTTTGAATATTTAAAATGAATTATTTTAAATAATATCGACGAGAAATTTGTTTTGAATATATTTAGAACGTATATATTATATACGCGTCGTCGTTAGAATATAAATATTTATATATAATTATAAATAGAATTGAAAATGGCGCGGTAGTTCGATAATTCGATTTCAAACTTCAATTGAATGTACCGGGAGCAAAACAATCCAGATTTTAGTGAAACCAAAAATAATAGGATCTAATTGATGATACCTTTCCAGCGAATCCGACAAATCAAGATTTCATAACGGAAATCAAAAGATATGTCCAGTTGAAAATTCTGAATAGTCGCTATGGAATTCAGGCCCTTAAAATGGACGTTTTGCAAACGACCTCGGATTTCGACGAAACCAGTTTTGTTGGGTCCGTGGTGTCAAGTTATTGCTAGATTTCAAGTTTCATAATTTTTCGAATCAATATGTGAGTGTGGCAAAGGAAAACGCGTTTGACCGGATTCAGTTGATTTTAATCGACTGGAAATTGGCCATTTTTCCAACGGTCTCAGAATTCGACGAAACTAGTTTTGTTAGGACCGTATCGTCAATACGAGGCTAGAAAATATTTTTCGGGAATTTTTCGAGTTAGTATGTGACCCCGGTAATTTGAAATGTACGTTTAAAAATTCAATATAGCAATTTAAATGTAAATTTAACGAAAACTGATTGTAACAGCCGAATCAGCTTACGTTACATTTCCCATTGTGTTCGGAATGGGGGTGAAACGCTATGGGCGACAGTCGGTGGGCCTCGTTTCGAAGTGGAATAAAAAGTCAACTTCATGGGCTAAAATAAAGTGAAATTAAATTAAATATATAAAATCCTTTTCATATACCCCCCTATCTCGTTTTCATTAAACAAAAAAAAAAAAAAACGAATCGCGTCGCCTACCAGCCGCCACCCACCTCACCTCCGCCACCGCCGTTCATCACCGCTCCACCGCCGCTCCCTAGAACGCGCCGCCTCCTCTCCAACCAACTCCTCCGCCCCCTCCTTTCCTTCCAGCTCGAACCCCCCCCTAAATCCCCAAATCGCACAGAAACCCCCCCCCCCCCCCCCCCGAAACCCTAACGCAACCGCACCGACCCCCTGGCCGATCGCCGCACCTCCTTTGGCCCCTCCTGAACTCGAGCGGCCCCCCCCCCCCACCGAATACTGTAAGTTTCTTTTTTTTTATTTTTTTTATCTGAATTTTATATATTATAAAAACTGATTTTTAAGGAAATTATAAACTGATTTTGAAAAGCATTTTTAAAACTGATTTAAAAGAATTTTTAAAACTGATTTAAAAGAATTTTTAAACTGATTTAAAAAAAAGAATTTTAAAACCGAATTTTTGAAAAGAATTTTAAAAACAGAATTTTTTTTAGAATATAAAAACTGGATTTTTAAAAGATTTTAAAAACTGGATTTTTAAATGAAATAAAAACTGGATTTTTGAATGATATAAAAACTGTTTTTTTTTTAAAAAAGATATATAAACTGTTTTTTTTAGAAATGGAAACTGATTTGAAAAAGTATTATAAAAACTGATTTTTAAAGAAATAAATAAAACTGATTTTATTTTAAAGGTTTGAAATAGAAAAAAAAAGGGTTTAAACTTCAAAATAGAAAAGGTGGAATTTTTATTGAGTAGAAGAAGTAAAAATATGATTTTTATATTTTTAAAGTATTAAAAATATAACCTTTACTATATAGAAATATTAAAAATATGGTTTTTATATTTTTTAAAGTATTAAAAATATAATCTCTATAGGATAGAGAATATAGAAATATCATCTTTGTATATGTAGCGAAATAAAAATCTGATTTTTATTTTATATACGTTGAAGTAAAGTGATGATTTTTATAATGATGAAATCTATATTTTCGAAAAGGCGAAATCTTTAAATTTAAAAAGGCGAAATCTTTAAATTTAAAAAGGCGAAATCTTTAAATTTAAAAAGGCGAAATCTTTATATAGAAAATAGCGTGTTAAAAATATAATTTTTATCTATATAACATAGTAGTAAAACTTCGATTTTTATATATTGAATAGCGAAGTAAAAATTCGATTTTTACATATGTAGTGGCTACGACAACGAAGCTGACAAAAAGGGCGAGAACGACGAAGATCTCTACAATAGGAGTGTCGTGGTATTGGATAGCTTTCGGTGAGAATTCTCACTCTTCAATTTTGTTTCTAGTTATATATATATACTAGGATGCAGACGGTGTTTAGTAGCACCCGACACAATCGTCCACAGACCATGGACTTGTTTGTTTGGCTGTTTGGTGATTAATTGCGATATTGGTTTGAATGTGGTTTGTGGTGTGAAAAATCGAATCGATAAATTGGTTAGGATTAGACGTGCGCCGTTATAAGGCGAAGGAGTAAGGCTAGGTTAGACTCTTACTCCAAATTTTGTGGTTTACATAACGAAAGTGATTTGATTGATGTGTGAATGGAGTGGGCCCTCACTAGACCGGGGATAAGGCTAGGCCTCGTCCCGTTTCTAGTATCGTGCCGTTATGCCGCCGAAATTTTCTAAAATATGTTAGAAAAATAAAAGTAATCATTTATTGAATAAATGAACTGAATAGAAATTCAAATGTTAAAATAAAATAGTTTGATCGTTAAAAAATATAATTTTTAACGTGAATGTGAATAAATAAATATTCATTTACAAACCGGACGGTTTGTTTATGTACACCTATTTGACTGATATTGATTGGGTCGATAAATTTTACACATCGCCCAACTGCACAAATAAAATCTGTGTTTGATTGTTTGAAACCCTACACGGGTGTTGGGATGAAATTTGAAGTTCACTCATCCTGACTGATCAAATATGTCGATCGATTGATTGACAGGCTGTTATAAGCGTTAGATATCTATATTTGATGCTTATACAGTGTAGTGCACTTTGGTTGATGGTTGATTATTTTTCAATGCTATTATATACATGTGATGTATGAAAATCCATATAATTAACATTATATGGTGATTGATTGGGCCTCATTCCAATTTAGAAGATTAAGAATATTATAAAATAAAGGTTCATGTGTTGACTGTACTCATCCGTTGAGATTAGTCATGTGTTGAACGAAATATTTTTATAATAAAATTTACATCTTTATCAATATAAAATAAAGGTTCATGTGTTGACTGTACTCATCCGTTGAGATTAGTCATGTGTTGAACGAAATATTTTTATAATAAAATTCACATCTTTATCAATATAAAATAAAGGTTCATGTGTTGACTGTACTCATCCGTTGAGATTAGTCATGTGTTGAACGAAATATTTTTATAATAAAATTTACATCTTTATCAATATAAAATAAAGGTTCATGTGTTGACTGTACTCATCCGTTGAGATTAGTCATGTGTTGAACGAAATATTTTTATAATAAAATTCACATCTTTATCAATATAAAATAAAGGTTCATGTGTTGACTGTACTCATCCGTTGAGATTAGTCATGTGTTGAACGAAGTATTTTAACAAAAATAGTCACACATGGACGGTACTCATTCGTTGAGATTAGTCGTGTGTTGACAAAAAGAAATATTTGAAATAGAATATATAAAGCCGTGTTGATTAGTGATGCGCCATTTTGACGCGAACGGTATTTATATCGATTACGATTTGAATTGAATATATAACGATTTCGAAATGAATTGAATATATAACGATTTCGAAATGAATTGAATATATAACGATTTCGAAATGAATTGAATTTATAACGATTTCGAAATGAACTGAATATATAACGATTTCGAAATGAACTGAATATATAACGATTTCGATTTGAATTGAATATAAAACGATTTCGAAATGAATTGAATATAAAACGATTTCGAAATGAATTGAATATATAACGATTTCGATTTGAATTGAATATAAAACGATTTCGAATTGAATGGACTAGAAAACCAATTTGATTTCAAATTGAATATATATTGAACTTGATTCAAATAGAAAACGAAACGAATTTGATTTGAATAGAAAATGAATTTGAATCGAATATAAAACCAATTTGAATTGAATTGAATTGAAAACGAATTCAAATTGAATTGAAAGCGAATTGAAATGAATTCAAATTTAATTGAAATTTGAATTGAATAGAAGTGAATTTTAAAACGAATTTTTAAAGAAGAATTCAATTTTGCTTTGGATTGAAATAGAAGTTGAAATGGTTCTCGAAACGAATTTAAAACTATTTATATAATTCGTTTTAAATAGAAATCGACGAAATATATATTATATATATTATATATATAATATAATGGCCTGAATAGAACGCGCCGCGCCGCGGCAGTTCGTGAATTTCGACCATTTATTTCAAAAGGACATTACGGGAGATCCGACCGTCGGATTCTCCTAAAACCGGAACCGTTGGGTTCGTATCGAAAAGAGCTTTCTAAAGAATATTAGAAATTCAAAATCTAACGGTTGGATTTGGAGATACGTCCAAATCAAATTCGAAAAAGGTCGCTATAAGTGCAGTTCGATGGCCATTGTTGGAAATCGACTGTACGGGCCTTGATAAAATTATTAAAAATAGTAATAATTTGTGTAAAATCATAAGAAATGATTTGGGAAAAATTGGGATGAAAAACTCCATATTTGAAAAGATAAAAATGGGTTTTTATCGAGATGAACTAGTTTTGAACTAAATTTAAAACCCAATTACTTTTAAATAAATGAATTAGATTTAAAAAGGGGTTTTAAATAATCGAATTTCTAATATATGTGATTGAATTTGAAATGGGTTTATCGTGAACGGTGTTTTAAATAACACTAGTTCTTTAACCCGATAACAAATAGAATGTGATTTGGGTTTGTCGTGAACTGTGTTTTAAATAACACCTAGTTCTTTAACCCAGTAAAAGGAGTTCTAACGAATCTGCAATTAGATTGAAGTGTGAATTTGTAATCTAAATTATCAAATTTAGAAATGAGCGAGAATGGAGTATCACCAGTTTTGCTCCAAAGCGATAGTTAAATCTTTAATTAGATTTGAACGTGAAATGGTAATTAATTTTACCGATAACACCACGGTGTTAGATATGGAGTATTACCAGTTTTGCTTCATGGGATGAATAGGTTGGGATTGGGAAATAAAATAAATAATTACTTCGTTACGGTTCTCTAATCTCGACTAGTTGGGAAAAACCATAATTTGGTTTTAAATGACATCCAAAGGAAGATTACAGGATAAATTTTAAAGAATTTATCTTGGATAAAATTAATGGGAACCTTTCCCTAAGAATGTGGAATTTAGAAACTAGCTGTAGGTTGGCTAAGAAGAATGGTTTCCTGGGTATTGATCTGATGTTGGTTTCGGCCTTCGGGGTTAATGTTCGGGAAATTGTTCTCTTGCTAATTTGCGGTTAGTGACTAATGAATTGGAATGAGGCGTATGTTGTGTTTGTGTAACATTTGTTTTCAATATACGCGGGTTGTTCGGAAAGTCCGGGTTTATACCCATTCTGAATAACCGATTCGACGATAAGTCGAAGATGAAGACGGTGGTCGAAGACCGGAAGTCTTCACATCGTTTGGATAATTACTGACGATCCTGATTGGGTTGTACACCCAAGAGGATGGAAATAGTTGGTGGTCGTCCAGACGTACTTGGGGATGGATGGATATGCGAGGAAAGTGCCTCCGGTTTCGTTCAGACCCAGAACGGACTTGTAAATGGATTGTGTGTCTGACACTGGATTTTATTCTGTGTTGATTGATTTCTATTAAATATACATCTGTTTGGCGGCGAAGAATTTATTCTTTTGCTTAACGCCCTTCTCTGAGACATACGAGCTCAGAGGTTGTATATCGATGGACATCAGTCGCATGGCATGAATTGCCTGTGTGGCACGCTAAGATGCAAGGATCAAGGCTTCTGTTGAAAAGCAAAGTCTTGTGGTTGATGATCAAAGCACGCCTACGTGGCAGCTTTGTGTATAACGTGTATTCGCGAGCCTCACACCTCGGTATGAGTTAAAAACGGGATACGGGCCGTTGGGAGAACACGACATTTCTTTCTAGCTTTGGTGGTGTCAGTGACTTACCAGCCCTGACATTTATATACTTTTCACCTTTGTGGTTGTTGGAATGAGGCGCCTCGATTATAGGTCTGTAAGGACCGGGAAACGTGTGTTCAGGAATTGCCAATCCTCTAACGTAAGTGAGGACCGGCCCAACCGATCCAAGGGTTACCCAGTGTGCGTAGTCCTGAGCATTTGCTAGAGTGTCTCGAACGCGGAGAGGAGCTTGCCCCTTGCCTCGACTCATGACGGAATCCAATTTCCAATACGTGTAATTCGTCTTTAATTGTAGAACTAGTATGGCGACATAGTAGATGGTAGCTATGCCGTCTATGATTTATATTTATGATTGAAACTATTTTGACACTATACACTTATTATAGTATCAAATGATTTGTTTTAAACGTACCAAGCATGTTTGGCTATTATAAGGGAAAACCCTATCCTCCGGCTTGCGTTGCATTGTGTGATGGGACCTGGGTCTTATAATAGCTTCATTTTTCGGAAAAGCATTGCGCTGTTTATTCTATGCACTGATATTCTTGGGAGGAAACCCGTTCCGTGTTATACGGCGTGGTCCCTTGAATCACTCTCTTTTAAAGTAAAGTTTTAAATAACTGTTTTAGTTCTCACACCAGTCACATGACTGACCTGGAGTTTATTGTTTTAACCTAAACTCTGGGTGCCCTTATTTTCGACACGGGCAGCTAGTAGTTTTGGTTTTGCAGATTTATATTTGCAGGATCCTGGTTTACAGCTGGAATGATATCCGGAAAGCTCTGTATCCGTATATCACCTTCAGTTGTGCTTTGTATTATTTTCCGCTGCTATGTAATTTATTGTAATCTCTGATATTTCTGTGTAATATTTATTCATTTATACTCTGTATATTCTTGTAATCTGATGCATTGTTGTAATATACAATGAAATGTTCTTCTGTTTGTGTTCTGATTTGTCGTGTTCTCAACGTTCAGGGGTTTCGAACGGTCTAGATCGGTTTAACGACTGATTCAGATCGAGCGAAATTCCTTGCCGTCACATTTGGTATCAGAGCTTTGGTTTACAGAGCTCGAGAACAAGACACGTTAGAACCATACGAAAGAATTCATCAGATATTGGATTAGTAATATCCAATTAGAATGACTCGTTAGAGATAGGATCAGTAGTATCCTAGAACGAGTGTGAAGGGTATATTTTTTTTCAAATGAAAACAATTTTGTTTTGAAAATTTAAACCATTTTATACGTATTTGAATATTTATTTTGATTATGGACAATCGAGTATATAAAGATTTTTCATATACGCGTCATGAACGTATATTCGAAGTTTTAATATACTGGATAGATATAGAATCACACTCTAGTCGCCCGGACCTGATTCTGATGATTGACGCGTCATCATTAGTAATTAGTTTCGTGTTTCGAAGGTGTGATACCTGTATATTTCCATTAGACTGGTGTGAGAACCAAAACTTATATAGCTAGAACACATTGTTGTGAATTGGCATCAAAAATATGATTTTTTGTATATATATCGAATTATGAATTTGAAAACTCTAATCCACTAATTGATTGATGTTTGTGATGTTTGCCTATTTGTTTGCTAATTTTGAACCATTATGCCTAATTGAACCGAATATTGAACTATATTGAAAATTGGTCACATTTGCTTGCATATGCATATATTACATTGAACAGGTCATAGCAAGGAGGCTAGAGCAGAGAATAAAATTTGTTTGCCCGACAAATAGGTACATGTTTACTACATAATTTCCTGTTTTGTTTGGGTGATGATGATTTTGTGAGCCTATTGGCTAGCCGCTTGGCTTTTTCTTTTTCTTTTTGAGATCTGAAGGACCGGGGAAGCTATTTGAAATTCCCCGATGCTCCCGGTGCAGGGGAGGTTATGGCGAATTTTTTTGAAAATTTAGGGTGTTAGCCAAATTTTTGAAAATTTGAAAATTCTCAGAAACTGAAAAGTTGGAGAATGGAAGCCGGATCGAACGTAGAGTTGAATAATCAAACCACTTTCGACTATGTTCCTTTTTGGGGACGAAAAGTTTTAAGTGGGGGAGATTGTAATAACCCGGAAAATCTGGGCCAGTTTAAAATTTTTATTTTAGCGATTTTAGCGAATTTTGAATATTTAAAATGAATTATTTTAAATAATATCGACGAGAAATTTGTTTTGAATATATTTAGAACGTATATATTATATACGCGTCGTCGTTAGAATATAAATATTTATATATAATTATAAATAGAATTGAAAATGGCGCGGTAGTTCGATAATTCGATTTCAAACTTCAATTGAATGTACCGGGAGCAAAACAATCCAGATTTTAGTGAAACCAAAAATAATAGGATCTAATTGATGATACCTTTCCAGCGAATCCGACAAATCAAGATTTCATAGCGGAAATCAAAAGATATGTCCAGTTGAAAATTCTGAATAGTCGCTATGGAATTCAGGCCCTTAAAAATGGACGTTTTGCAAACGACCTCGGATTTCGACGAAACCAGTTTTGTTGGGTCCGTGGTGTCAAGTTATTGCTAGATTTCAAGTTTCATAATTTTTCGAATCAATATGTGAGTGTGGCAAAGGAAAACGCGTTTGACCGGATTCAGTTGATTTTAATCGACTGGAAATTGGCCATTTTTCCAACGGTCTCAGAATTCGACGAAACTAGTTTTGTTAGGACCGTATCGTCAATACGAGGCTAGAAAATATTTTTCGGGAATTTTTCGAGTTAGTATGTGACCCCGGTAATTTGAAATGTACGTTTAAAAATTCAATATAGCAATTTAAATGTAAATTTAACGAAAACTGATTGTAACAACCGAATCAGCTTACGTTACATATCCCATTGTGTTCGGAATGGGGGTGAAACGCTATGGGCGACAGTCGGTGGGCCTCGTTTCGAAGTGGAATAAAAAGTCAACTTCATGGGCTAAAATAAAGTGAAATTAAATTAAATATATAAAATCCTTTTCATATACCCCCCCTATCTCGTTTTCATTAAACAAAAAGAAAAAAAAAACGAATCGCATCGCCTACCAGCCGCCACCCACCTCACCTCCGCCACCGACGTTCATCACCGCTGCCACCGCCCCTCCCTAGGACGCGCCGCCTCCTCTCCAACCAACTCCTCCGCCCCCTCCTTTCCTTCCAGCTCGAACCCCCCCCCCCCCTAAATCCCCAAATCGCACAGAAACCCCCCCCCCCCCGAAACCCTAACGCAACCGCACCGACCCCCTGGCCGATCGCCGCACCTCCTTTGGCCCCTCCTGAACTCGAGCCCCCCCCCCACCGAATACTGTAAGTTTCTTTTTTTATTATTTTTTTTATCTGAATTTTATATATTATAAAAACTGATTTTTAAGGAAATTATAAACTGATTTTGAAAAGAATTTTTAAAACTGATTTAAAAGAATTTTTAAAACTGATTTAAAAGAATTTTTAAACTGATTTAAAAAAAAAGAATTTTAAAACCGAATTTTTGAAAAGAATTTTAAAAATAGAATTTTTTTTAGAATATAAAAACTGGATTTTTAAAAGATTTTAAAAACTGGATTTTTAAATGAAATAAAAACTGGATTTTTGAATGATATAAAAACTGTTTTTTTTAAAAAAAGATATATAAACTGTTTTTTTTTAGAAATGGAAACTGATTTGAAAAAGTATTATAAAAACTGATTTTTAAAGAAATAAATAAAACTGATTTTATTTTAAAGGTTTGAAATAGAAAAAAAAGGGTTTAAACTTCAAAATAGAAAAGGCGGAATTTTTATTGAGTAGAAGAAGTAAAAATATGATTTTTATATTTTTAAAGTATTAAAAATATAACCTTTACTATATAGAAATATTAAAAATATGGTTTTTATATTTTTAAAGTATTAAAAATATAATCTCTATAGGATAGAGAATATAAAAATATCATCTTTGTATATGTAGCGAAATAAAAATCTGATTTTTATTTTATATACGTTGAAGTAAAGTGATGATTTTTATAATGATGAAATCTATATTTTCGAAAAGGCGAAATCTTTAAATTTAAAAAGGCGAAATCTTTAAATTTAAAAAGGCGAAATCTTTATATAGAAAATAGCGTGTTAAAAATATAATTTTTATCTATATAACATAGTAGTAAAACTTCGATTTTTATATATTGAATAGCGAAGTAAAAATTTGATTTTTACATATGTAGTGGCTACGACAACGAAGCTGACAAAAAGGGCGAGAACGACGAAGATCTCTACAATAGGAGTGTCGTGGTATTGGATAGCTTTCGGTGAGAATTCTCACTCTTCAATTTTGTTTCTAGTTATATATATATACTAGGATGCAGACGGTGTTTAGTAGCACCCGACACAATCGTCCACAGACCATGGACTTGTTTGTTTGGTTGTTTGGTGATTAATTGCGATATTGGTTTGAATGTGGTTTGTGGTGTGAAAAATCGAATCGATAAATTGGTTAGGATTAGACGTGCGCCGTTATAAGGCGAAGGAGTAAGGCTAGGTTAGACTCTTACTCCAAATTTTGTGGTTTACATAACGAAAGTGATTTGATTGATGTGTGAATGGCGTGGGCCCTCACTAGACCGGGGATAAGGCTAGGCCTCGTCCCGTTTCTAGTATCGTGCCGTTATGCCGCCGAAATTTTCTAAAATATGTTAGAAAAATAAAAGTAATCATTTATTGAATAAATGAACTGAATAGAAATTCAAATGTTAAAATAAAATAGTTTGATCGTTAAAAAATATAATTTTTAACGTGAATGTGAATAAATAAATATTCATTTACATACCGGACGGTTTGTTTATGTACACCTATTTGACTGATATTGATTGGGTCGATAAATTTTACACATCGCCCAACTGCACAAATAAAATCTGTGTTTGATTGTTTGAAACCCTACACGGGTGTTGGGATGAAATTTGAAGTTCACTCATCCTGACTGATCAAATATGTCGATCGATCGATTGACAGGCTGTTATAAGCGTTAGATATCTATATTTGATGCTTATACAGTGTAGTGCACTTTGGTTGATGGTTGATTATTTTTCAATGCTATTATATACATGTGATGTATGAAAATCCATATAATTAACATTATATGGTGATTGATTGGGCCTCATTCCAATTTAGAAGATTAAGAATATTATAAAATAAAGGTTCATGTGTTGACTGTACTCATCCGTTGAGATTAGTCATGTGTTGAACGAAATATTTTTATAATAAAATTTACATCTTTATCAATATAAAATAAAGGTTCATGTGTTGACTGTACTCATCCGTTGAGATTAGTCATGTGTTGAACGAAATATTTTTATAATAAAATTTACATCTTTATCAATATAAAATAAAGGTTCATGTGTTGACTGTACTCATCCGTTGAGATTAGTCATGTGTTGAACGAAATATTTTTATAATAAAATTTACATCTTTATCAATATAAAATAAAGGTTCATGTGTTGACTGTACTCATCCGTTGAGATTAGTCATGTGTTGAACGAAATATTTTTATAATAAAATTCACATCTTTATCAATATAAAATAAAGGTTCATGTGTTGACTGTACTCATCCGTTGAGATTAGTCATGTGTTGAACGAAGTATTTTAAAAAAAATAGTCACACATGGACGGTACTCATTCGTTGAGATTAGTCGTGTGTTGACAAAAATAAATATTTGAAATAGAATATATAAAGCCGTGTTGATTAGTGATGCGCCATTTTGACGCGAACGGTATTTATATCGATTACGATTTGAATTAAATATATAACGATTTCGAAATGAATTGAATATATAACGATTTCGAAATGAATTGAATATATAACGATTTCGAAATGAATTGAATTTATAACGATTTTGAAATGAACTGAATATATAACGATTTCGAAATGAACTGAATATATAACGATTTCGATTTGAATTGAATATAAAACGATTTCGAAATGAATTGAATATAAAACGATTTCGAAATGAATTGAATATATAACGATTTCGATTTGAATTGAATATAAAACGATTTCGAATTGAATGGACTAGAAAACCAATTTGATTTCAAATTGAATATATATTGAACTTGATTCAAATAGAAAACGAAACGAATTTGATTTGAATAGAAAATGAATTTGAATCGAATATAAAACCAATTTGAATTGAATTGAATTGAAAACGAATTCAAATTGAATTGAAAGCGAATTGAAATGAATTCAAATTTAATTGAAATTTGAATTGAATAGAAGTGAATTTTAAAACGAATTTTTAAAGAAGAATTCAATTTTGCTTTGGATTGAAATAGAAGTTGAAATGGTTCTTGAAACGAATTTAAAACTATTTATATAATTCGTTTTAAATAGAAATCGAAGAAATATATATTATATATATTATATATATAATATAATGGCCTGAATAGAACGCGCCGCGGCAGTTCGTGAATTTCGACCATTTATTTCAAAAGGACATTACGGGAGATCCGACCGTCGGATTCTCCTAAAACCGGAACCGTTGGGTTCGTATCGAAAAGAGCTTTCTAAAGAATATTAGAAATTCAAAATCTAACGGTTGGATTTGGAGATACGTCCAAATCAAATTCGAAAAAGGTCGCTATAAGTGCAGTTTGATGGCCATTGTTGGAAATCGACTGTACGGGCCTTGATAAAATTATTAAAAATAGTAATAATTTGTGTAAAATCATAAGAAATGATTTGGGAAAAATTGGGATGAAAAACTCCATATTTGAAAAGATAAAAATGGGTTTTTATCGAAATGAACTAGTTTTGAACTAAATTTAAAACCCAATTATTTTTAAATAAATGAATTAGATTTAAAAAGGGGTTTTAAATAATCGAATTTCTAATATATGTGATTGAATTTGAAATGGGTTTATCGTGAACGGTGTTTTAAATAACACTAGTTCTTTAACCCGATAACAAATAGAATGTGATTTGGGTTTGTCGTGAACTGTGTTTTAAATAACACCTAGTTCTTTAACCCAGTAAAAGGAGTTCTAACGAATCTGCAATTAGATTGAAGTGTGAATTTGTAATCTAAATTATCAAATTTAGAAATGAGCGAGAATGGAGTATCACCAGTTTTGCTCCAAAGCGATAGTTAAATCTTTAATTAGATTTGAACGTGAAATGGTAATTAATTTTACCGATAACACCACGGTGTTAGATATGGAGTATTACCAGTTTTGCTTCATGGGATGAATAGGTTGGGATTGGGAAATAAAATAAATAATTACTTCGTTACGGTTCGCTAATCTCGACTAGTTGGGAAAAACCATAATTTGGTTTTAAATGACATCCAAAGGAAGATTACAGGATAAATTTTAAAGAATTTATCTTGGATAAAATTAATGGGAACCTTTCCCTAAGAATGTGGAATTTAGAAACTAGCTGTAGGTTGGCTAAGAAGAATGGTTTCCTGGGTATTGATCTGATGTTGGTTTCGGCCTTCGGGGTTAATGTTCGGGAAATTGTTCTCTTGCTAATTTGCGGTTAGTGACTAATGAATTGGAATGAGGCGTATGTTGTGTTTGTGTAACATTTGTTTTCAATATACGCGGGTTGTTCGGAAAGTCCGGGTTTATACCCATTCTGAATAACCGATTCGACGATAAGTCGAAGATGAAGACGGTGGTCGAAGACCGGAAGTCTTCACATCGTTTGGATAATTACTGACGATCCTGATTGGGCTGTACACCCAAGAGGATGGAAATAGTTGGTGGTTGTCCAGACGTACTTGGGGATGGATGGATATGCGAGGAAAGTGCCTCCGGTTTCGTTCAGACCCAGAACGGACTTGTAAATGGATTGTGTGTCTGACACTGGATTTTATTCTGTGTTGATTGATTTCTATTAAATATACATCTGTTTGGCGGCGAAGAATTTATTCTTTTGCTTAACGCCCTTCTCTGAGACATACGAGCTCAGAGGTTGTATATCGATGGACATCAGTCGCATGGCATGAATTGCCTGTGTGGCACGCTAAGATGCAAGGATCAAGGCTTCTGTTGAAAAGCAAAGTCTTGTGGTTGATGATCAAAGCACGCCTACGTGGCAGCTTTGTGTATAACGTGTATTCGCGAGCCTCACACCTCGGTATGAGTTAAAAACGGGATACGGGCCGTTGGGAGAACACGACGTTTCTTTCTAGCTTTGGTGGTGTCAGTGACTTACCAGCCCTGACATTTATATACTTTTCACCTTTGTGGTTGTTGGAATGAGGCGCCTCGATTATAGGTCTGTAAGGACCGGGAAACGTGTGTTCAGGAATTGCCAATCCTCTAACGTAAGTGAGGACCGGCCCAACCGATCCAAGGGTTACCCAGTGTGCGTAGTCCTGAGCATTTGCTAGAGTGTCTCGAACGCGGAGAGGAGCTTGCCCCTTGCCTCGACTCATGACGGAATCCAATTTCCAATACGTGTAATTCGTCTTTAATTGTAGAACTAGTATGGCGACATAGTAGATGGTAGCTATGCCGTCTATGATTTATATTTATGATTGAAACTATTTTGACACTATACACTTATTATAGTATCAAATGATTTGTTTTAAACGTACCAAGCATGTTTGGCTATTATAAGGGAAAACCCTATCCTCCGGCTTGCGTTGCATTGTGTGATGGGACCTGGGTCTTATAATAGCTTCATTTTTCGGAAAAGCATTGCGCTGTTTATTCTATGCACTGATATTCTTGGGAGGAAACCCGTTCCGTGTTATACGGCGTGGTCCCTTGAATTACTCTCTTTTAAAGTAAAGTTTTAAATAACTGTTTTAGTTCTCACACCAGTCACATGACTGACCTGGAGTTTATTGTTTTAACCTAAACTCTGGGTGCCCTTATTTTCGACACGGGCAGCTAGTAGTTTTGGTTTTGCAGATTTATATTTGCAGGATCCTGGTTTACAGCTGGAATGATATCCGGAAAGCTCTGTATCCGTATATCACCTTCAGTTGTGCTTTGTATTACTTTCCGCTGCTATGTAATTTATTGTAATCTCTGATATTTCTGTGTAATATTTATTCATTTATACTCTGTATATTCTTGTAATCTGATGCATTGTTGTAATATACAATGAAATGTTCTTCTGTTTGTGTTCTGATTTGTCGTGTTCTCAACGTTCAGGGGTTTCGAACGGTCTAGATCGGTTTAACGACTGATTCAGATCGAGCGAAATTCCTTGCCGTCACATATATCATATGTTAATTTTCATTGAACGGATTGAGAGATATTAGCGTTTGAATTTGGGTGTTTTCTGGCCTTCGGTTTTGGACATGGCGGCTGGCCAAATTAGGGTTAGGGTTTTCGGATTTAATAATATTTTAATATTTAATTTCGAAATTTGTGCTAAAAAGGTGGATTTTCGGACTTTCACCGATTTGGGCCTGCTTACTGTCGATCTTAACAATTTGACACCTTCTGAACGCGATGGGCTATGTCCTGGGCTCCAATTCTGAGGTCTGTAACATTTTTTTTCCTATTAAAAATTAATTAATTAAATATTGACCGTACATGAAAATTCATCCGGGCCACAAATTAACTTCAAAAATTCCCGAAAAATATATTTAGCTATGTTTTGACGCTGAGGACCTAGAAAAATTAATTTCGTTCAATTCTGAGCTCGTATGAATTTTTAATGAATTTTTAAAGTCAAAAATTGTCCGTTTACACTAAAAAAATCAATTATAATTATATATTAATTCTTAAAATTAGTGAAAAATCATTTTTAGCTTTTTTTTGACGATACGAACCCAACAAAATTATTTTCGTTGAATTCTGAGACTGTTTTAAAAATGGCTATTTTTAAGGCGTTTAAATTTAACTAAAATAGTCAAAACACATTTTCTTTTCCCACGCTCACATATTAAATCGAAAAATTATGAAAATTGAAACCTAGCAATAATTTGACATTCCGGTTCCAACAAAAGTGGTTTCGTTGAAAACAGAGGTCGTTTGAGAAATGACTATTTTTAAGGCCAATATATTTAATACTAAAAATACATTTTTAAACAAATAATTTTCGAAACTCAAAATATATATGTGTTTACTGTTTTTCAATGTAGAAACATCATTTTGAACTCAATGGAAGTGGTTTCGAGTCGAAATTCCTTTGTATGCAAAAAGTAGCATTTTTGACCCTTATAAATTTCATAGCGACCTTCCTAAATTTTAATTTGGGCATAACTTTTAATTCCTGCTATGAAATTTTGATTTTTCAGATTCGTTGGAAAGATATTTTTAAATAGATTCTAATATTTTTGGTTTCACTAAAATCCGTTAAATTTTGCATCCTGTACTGTCTGTCAAAGTTCAAGTTTGACTTTTCAAAGTACCGCGTTATTTCTAACCCCTTTTATAATTAAAATTAAATTATTCATTCTAACTTCGATTTGAATCAAATTTGTGATCATTATTAATTAAAATAGATTATTTTGAATATCGAAACTCATTAAAATCACTTAAAATAAATTTTAAATTGGCTCCAAAATTCAGGGTTGTTACAGTCTCCCCCACTTAAAAACTTTTCGTCCTCGAAAAGGGACGAAGCTAAAAGTTGATTAATTAACTAACTAATATATATCTATATTCTCCATTGGTTTAAATAATTTTATTAGTTGATTAACCTTTAAATATATAACTTTATATATATTCAAAATCATATTTTCCAAAATAGAGTATAATTAATCACAAATACGTATATTATAGGCTTGCTACTCTCAACTCATTCTAGGGCATTACTAACCCTATCTCTAATGAGTTTTCTCATTCTAGGATACTGCTGATCCTATCTCTAATGAGTATTCTTATTGAATATTACTAATCCAATCTCTGATGAGCCTTTTGTTCAGTTCTAATGAGTTGTACCCCAAAGATTTGAGCTAACCAAAGCTCTGATACCAACTGTAACGAGTCGGATTTTGCCCGGCCTTAATCGATCGCAAAATCGACCAAAACCGTTCAAATCCCGCCTACGTTAACTTTGGGAATACAACACATCAGAACAACAACAGCAAACTTTTATTACATCATGATAATATAACATTAGAGTACAGAATATATCAGAGTACATCGAAATTAAAATACAGCTGAAGAAAATTTTACAATAAATTTAATACAGTGCAGCGGAAATAAAATAGATACAGCGGAATACAACTATGCTCCGGACACAGCTTTAAGCTTCAATCCAGAATCCTGCTCGAGATAAACCTGTAGACAAACTACTCGACTGCCCGTGTGGAAAAGAGGGCACCCGAGTTTGCAAAGGTGGAAACAAACAACGGGTCAGTCGTGGGACTGGTGTGAGAATTCTTAACTAATAAATCACTATTAATAGGGCAAATCCAAAGACCACGCCGCTAATGCGGAACGGGTTTGCTCTAATGGATTGCCGTGCATAACTTAAAGTAAATCGTAAAACAACGCAATGCTTTTTAGAAAAATGAAATCACCATAAGACCCAGGTCCCATCACACAATGCAACGCACACCAGAGGATAGGGTTTTACCTTATGGTGATTAAACATGCTTGATACGTTAAAAACGAATTTGATATTATTATTAGTGTGTATATGTTTTAAAAACAATTTCAATCATAATGTATCAATCCTAGGAAGCATAGGTACCCATATATTATGCCTCCGTACTAGTAATACAATCAAATTCGTCGGTTCGTATTTGGATTTTTGGTTTCCATCATGAGTCAAGGCTAGAGAGGAGCTCCTTACCGATTCGAGCACTCTAGCTAGTGTCTCAGGATTCCCCGCGGAGAACCCTTGGATAGTTGCAGGGCCGGTCCGCAAATACAGCTTAGCGGATTAGTTATACCTGAACACACGTTTCCCAGTCCTATAGGACCTATCATCCGAGGCGCCTCATTCCATCATCCACATAAGTAAAATGTCAGGGCTGATAGGTCACTGACACCATTCTAGCTAGAAAGAAACGTGCTGCTCTCACTGCGTTCCATTCTCCCGTTTTAGACTCCGCCGGTGTGTGAGGCTCGCGAAGTCACGCTATACACAAAGCTATGCTTAAACAGACTATGCTTTGATCGTCCCACAAGGCCTACTTTTCAACAAAGCCTTGATCATATGCATCTTAGCATGCCACATCATCACTCCATATCACACTACCAATCCTTTACCGAAATATATGAACGGGTGTTAAGCAAGAGAATAAATTCTCCGCCACCAAACATCCATACATTCGACAGAAGATTAATAACATGATATATAATGGAGTACGATGTCAGACACACAATCCATTTATAAGCTTATGCTCTGGGTCTGAGCGAAAGCCAAATCCGTACAAATCAACACTACGTCTGGGCAACTTCTACTATTACCTTATCATGGTAGCGAGCCATTCTAAGGCAACAGTCATCATCGTCCATTCGATGTGGAGAATTGACGGTCTTCAATCGCCGTCTTCCAATCTTGGATTTTTAAACGTCGTTTAATTATTTAGAATGAGATAAACTCGGACTTTCCAAATAATCCTCGTATATATACATATATATATATGTATATATATATATTGAAATTCCTTCTTACACATTAATAATTATTTTTATTAACGATTCATTCCTATTTTAATTATTTAAAATAATTAAATTTTTATATAACGACGCCTTAAGTCCATGGGCGACTATGGCGCTGCATTCAACCAATTTTGATTTTTACATTTCTCAGAATCTAACCATTGGATCTTAACGTAATATATATCGTTGGAAAGATTTTTCCAAGACGGTCCTAACGGTTTCAGTTTTAAGAAAATCCGACGGTCGGAACTTCTTGTATAGTCATTTAAAAGTACGATTTCAAAACGCGAACTACCACGCCCTATTCGTTCAATTTTAATTATATATACATAATCATTGAATCGTAATAACATCGTGTGATTAAAACAACACTCCACACAATTACCGATACTTACTAAATTTTACTTCATTTGAAAATGAAGATAATATTACCGCATCCTAAATTCATTCTTTCCTTACATTGAAAATGTAAATTTTGATACACTCAAAATCTTTAAATTACATATAAAAATATAATTTCTAATGACAATGCAAACTCTACTCTTAATTATGATTTGTAATTACAATGCAAACACTACATCTAATTCACATTGTAAAAATATAATTTTTAATTACAATGCAAACACTACATCTAATTCACATTGTAATAATATAATTTTTAATTACAATGCAAACATTACATCTAATTCACATTGTAAAAATATATTTTTTAATTACAATGGCACATTTCTACATCTAAATTACATATGAAATAAATCAATTTTATTTCTAATGTTCATTCTCATTTTATGTTACATATATACATAAGAAAAATGCAATTGCATAGAAAAATGTAGTTTTGTCATACGGTATACTTTCCTATAGACATTACATATAAAAATGTAATATTTAACACACAATGTAAATTCATGTTTTAATTACATATAAAAATGTAAATTTTATCCTACGGTGTAATTCCCTATATAATTTACATATAAAAATGTAAATTTTCACATACGATGAAATTTCCATGTTAATTACAAAGGAAAATGTAATTTTTAACATACGGCATTAATTCACTTTATAATTTACATATAAAAATGTAAATTTTCGTCATGTAATATAAATTCACATTTTAATTACATAGAAAAATGTAATTTTCGTCATGCAATGTAAATTTACATTTTAATTACATAGAAAATTGTCATTCTTATTTTACCATTCTAGTTCACATCTAAATTACATAGAAAAATGTAATTTTTCTCATGCGGCACAAAATCAATTTAAATTACATGGAAAAATGTATTTTATCATGCGATGGAAATTCATATTTTAATTACATAGAAAAATGTAATTCCTATCATACGACATAAATTCATATTTAACTTACATCTAAAAATGCAATTTTTATCATACAGTGTAAATTCACATTTTTAATTACATATAAAAATGTAATTTTAATTCTATCGTTATTATTCATATCTAAATTACATATGAAAATGTAATTTTTATCATATAGTGCTAATTCATATACAAGTTACATAGAAAAATGTAATTTCTATTACACGATGTAAATTCATGTTTTAATTACACCGAAAAATGTAATTTAGTCATACAATGCAAATTCATATATAAAGTACATATAAAAATGAAATTTTATTCATGCGGTTTAAATCTATATATAAATTATATAATAAAATGTAATTTCCTTCATGCGATGTAAATTCATATTTGAATTACATATAAAGATCTAATTTTTATCATGCGGTGTAAATTCATTCTTACATTACATAATAAAATGTAATTTCATATGTAAAAATATCCTCTTTTATATTTACAATGTAAAAATAACGACTTTTATATTTTACAATGCAAAAATATCTTCCTTCATATTTTACAAACGTAAAAGTATCAACTTTCTTTTTTACAATGTAAAAATATTATCTTCTCTATTTTACAAAGTAAAAATATCAACTTTACTATTTTACAATGTAAAAATATTATCTTTTCTATTTTACAAAGTAAAAATATCATCCTTTTGTTTTCAATGAGAAAATGTCATTTTTTTTATTTTCAATACAAAAATGTCACCTTTTTATTTTCAATACAAAAATGTCACTTTTTTTAATCCATTTCTTTTTATGTGAACAAATAAAAATATATTTTATTCTTTGATCAAATCCTATTGTAAATAAACAAATAAAAATAGATTTCTATGGTAATGCCAACAAATAAAAATATGCTTCTATTTATCGTTCCAATTCTCTATCAAATATGTTCTATTTATCGTTCGAACTTTATTGTAATATCAATAAAAATAAATTTTTATTTGTTGTTCAAAATTTCATTTTTTATTTCAGAAACATAAAATAAATTACAACAACTAGATCTGAATGAATATGATTTAGGTCTAAATTTAGATTTATTCTCTAATCACGAATAAAATTCAATACTATATGCTATTTCCAATGCGGGTCTATCATAATCATGAACAACAAACATATCACAGGCCACAATCATCCATTTATCTCACACATACATACCAGATCTGAATTAACATCACAATATTTTTATTTTTATCGCGAGAAAATAATTTATAATTAATTAAATAATAAGAATTTGAATTCTCACCTTGAAATTTGGCTGAAAATCAACTGTCCCCGTTTTAGCTGCGGTCTGCGCCATCGCGAAGATCTTAATTTTGTGATTCCAACGCAATTTACGGTTTGTCAAACGGACCTAGATATTGATTTTTAAAGTTTGTATAAATTAAATATTTAATTAATAAAATAATAATAATAATAAAAAGGACCTTCTTCTTCACGTCGTTCTGTACATGCCGAAACCCATTACGGCTTCATCCTCCTTCTGAACGCACCATACCCGAGGCCACCAGCACCCGATCAGACAACGTCACCTCGAAGCTCGCGCCAACTAGCACCGCCAACCATGACGAACTCGGCCCCCTATTTCACCCTAGGAACCACCGCGAACGGTGGTACTTTGCGGCCCAAAATCGCGAAATCCATGCACTGAAACTCGATCATCACCGTATGGATTCGAAGCTCTCTGAATTCTCTTCGATTTGGTATATCATATGTTAATTTTCATTGAACGGATTGAGAGATATTAGCGTTTGAATTTGGGTGTTTTCTGGCCTTCGGTTTTGGACATGGCGGATGGCCAAATTAGGGTTAGGGTTTTCGGATTTAATAATATTTTAATGTTTAATTTCGAAATTTCTGCTAAAAAGGTGGATTTTCGGACTTTCACCGATTTGGGCCTGCTTACTGTCGATCTTAACATTTTGACACCTTCTAAACGCGATGGGCTATGTCCCGGGTTCCAATTCTGAGTTCTGTAACGTTTTTTTTTCCCTATTAAAAATTAATTAATTAAATATTGACCGTACATGAAAATTCACCGGGGCCACAAGTTAACTTCAAAAATTCCCGAAAAATATATTTAGCTATGTTTTGACGCTGCGGACCTAGAAAAATTAATTTCGTTCAATTTTGAGCTCGTATGAATTTTTAATGAATTTTTAAAGTCAAAAATTGTCCGTTTACACTAAAAAATCAATTATAATTATATATTAATTCTAAAAATTACCGAAAAATCATTTTTACCTTTTTTTTGACGATACGAACCCAACAAAATTATTTTAGTTGAATTCTGAGACTGTTTGAAAAATGGCTATTTTTAAGGCGTTTAAATTTAACTAAAATAGTCAAAACACATTTTCTTTTCCCACGCTCACATATTAAATCGAAAAATTATGAAAATTGAAACCTAGCAATAATTTGACATTCCGGTTCCAACAAAAGTGGTTTCGTCGAAAACAGAGGTCGTTTGAAAAATGACTATTTTTAAGGCCAATATATTTAATACTAAAAACATTTTTAAACAAATAATTTTCGAAACTCAAAATATATAAGTGTTTACTGTTTTTCAATGCAGAAACATCATTTTGAACTCAATGGAAGTGGTTTCGAGTCGAAATTCCTTCGTATGCAAAAAGTAGTATTTTTGACCCTTATAAATTTCATAGCGACCTTCCTAAATTTTAATTTGGGCATAACTTTTGATTCCTGCTATGAAATTTCGATTTTTCATATTCGTTGGAAAGATATTTTTAAATAGATTCTAATATTTTTGGTTTCACTAAAATCCGTTAAATTTTGCATCATGTACTGTCAGTCAATGTTCAAGTTTGACTTTTCAAAGTACCGCGTTATTTCTAACCCCTTTTATAATTAAAATTAAATTATTCATTCTAACTTCGATTTGAATCAAATTTGTGATCATTATTAATTAAAATAGATTATTTTAAATATCAAAACTCATTAAAATCACTTAAAATAAATTTTAAATTGGCCCCAAAATTCAGGGTTGTTACAGGATACTCTAGCTTGATCCAGATTTCTTCCGCTTGCAGTGCTTAAAGTATGGCTTGTCTTCTTCTATGGGGATTATGATTTTTAACTATGCATTCTGAAGGCTTTTGTACAAGACTGATATTTTGTACTTGAATTCTGATATTGTGATTTGAAAGGATGTAACCAAGCTTCTGTTGAAATAAAGTTATAAAATTTTCAAGTACTGTTTTATCTGTCTTGTAAGTTTCTGTTCTGTTTACTAAAATGCTCCACCAAAGTTAAGGCATTCCCTTGTGAGTGACCTTAACGGAGGTGGGGTGTTACACATTCCTTATCCACAGACCATAGACGATTTATATTGATTGTATTGTGTGTTGTTTGTGTTATTGAAATATTTAACATATTAAAAATAATGTTAATATTAATAGGATAGTGAATTAAACTACAAATATTCATTTATAATTTGAACTGTGAAATTTGGTTAAATTTATTAACCAATAATTTGTTTAAATAAATTGTTCTTGTTTGAAAACCCCACACGGATATTGGGATGATATTTGACATACACTAATCTCAATATTTAATGTGTCAATCGATGGGTTGACAGTCTGTGATGAGCCTTATTTATTTATTTTAATACTCACACAGTTGTAAATTTCACTTTGCATATGAATGGACTGTTTAATGATTATTTATCATTATTATTGAATACATGCGATGTATGAAATCCATATAACTAAAATTATATGGTAATTGATTGAGTCGCATTCTGATTCAGAATATAAAGTATATTTTAAAATAAAGAATATTTTAAAATAAAATGTTGAAACAATAAAAATTACATTTTTATTGAATGTACAAAATATGAAAAATATTCACATAAGAAATGAAAATTGTTTGAAACAATAAAAATTCATACTTTTATTGTATATAAGAAATAGGTAAAATGGTCATTGTTTTGAAGAAGAAAAGTTAACAATAAAAATTTACATTTTTTATTGTTTATAAGAAATGATGTAAAATGATCATGGTTGGAATTAGAAAGATTAAACAATTTAAAAGTTTTCATTTTTATTGTATATATGTGTGTATATATATATATATATATATATATATATATAATGATTCTAGTTTGATAAAATTGTGTTTACATTAAAAATTACATTGTTAATGTAAAGAATGAATCATTAAAAGAGATTCAATGTTGAAAAAAGTGTCTTAACGTTAAAAATTACATTTTTATGTAAGGAACCATTTTTATATAAAAGAATCATTTCAATGTAAAAGAAACATTTTTATGTAAAGAACCATTTTTATATAAAAGAACCATTTTAATATAAAAGAACATTTCAATGTAAAAGAAACATTTTTATGAAAAGAATCATTTTTATATAAAAGAACATTTTAATGTAAAAGATCATTTGAATATAAGGAATATTTTTATATAATGAATATCTTAAAATAATATTCAGTGAAGAATAAAATCATGTTTTCGACGTCCGTTTTTAGATGGACACAAAAATATAAAAATATGAAGCCGGGTTAAGTACAGAAACGCCACTTTAACCCGAACGGGTTTGTCGATCGATTTATTTCATTTTATTACGAATACAGAAAAGAAGTAATTTCAAAATCTAATGTTTTGAAAATATTATCATTTTAATATGATAAAGATATAGAATATTCAATTTTGATTTAAAATTGAAATTAAAGTTGGAACGTTTCGAAATGAAATTATAAATATTTTATAAATACGATTTAAATGGAAATCAACGATATATATATATAATATATATTTAAATGGCCTGAATAGAATGCGTCGCCCAGTGACCATTCGCGAATTTCGACCATTAACTTCAAATTGATGTAACGAGAGATCCGACCGTCGGATTCTCCTAAAACCAGAACCGTTGGGTTCGTATCGAAAAGAGCTTTCCAAAGAATATAAGAGACTTGAAATTTAATGGTTAGATTTGGAATTATGTCCAAATCAAATTTGGAAAAGGTCGTTGTAAATGCAGTTCGGTGGCCGTTATTGGAAACCGACTGTAAGGGGCTAAATAAAATTATTAAAAATATGGAAAAATTATGTATAATCAAAATAAAGAATTTGGATAAAAAATTCCAATTTTCTAAAGATAAAAATATATTTTTATCAAAATGAACTAGTTATTAACTAGAATAATAATCCAATGTTTTTAAATAAATAAATAAATTGGAATTGAATAAAAGAATTGAATTTTGAATTTGTCGTGAATGGTGTCTTAAATAACACTGTTCTTAAACACCATATGAAAAGAATAACCTTTTAACTAAAATTATTAGAGTTTCCACTTATATTTAGTAATTGGAATAAAATGAAATGTGAATTGGGGTTAACGTGAATGGTGTTTTTAAATGACATTTGTTCTTTAACCCAATTAACAGTGAAAATATAATTTGGAATTAATAAATATTTTATTAATATTTAAATGGAAATTTTCAAAAGTAAAGTTTTTCCAATTTATTGAAAGAAATTGGAATTGAATGGAATTCGATTTGGTAATAATCGAGATAAGCTTCTGTGAATGAAGACCGTTACTATATATGGAATTTAAAGGGCTTTGCCATTATTCCATTTATATTATTAGTCTGGTACGAAAATTTATATCGATCATATATTGATCTGATTTTTGTGAAGATTCCATATTTAATGGAAGATGATTTTGGGATTATCGTGAACTGTGTTTTAAATGACATTGGTGCTTTAACCCAGTTAAAGATAAGATTAATTTCTTAAATTTGAATAATCATAAAGTAATGATTTTTGATATTAAAACCAATTTGGAGTTTTACTAAATTAGATTGAAATGGAAACATGATAATTAGATTTATCAAATTCTTGAAATGATCGAGAATGGAGTACCACCAGTTTTACTCCAGGCGATAGTTAAATCTTTAATTAGATTTGAACGTGAAATGGTAATTAAATTTAACAATAACACTATGGGTGTTAGATATGGAGTACTGCCAGTTTTGCTCCATGGGATGAATAGGTGGGATTGGGATTAATAATAAATGATTACTTCGGTAAGGTTCGCTAATCCCGACTAGTTAAATAAATCTTTTGAAAATGATATTCATATGAAGATTAAAGAATAAATTTAAAAGAATTTATTTTTGATAAAATTAAAGGGGAACCTTTCCCTAATAATGTGAATATTCTATTCAAAGAATATTCTGAGTTGGAATGAGGCATATGATGTGTTTTTATGGCACTTGATTATAAAATACGCGAGTTATTCAGAAAGATCGGGTTTAACCCATTCTGAATAATTAATACAACGATCAAGAGTCAAAGATGAAGACGGTGGTTGAAGATCGGAGATCTTCACATCGTTTGGATGATTACTGATGTCTTGATTGGGCCGTACACCCAAGACAAGGTAATAAGTGGTGATCGTCCAAGCGTACTTGGAGATCGATGGATATGCGAGGGCCTCTTTCCTGTATTGGACATATAGGACGAGGAATAAGGTGCCTCCGATTTCGTTCAAACCTAGAACGGACTTGTAAATGGATAGTATGTCTAACATTGTATTCCTTTATGCTGTATTCGTTGATCTCTGCTAAATATATATCTGTTTGGTGGCGGTGAATTTATTCTCTTGCTTAACACCCTTCTCTGAGACGTACGAGCTTAGAGGTTATATATTGGCAGAAATCAATGGTATGGTATGGATTGACAATGTGGCATGCCAAGATGCAAATGATCAAGGCTTTTGTTGAAAAGCAGAGTCTTGTGGATGATGAACAAAGCACAGCTTTAATTAGCATAGCTTTGTGTATAGCGTTACTTCGCGAGCTTCACACCCTGGTATGAACCAGAAACGGGAAAGAATTGCAGGGAGGGCATTGCGTTTCTTTCTAGCTAGGAGGGGTGTCAGGGTTTTGCAAGCCCGAAGATTTTACTCATGTTGATGTTGCTTATTATTACTTGATGGACAAAGAGGCGCCTCGGATATTGTTATGGTCAACATTACTGGCCATATTTTATGCCCCATAGGGCGGGGAAACGCGTGCTTAGGAATTATGAATCCACCATCGCACTTAGTGTGGATCGGCCCTGCATGTTACCTAGGTGCAGTTGCGACTGAATCCTGAGGCTAGGGCTAGAGAGTCTCGAAATCAGTAAGGACGGCCCCTTGCCTTGGTTCATGATGGAAATCCAACTACTAATATGACATCATGCGATTTTGATTGTAGTACTAGTATGGCGATATGATATATGATACCCATGTCGTCTATGACTGATACATTTATATTTGAAGTTGTTTTTGACACTATGCACTTGTAATAATAATATCAAAATAATTTGTTTTATACGTATCAAGCATGTTTGGCTATTATAAGGTAAAACTCTATCCTCCGGCTTGCGTTGCATTGTGTGATGGGACCGGAGTCTTATAATAGCTTCATTTTTCAAAAGCATTGCGTTGTTTTATTTTAAACTAAGATTCATGTGGAGTAAACCCGTTCCGTGTTATACGGCGTGGTCCCATGATATCCCCACTTTTAAATTTAAGATTAACAACTGTTTTAGTTCTCACACCAGTCCCATGACTGCCTGGAGTTTATTGTTTTAACCTAAACTCTGGGTGCCCATATTTTCCACACGGGCAACTAGTAGTTTTGGTTTTGCAGATATTATATTCACAGGATCCTGGTTTACAGCTGAAGCGATATCCAGAAAGCTCTGTATCCTTGTTTTCCTTCCAATTGTGTTTTGTATTATTTTTCCGTAGCTATTTAAATGTAATTTAAATCTCTGATATTGTATTTCTATTGTGTAATAATTTTTCATACTCTGTTATATTTTTGTACTCTTATGTAATTGTTGTAATAACAATAAAATGTTCTTCTGTTCGTGTTCTGATTTGTCGTGTTCTCAATTCAATCCGTACTTTCCTCTACGGGGAAGTTTGGGTTGTTTCATTTGGTATCAGAGCTTTGGTTTACAGAGCTCGAAAACAAGACACATTAGAACCGAAAGAAAGAATTCTTCAGAGATTGGATTAGTAGAATCCAATAAGAATGATTCGTTAGAGATAGGATTAGTAGTATCCTAGAATGAGTGTGAAAAGTATTAATTTTTAAAATAAAAATGAAAATATATTTAGTTTTGAAAATTTTATCGTATTATACGTATTTGAGTATATTATTTTATTTTAATTTGGACAATCGAGTATATAAATATTTTGAATATACTCGTAATTAATGTATATTCGAAGTTTTAATATACTGGATAGATATAGAATCACACTCTAGTCGCCCGGGGATAATTCTGATGATTGCTAGCGTCATCAGTGTTTATGTTCAAGTTTCGAAAGTGTGATATCTATATATTTCCAACTGACTGGTGTGAGAACCAAAACTTAGTTAGAGTTTATTGCTGTGATTTGCACAAAAAATATGATTTTTGACTATGTATAAAACTTATATATATTTAAAAAGCTAATCACCTAATTGATTGCTGGTTGTGATGTTTGATTATTAATTTAACAAAAAAAATTATTGGAATGATAAATTTAGCTAAATCGAATTTAATATCTAACTGAATTGAAAATTTATTAGAATGGAAAGTCGAGTTGATTAGTAAAACAACTTTTAGCTCCGTTTCTTTTCGAGGACGAAAAGATTTTAAGTGGGGGAGATTGTAACAACCCGGAAATTCTGAACCAATTTAAAAAATTTATTTTATCAATTTTAATGGATTTTAAATATTTTAAATAATTTATTTTAAATAATAACGACTAAAATTTTATTTTAATCGAAGTTAAAACGTATAAATTTATTTTAATTATAAAACGAGCCTGAAATGGCGCGACAGTTTGAAAATTCGATTTCTAACTTCAATTGAGTATACAGAGTTCATTTTAAATCAGAATTGGACGAAACAAGAAATATTTGAATCTGTTTGAAAATATCTTTCCAACAGATCTAAAAATTTGAAATTTCATAGCGGGAATAAAAAGTTATGGCCAGTTAAATATTTAGTATAGTCGCTATGGAATTTATATATATATTAATATAATAAATAGCCATTTTGCAAACGACCTCCGTTTTCGACGAAACCACTTTGGTTGGATCCGGAATATCAAATTATTGCAAGATTCCAATTTTCATAATTTTTGGAATTAATATGTGAGTGTGGCAAAAGAAAACGTGTTTTGTCAGTTTAAATTCAAATTGGATCGACCAGAAAATGACAAATTTTCAAACGGTCTCCAAATTCGACAAAATTAGTTTTGTTAGGACCATATCGTCAAAACAAAGCTAGAAACTGTAATTTTGGAGTCCGTATGTGGCTCCGGTAAATTAGAATGTGTGTTCAAATTAAATATTTACTGATTTATATTTTAATTTTGATGAAAATTGATCGAAATAGTCCAATTGGCTTATGAAACATATTCCATTGTGTCCAGAATGGGGGTATTTGGCTAGGGGCTACAGTCATTAGGTCTCATTTGGAGTTCAGATGCGAAGTTCACTTTTTAGAATTGAATTAAATTAAATAATATAAAATAATATATATATATAAAAACATTCTAAACACAAACCCTAATCTATTATCTCTCAGATGCAGTTGCTAAAAAACAATGGCCCTAAAGCTCCGGATTTCATTCTCCCTTTTCTCTCAAAATACAATGAATTGATTCATGAAATTTAAAAAAAACTGAAGACCTAAGTGAGATCTATGTGATGAACGGTGGAGATGGATTATCTCGTCACGTGGTGAGCGTATTTCGTGCCTAAGCATCAGGCGTCGTGGGTGATTTCATGGTCAAGAAGGGGTGCGAGTTGCATGTGGTTTGGGGCAGAGGAAGAGGGCGTGGAGGGCTACGGCGTGGACTCGGTTGATCGGCGCCAGGTTCGACAGAGGAGGGGCGGTTGTGAGCCCTAGTCGGTGTACAATGGGTTCGAAGATGTTGGCTGATTACAGAACAAGGAAGAAGACAAAGAGGAATTTTCAGCGTATAGTTTTAACGTTGTTTTCAAATCAAAACTAACATTGGTTTCAAATCAAAACTAACATTGTTTTCAAATCAAAATCAACATTGTTTGGTATATAAAATTTACATTGTTTTATATATATAAAATTAACATTGTTTTTAAAAGAAAAATAGAACACTGTTTTGAAAATAAAAATGTACGTTGTTTTGTAAATAAAAATAAACATTGTTTAAAATATAAATAAATAGCATTTGTTTTGAATATAAATAAATAGCATTTGTTTTGAACATAAATAAATAGAATTTGTTTTGAATATAAAAAGAATATTGTTTTGAAAGTTAATAAAATCATATTGTTTTGAAAGTAAATAAAAAATCATATTGTTTTGAAAGTAGATAACATCATATTGTTTTTAAAGATAACATCATATTGTTTTTAAATATAACATCATATTGTTTTTAAATATAACATCATATTGTTTTACAAATATAAATAAGCATTGTTTTATAAATATAAATAAGCATTGTTTTAAATTTTGTTTTAGAAAATATAAAGCATGGTTTTGAAATTGATTTTATAAAATATTTAGCATTATTTTATAAAATAGAAACAGCGTTGTAAAGGAAAACATGATTTATATAAAATAGCGTTGTAAAGGAAACCATGATTTATATAAAATAACGTTGTAAAGGAAAATATGACTTTTATGAAATAGCATTGTTTTTATAAGGAAAAATATAGCATTGTTTTTAATGCAAATAAAATTGTGAAATAAAAATGTGTCATTTTTATATAAGAAACATTGAAATAAAAATGTGTTATTTCTATATATGATACATAGAAATAAAAATGTGTTATTTTATATATATACAAAGCATTTTAATAAAAATATGTTTTTTTATGGCATTATAAAAATATAATAGTGTTATAAAAATATGATTTTTAATATAATAGCGTTATAAAAATATGATTTTTAATATATATAGCATTATAAAAATGTGATTTTTATTTATAAAGATCGTTGTTTAAAATGTGATTTTTAACATAAACCACGTGACACAGATTGCGATGGAACTGACTAGAAGCAGAACGGAACCAAAACCGTACCAGAAATTCAGAACAAAAACTGACGAAGTGTAAACCCGAAGGTGAGAACTCCTCACTAAAAAATTTGCATAGTTATTTATTTATTTTTATAACTGAAATATATATATATATATATATATATAGAACTGCCAGTGTAGACTTTTATCAGGTTAATCATTATAAATTATACACGGTGCCTGTTAGATCACATTCCTCGTCCACAGGCCATGGACGATTTATACTGACTGTATTGTGTGAAGTTTGTGTTGTTGGAATATTTAACATATTAAAAATAATATTAATAGGATAGTGAAATTAAATTATAAATATTCATTTATAATTTGAACAGTGAAATTTGGTTAAATTTATTAACCAATAATTTGTTTAAATAAACTGTTGTTGTTTGAAAACCCCACACGGGTATTGGGATGATATTTGACATACACTAATCCCAATATTTAATTATATGTCAATCAATGGGTTGACAGTCTGTGATGAGCGTTATTTATTTATTTTAATGCTCACACAGTTGTAAATTTCACTTTGGATGTGAATGGACTGTTTAATGATTATTTATCATTATTGTTAAATACATGCAGTGTATGAAATCCATATAACTAAAATTATATGGTAATTAATTGAGTCGCATTTCAATTCAAAATATAAAGAATAATTTAAAATAAAGAATATTTTAAAATAAAATGTTGAAACAATAAAAATTACATTTTTATTGAATGTACAAAATATGAAAAATATTCATATAAGAAATGAAAATTGTTTGAAATAATAAAATTCACATTTTATTGTATATAAGAAATAGGTAAAATGATCATTGTTTTGAAGAAGAAAAGTTAACAATAAAAATTTACATTTTTTATTGTTTATAAGAAATGATGTAAAATGATCATGGTTTGAATAAGAAAGATTTAACAATTTAAAAGTTTATGTAGCGACCCAGCGGATTTTCGACCCCGAAAATCGACATAAAATCACCATGTCGACTATTCAAGTATCGAAAACACTGGATTGTCATGAGAAAGAAATTAGATGGTGAGAATAGAAAGAAAGAAATATTAGAATAGAAGAAAGAAGAAGAACACATCAGAATCTCACAGCGGAACGAATAAAATATAATATCAAATACCTTTATACAAAGAACTGTATATACATACCAATCATCAGAGTACAACATATATCAGTCACAGCGGAATAATGTCTTTATATAACTAGCGGTGAAGCCGCCTGCTTCTAGCTTCTGAAAACTCCAAGCGAACATAACCTGTAAATACACTCGGTCTGACCCGAGCACATTTGAAGCAAAGCAAAATACACCGAGTCAGTATGGAATACTATCAGTGATAAATTCACAGAACACACAACTTGTTTAACTTCGGAATTTTTTTTCCCTGAAATCAAAGGATAATAGTAAGACCAGCCCACACATAAACACGGACGGTTTTTACCTTACTATAACCCAAAATGTTTTTGAAATCATAACTTATTCTGATATTATCATAGTGTCTAAATACAAGTAATTTAGAATCTAGCGGAACGCTTGCGTCTCACGCTCCACATATATAGTATACAAACCAAAACCGCAGGCGCTTATTGGAGATTGGATTCCAACTTGACAAGGTATGGGACCACCTTCCGACTGTGTATCTCTAGAGACGAATACACTGGGTTCAACAAGAACGTCTTGCAACCTGGCCCTCACATGACCGACCACTCATTTCTCTTGAGTGTATCGAACGTATATCACCGACGGTTGGGATCAGTAACCACCTCCCGAAAAGGGACAGCATCGAAATATAGATTAAAGAAGCAAATAAATTTTCCTCTAGATAGGTGATCATACATCCTAATGGGAGCGACCCACATAGCCATGCTGCCTGCCCGATTTTTGTCATTTCCCGGTTGATGAGGCTTGAGGCCAGAACTTAACTTTAAAACATCTGGTCATCATTCACTTTGAATGCCACATTGTCAGATCCGCCAGATCACATTTGATTGACGTCCACAAAAATACTCTAGTTTATTTGGCTATGGAATAACCATTTCTCCGCCATCAACTATGGTACGTTTGGAGAAATCAACTCATGTAATTCCTTTGGAAATACTCTGTCAGACATCCGTCCATACAAGTCATCCAGGAACAGTACTCTCCTACTACATCTCATATAGGAATCACCCCATGGATCAGTAGCGAGTAGTCCTTGCAACCCGTAGATTCCAACCACGACAGAATCACAGCTTATCTCTGCTTGCAAGCCAGAGAATATTAGTGGTCCTTCCGTTTATGAAATTCCACGGTCTTCAATGCTCCATCTCGATCATCTTTTGATCTCTTCACGTATTTGTTGGCCGGAATGGTTTTCGAATATAAATTCGATCCTGGTCTTTCCGTACCAAACAATTGTACTGGACAGATTTGATAGTCGGTGATTTAACTATCAAAATATATAGTGTTTCAAACATGACACCCCAATGAGTTTACTGGTTCAATATTCAGCATTACTATGCACTTTTAAAATTTGAAACAAACTAATTCAATTCTGGTTAATTAAGAGTTCTAACCCTTTTAATATTTTAAAATACGATAATTGAATTCTTATTTAATATACTAATGATATAAACCAAATTTCCTCTGATTAACTCTGACTGATTTACTTTGACCGATTAACTCTGACTTGACTAACTCGACTTATTTAACTCAACTGGACAAACTTGACTTGATTACTCCTATCGACTAACTAATATTTGACTTACTCCATTCGCTTGACTCTAGATCACAGCGATCACAATGGTAACGCCTGACTCCCTCAGGAAACATCCGACCGCCGTAGGCTATCTGCAGCCCCTGCGAATTACGCTAGCAGTCGTACGCAATGGCAACTCTTCCTGAATAACTATGTTTGACTAGCTCGATTTCAAATACTATATTTGATCAACTCTAATTGAATAACAAATACTCAATATAATTTGAAATCAATATTCTTATTTCCTTTGAAACTAATATCGCAATATTATATATTTCCCAAAACCGTGCATTAGAGTTTGATATTCCTTGTATAGGGTAAAACCAATTCTCAACACCTTTACTCGCTCCAAACTAATACCATTCCTCGATAATAGGGAAGCCAATCAAGTTGGGGTATTTTAGTTCCCTCTCAGACCTTGATCGACGACGTTCTTATCCTAGAATAATAATAGTTTGTCACTTAATCATTTCACCAAAATCTTATTTACCTTCTCGATTTCAAATATGGTTTTTATAAACCATTCCTTACATTTTGAAATCCATGTTCAATATAATCTCTTTACTTAATTCCTTGAATTAAGGAAGTCTTCATTAAAACACAACTTTTAACTTAAAGCACAATTTCACTTAAAAATCTCATTTACAAACCTTGCTTGAAAACTTGGATTTTTAAATCTCTTTATAAACCCTTATCGCTCCATTTGGTCAAACCATATTACCATTTCATTATTCTTTAACTGAATTCAAATTAAAGTCATCGCTTAAATTATTAAAATAACCATTAACGTTAAGATTAACTATATTATCACTAAACAACTCGAATAATTACTTTTAACTTGGATTTTATCTTCAGCATCCCTTACCAATATTTCCCACAAGCTATGGTATGTAATTCCCGTTTCGTTTGAAATCTTTATTTAAATTATAACATTTCGCTCGACTCAATTCTTTTACTTTCAAAGTTATCGTTATGGTTAAAAATCCCTTTTTACCTGGCTTGTGTTTCTTACCATTCTTATAACAACTCCATTCAATTGAGTTCCTTTTGTAATTTCCCCTTTTAAATTGATTAAATAACTTAATTAATTTAACACACCATTTAATCGTTTCCACCAACCGATTATTGCATTTTTCCAACCCGTAGGTATATTTGTTGGCTTTCTGCATTAACCCGCATAAACCCTTTGCATAACTTCTTTTATAACTCGATTTAAATATTTATAAATTTCTAATTTAATTATTTATATAAAATAACTGGAAAAAACTCCAGTTCAGTTATAAAAGTAATTTATAACTTAAAATCTATATCAATTCGCCTGACGGCAGAACGACAGTTAAAACAGTACTTTTTAGGCCATCCACTACCAATTACCAAATCAACACTGTCGGTTGATTTAAACACAATACGGGTGAATATCTATTCAACCATCACACTCAACTGGTTTTTCTACCATAGGGGGTTCAAATCAGTTCAATATCAACAATATAAAACAAACAACATATATAATATTTGAGGAATCCGGTCAGATCCCTCCAACTTGTTCTTCCCTGCACCACAGCTCGTCATACTATTCATAATAATATATGAAATAAATTTCATATGATCCACCAGTTTTAAAACGATTAAATAACAGCAACCAATCAATCAAATAAACAGCCACTAGCAACCAATCAACCAATTTATACTTTTAAAGGTAAATTATATTTTAAAATGAATTTACCACATCACAGAATTCCAGAAGGTGAGAGAATTAACTCACCAGATAAATTTGGTTGGCGGTTGACGTGTTTGTTCCATTTAATTTGACTCGAGCGTTCAAAATTGGCTGAATTTTCAACTGCATCAGATCGATTCCTAGTCAGAGCCATCGGATAGGTCTGGTCCCTGCGATCCCCGGATCCAGTTTCATCAGATTCCGTTCACGTGTGAGGGAGATACGCTAGTTTAAAGTTTGAATAGATTATACGATAATTAACTAAACTATTAATTACTAAATTAATTAAATAATTAAATAATCATTACCTTTAATTACCGTTTTAGCCACGTCATCCTCGTCATTAAAAAACGCGTCTTCTCCCTTTTACTTGCTCAAACCCGATCCCCTCCTGTTAACCGTGAAACCTACCTTGCTCCACAACTTCAAACCACCACCGCCATCAACGTGGATGACCGGAACCAACCCTGACCATCGCGCCACCACCGCCCATCCACCAGGACCCCACGCCAGTGACGCCGCCACCTCAAATCGAACCACCCGCCAGAAATTCGGGTTTCCCCTTTTCCCGTTCATCGGGGGAAATCCACCGCCACCGTTGATCATTTGCCTCGCCACCACCTCCATCGTCTCCGCCTTGCCACCCAGCTTTGATCCCCCCCAGACCGCGATCCCCTCGGCTACCCAGATCGCCGGAAAACACCCAAAACCACTTCGCTGCTTTTGAAAACAGCCCCAAACCGAACACCTCCGTTCATCTCAACCCCACGACCACCACGGACCACTAGAAAACCCGAGACCACAACCAAATAAAAGCTCAGTCTTCCCTCTTCCACCTCCAACTGGTCTCGTCCTCTGAAATCAACCCAAATGCACACAAATCAAGGAGAAATGAAACTGACCTTCTCCGGTTTATGGAGATTTCCGACCACCACACCACACCGTTCGCCCCCAACTTTTTACAGCAGCTCGGCATTGAGCCGATCTACAACTTTGCTTCAGGTTGCCCTCAAAAATTCTTCACGGATTGGGAGATAAAATTGATTTTGCAATGAGGGGCTTATTTGTAAAAATGATGGACAGAAATTTAGTGGTGGCTGGAAATTTCTGACCCTAGGGGTTTATATAGTGTGGAAATATATATTTTAAGTTGATGTGACGAGCGATGTTGACTAGCGATATTTTATTATGTGTCTATCGCGTTTTCGAACGTCGTTTATTCGCTCCTGTGCTCACATACAAACCCCGTTCGTGATGCGAATGGACGACGTAGTATATCTTGACGATACGGTCCTAACGAAACTTTTTTCGTCGAATTCCGAGTTCGTTTGCTCGAATGGCGCTCGTTCACGTTCAAATAGTCGTTTATTTTGCATTTTATTTTGCCACGCTCACAAATTAACCCTGATTGACGCGCCACTTGAAACCTAGCAATAATTTACTGTTGCGGTCCCGATAAAATTTGTTTCATCGAAAACAGAGGTCGTTTGAAGAAAGTCCCTTTTATAACTGGCCAATTCAAATAAAATAAACCAATTTTAAAATACCTCAATATAAAATATTAAAATATTAAAATTGGCCATACACGACCAAAATATCGTATACTACCACAATAAAATATCCCGGGTTGAATTCCAAGCCAAATCGATATTTAAAATACCTAAAAACCCTTTATTCTATATAAATAATCGATATAATATATAAAGGAATTCCATAGCTTTTTTTTTTAAATTTGATTTGGACATAAAATAAAACCTACAAGACGAAAATTGGATTTTTCTCTGCCATTGGAAAGATATCGTCAAACCGGTCCCGATGTTTCTTGTTTTGAGGAAATCCGACTTATTTTGAACCCGGTACGACCAATTGAAGTTCAAAATGCCAAATCGCGAACTACCGCGTCGCTGCAGCTCGTTATTTAATTAAATTATAAACCATATCGCTCAACCGTCGTTAAATAACGAAATCGTCGTTGTAAATTTAATATAACCAATATTTGACCAATTTAAACTGCCCGATCACAATATATGGCAAATTCTATATTTTCCAAAATATTTTGGAAATTAAAATATTATTATATTATTTATTTAAATAATATATTCCAAATAAAATCGTTAAATTCGATTATTTAAATTCAAACCAATATTTTAAATAATTAAAATATTCCAAATAAATAGGCAGAAAATACGGGTCGTTACAGTTTACATTTTTATTGTATATATGTATATAAAAAGATTCTAGTTTGATAAAATTGTGTTTACATTAAAAATTACGTTGTTAATATAGAGAATGAATCATTAAAAGAGATTCAATGTTGACAAAAGTGTCTTAACATTAAAAATTACATTTTTATGTAAAGAGTCATTTTTATATAAAAGAATCATTCAAATGTAAAAGAAACATTTTTATGTAAAGAACCATTTTATATAAAAGAACCATTTTTATATAAAAGAACATTTCAATGTAAAAGAAACATTTTTATGAAAAGAATCATTTTTATATAAAAGAACATTTTAATGTAAAAGATCATTTGAATATAAAGAATGTTTTCAAATAAAGAATATTTTAAAATAACGAATATCTTAAAATAATATTCAGTGAAGAATAAAATCATGTTTTGGATGTCCGTTTTTAGATGGACACAAAAATATAAAAATATGAAGTCGGGTTAAGTATAGAAATGCCATTTTAACCCGAACGGGTTTATTGATCGATTTATTTCATTTTATTATGATAATAGAAAAGAAGTAATTTTAAAATCTAATGTTTTGAAAATATTATCATTTTAATATGATAAAGATATATAATATTCAATTTTGATTTAAAATTGAAATTGAAGATGGAAGCGTTTCGAAATGAAATTATAAATATATTGTAAATACGATTTAAATGGAAATCGACAATATATATATATATATATATATATATTTAAATGGCCGGAATAGAACGCGCCGTGCAGCGATCGTTCGCGAATTTCAACCATTAACTTCAAATTGATGTAACGGGAGATCCGATTGTCGCATTCTCCTAAAACTAAAACCGTTGGGTTCGTATCGAAAGAAGCTTTCCAATGAATATAAGAGACTTGAAATCTAATGGTTGGATTTGGAATTATGTTCAAATCAAATTTGGAAAAGGTCGTTGTAAATGCAGTTCGATGGCCGTTATTGGAAACCGACTGTAAGGGGCTAAATAAAATTATTAAAAATATGGAAAAATTATGTAAAATCAAAATAAATAGTATAAAAAGAATTTGGATGAAAAATTCCAATTTTGTAAAGATAAAAATATATTTATCAAAATGAACTAGTTATTAACTAGAATAATAATCCAATGTTTTTAAATAAATAAATAGGAATTAAATAAAAGAATTGGATTTTGAATTTGTCATGAATGGTGTCTTAAATAACACTGTTCTTAAACCCCGTATGAAAAGAATAAATCATTTAATTAAGATTATTAGAGTTTCCACTTATATTTAGTAATTGGAATAAAATGGAATGTGAATTGGGATTATCGTGAGCGGTGTTTTTAAACGACATTTGTTCTTTAACCCAATTAACAGTGAAAATATAATTTGGAATTTATAAATCTTTTATTAAGATTTAAATGGAAATTTTCTAAAGTAAAGTTTTTCCAATTTAATGAAAGAAATTGGAATTGAATGGAATTCGATTTGGTAATAATCGAGATAAGCTTCTGTGAATGAAGACCGTTACTATATATGGAATTTAAAAGGCTTTGTCGTTATTCCATTTATATTATTAGTCTGATACGGAAATTTATATCAATTATATATTGATCTGATTTCTTTGAAGATTCCATATTTAATGGAAGATGATTTTGGGTTTATCGTGAAATGTGTTTTAAATGACATTGGTTCTTTAACCCAGTTAAAGATAAGATTAATTTCTTAAATTTGAATAATCATAAAGTAATGATTTTTGATATTAAAACCAAATTGGAGTTTTACTAAATTAGATTGAAATGGAAACGAGATAATTAGATTTATCAAATTCTTGAAATGATCGAGAATGGATTACCACCAGTTTTACTCCAGGTAATAGTTGAATCTTTAATTAGATTTGAATGTGAAATGGTAATTAAATTTACCGATAACACTGTGGGTGTTAGATATGTAGTACTGCCAGTTTTTCTCCATGGGATGAATAGGTTGGGATTGGGATTAATAATAGATGATTACTTCGGTATGGTTCGCTAATCCCGACTAGTTAAATAAATCTTTTGAAAATGATATTCATAAGAAGATTAAAGAATAAATCTAAAAGAATTTATTTTTGATAAAATTAAAAGGGAACCTTTCCCTAATAATGTAATATTCTGAATTGGAATGAGGCGTATGATTTGTTTTTAAAGCACTTGATTATAAAATACGCAAGTTATTCAGAAAGACCGGGTTTAACCCATTCTGAATAATTAATACGACGATCAAGAGTCGAAGATGAAGACGGTGGTTGAAGGCCGGAGATCTTCACATCGTTTAGATGATTACTGATGTCTTGATTGGGCCGTACACCCAAGACAAGGTAATAAGTGGTGATCGTCCAAGCGTACTTGAAGATCGATGGATATGCGAGGCCTCTCTCCTGTATTGGACATATGGAACGAGGAATATGGTGCCTCTGATTTCGTTCAGACCCAGAACGGACTTGTAAATGGGTAGTATGTCTGACGTTGTATTCCTTTATGTTGTATTCATTGATCTCTGCTAAATATATATCTGTTTGGTGGCAGAGAATTTATTCTCTTGCTTAGCACCCTTCTCTGAGACGTATGAGCTTAGAGGTTATATATTGGCAGAAATCAATGGTATGGTATGGATTGACAATATGGCATGCCAAGATGCAAATGATCAAGGCTTTTTATTGAAAAGTAGAGTATTATGGATGATGAACAAAGCATAGCTTTAATTAGCATAGCTTTGTGTATAGCATTACTTCGTTAGCTTCACACCCCGGTATGAACCAGAAATGGGAGAGGATAGTAGGGAGGGCATTTCGTTTCTTTCTAGCTAGGAGGGGTGTCAGGGTTTTGCAAGCCCGGACATTTTACTCATGTGGATGTTGCTTATTATTACTTGATGGATAGAGAGGTGCCTCGGATATTGTTATGGTCAACATTACTGACCAGATTTTACGCCCCATAGGGCGGGGAAACGCATGCTTAGGAATTATGAATCCACTATCGCACTTAGTGTGGACCAGCCCTTCATGTTACCTAGGTGCAGTTGCGACTGAATCATGAGGCTCGGGTTATAGAGTCTCGAAATTGGTAAGGATGGCCCCTTTCCTTGGTTCATGATGGAAATCCTACTTCCTATACGACATCATGTTGTTTTAATTGTAGAACTAGTATGGCGACATGATATATGGTACCCATGCCATCTTTGATTGATACATTTATATTCGAAGTTGTTTTTGACACTATGCACTTGTAATAATAATATCAAAATAATTTGTTTTATACGTATCAAGCATGTTTGGCTGTTATTAGGTAAAACTTTATCCTCCGGCTTGCTTTGCATTGCATGATAGGACCCGAGTCTTATAATAGCTTCATTTTTCAAAAGCATTGCATTTTTTTCATTTTAAACTAGGAATCATGTGGAGTAAACCCGTTCCGTGTTATATGGCGTGGTCCCATGATATCCCCACTTTAAAATTAAAGATTAACAACTGTTTTAGTCACACCAGTCCCATGACTGACCTGGAGTTTATTGTTTTAACCTAAACTCTGGGTGCCCATATTTTCTACACGGGCAGCTAGTAGTTTTGGTTTTGCAGATATTATATTCACAGGATCCTGGTTTATAGCTGAAGCGATATTCGGAAAGCTCTGTATTCGTGTATTCCTTCCAGTTGTGTTTTGTATTATTTTTCCTCTACTATTTAAATGTAATTTAAATCTCTGATATTGTATTTCTATTGTGTAATAATTTTTCATACTCTGTTATATTCTGGTACTTTGATGTAATTGTTGTAATAATAATAAAATGTTCTTCTGTTCGTGTTCTGATTTGTCGTGCTCTCAATTCAATCTGTACTTTCCTTTATGGGGAAGTTTGAGTCGTTTCACAAGTCATTTATGCAAATATCAGCTATTCCATGTTGATTGGCAACAATGTTTCCCTGGTCACCCACATGTTGTTCTTCATCGTTTAGGAGCTTCATAAAGCTTCATCAATGGATTAAAATGCAGACCAGTTGAATTGCATCTATTGATAGTATCACCGAACGAGTGGATATGAAACCCATGAAGACCAGGTGAGAGCCCTTCTATCTTCCCCCTAACTTGGGTATGCCTAGTGGCAGGATCGTGAATAAAGTGAAGTGAGCCCTTAATGAGGTTATTTGCTTCGCCATCGGCGATTAGCGCTACTCCTTTCAAGATGCTGTTGGTGCCATGGATTTGATTTATAGTATGGTTTGTCCAGCAAATCTGTTCTATCTGTGTAAAATACATACTTTATTTATTGTTTTTGGTTAAAAAAATTATATTATCATGCTTTACAAATAGTGCATGAGAAAATAATGTTCATAACATTCATTTAACTTTAAAATTCCATACAATAATGATTTTAAAATCCTGATAAAAATTTGTGCAAGGGAAATCAACATGTCCTTGAAAATGCTATAATCTATAATTCATATGATTTTAAAATTTGATATAATAAGATAATAATATTGTATTCTTATAATTCGTATAATTGGTAACTTGCAATATATATTGTACTTGTATCTAGTTGAAATATGCAATGCAAGCTTTAGTACTTAATCAATTGATTCTGTTTTTTAATATAGGGAGGCCTACAACTCAATGAGCATCTTGTTGTAGCTGCTCCAACTCAAGTAAGACACTATATTTATGTTAATACAAATTTTGTCCATGTGATATATAAAAGTATTTTACTTGCTTGTTATCCTTGGTGAAAATCTTTATCTGGTTTTACTTTGCGTACTAATTGTTTTGGTTATATTTGTTTGTGTTACATTTTTTTTGTAGAAAACATAGTGATCCTGTATCCAATTAAACCTGGGTGAACAAATAAATTTTAACTAAAAACAAACTGATTGCATATATGTTATCAATTTTAGGGATTTTATTCTTATCTAAAAACAAATTTTGCTATACATAGAAGCAAATTTTAACTTAAAACATTTATCTAACAACGCAAAATTTTTGTTCAAACACCTGTAAGATCATTTACTACTGTACATGATTTCTTTTTTCATTTGATTTTTTTCCTTTACATATGACATATCCTAAACGGCCGAAGCTTCAAGGAATGCACTAATAAATATTCACTCACAAATTTTGTGGGGATCATTTGATATCTTCTTCAATTCAGTTATAATTTGATTTTATTATCAATCATGTATAAGTTACTTTTTTTAAATATTGTAGTTTCATTTGTTAAACGTGTTTAAACACACGATAATGGAAAATTTCTGTTGTTTTGGATTTTATTTTTGGGAATGGGTTCAGTTGTTTACAAGATCAAAACAATCCAAAGTTGTATCCTTGATTAGTAAAAGTGTGCACTGTTTTACCGCTGAAACTAGTTGAGATTATTGTTATGGACTAAACATGCTTACATTGTGCATATGTTTGTGTATATATGCTATAAATTTTTATTTCTACTTATACACGTAAACAAAGCTCCTGTATCTGCACTATTAAAGACCTCCATGTTTGTTGACAACTTTGAACAATAAACTAACTTTAGGCATAATTTTAATTGTTATAACTTATTTCTATATCGAAAACTTTTTGCACTGTTAGATAAATGTTTTAAGTGGTTATCATTACTAGGGAGGCAATTGACTTCGATGAAGGGCATGACTTGCGTGAATAAAAGGTGAGACAAAACTAGAACAACTTTTAATGTGAAATAGGGGAAAGAAGAAACAACACTTTTCAGCTAGAATTGAATTAGGGAGCCTGGATCCGGTAGCCGAAGGAGTTGAAGAAGAGATTCATGTAGCGGAAGTTGTAAGAGGGTTCAAAATTCTAAGGATAACAGAAGATAATCTTGCTCAAGAATTAGGTATTCATAATTTTATCAACTGATTAAACACTGGTATTGTGGATATAAGTTCTGGAGTACTCATAAATTTTATGATGTTCATGTTCTCTAGAATTGGTTGAAGAAACAGGGCCTAGTCAAAACCAATTATAGCCTTTTCTGAACCCACCATCAGCAAAATCACCCAGTTTGTTCGCATGTAAGATATTTTTTTATCCTGTGAGTTTTCCTAAGGGCATATTGATTTACAGCTAAATAAAGATAATTACCGCTTATAGTTCTTTTTAACAGAAAATATATTCCACTACACCAGCAATTATCAATTTATGTCTTTAAACATTTTCTATAAATAATAACTTCCTTTTAGTTATTTTCTATAGAATATACATTCTAGTATAACAACACTTGTAAATTTATATCTTTAAACATTGCCTCCTGTATGTGCTAGAATCAACCTTTAAATTTACCTTTAAATATTTTTTAAAGGAGTTATAACTGTAGATAAGGTTTACCTTTCATTCTGAATGTTATTTATTCACTTATCAGTAAGAATTTTAACCAGCTTTATGTTTAATTTTCATCTCTCAAATTAAATATCATCCACAGTAGATGATTGATGAATGCAACACTAGTACTAATATAATTGTTGTCTAATACATCCTTTATCTTATTCAATGTTGAAAACAATGTACTGGCATTTCTAAAAATTAATCATGCTTTATAAAACTTAAATAAATTCCTGAAATTAATCATGCCTAATGGCTCAGTTTTACTAAACATTGTTGGCTCAGTTTTAAACTGAGCCGAGGCTCAGTAAAACTCAGACTCTTCAATGCATGTTTTCGATAATTTAAGCCATGCATCCCCATCTGTTTTCACATTCTCAAAGATCATAGAAAGCAATTTGATAAGGAATTGAACAAATGCAGAGTGTCCCTTGAGGCTCATGGAGTACTTGCTAACAATATATTGTAGTGCAGAATCAACTTGCCTACTATTCATGTCGAGTTTCTAATAAATCTTTTAGTAACTCGAGCAGTTTCTTCTATTGTTAGTTATAATTAATTTTTATAACAGGAGTCATGGATTAGTTTATTGTGGATCTTTTGCTTCACTTCCTACTTATTCTTTATCCTAGAAAACTATCTCATGCATGATTTTTTTCAATCCTTTTATCCCGACACAAATGAAAAACAACGATGTCAAAATTTAGATATTTTGTCTCAGTACTTCATCTATTTTTTATTTTGCTTCATTTGTGAGAAAATGTAGGCATGACCATTTTATTCCTAAATAATTCACGTTTATCCTTTTTATAAAGTAGGTCGCTTGGCTACCATGGCTTGAGAGCGCTCAATACTTATTTTCTTTGACTTTGGGTAATGCAATCAAAGGCATTTTAACATGAGTTTTCTTTACTGAGTGAAAAGGTAAAGTAAGGTGGATTCATTTTAGTTCTAATTTAAGGTATATCCTAACTTAAACTATTCAATACTGTTTCAGACAAACTATCTCAGTTTCAAATTACATTTGTTAATGAATATTATCTGAGACATGTTATCTCAGCATGACAATACTTGCTTCATATACGTTAACCAGTTCGTAACTTATTGATCATAATATATTTAACATAGGTACTCTATAAACTGTAGACACTAATGAAGAAAAAGCATATCTATTTATGAGTGATCTTTAAGTTGTTTACTTGATTAGTAGATATGTCATTGTAAGGATTTGTTTTTGGTTGTTGATGTATGTATGTACGTACGTACGTACGTACGTACGTATGTATGTATGTATGTATGTATGTATGTATGTATGTATGTATGTATCACCTTAGTGAAAAATGTTCCATTGTAACTTGTTATTTCGTTTTTTAATAAAAATGAGCGCATTTATATTTTGCAAGCACTCGTGGAGGAATAAAACATAATTTGGAATGTAATGGCAAAGAGAAAGCAAACATGTGTGGCATTGACAATGATCTTGTCTTTAATGTTTTTGGAATGTGACGAGTGCATTTATATTTTATAGTTTGGACATGATATTATGGTATTTTGAAATCAGAAACATGTTGCTCATATTTGAGTATTATGGAAATGTGACATTATTGAATTTGAGATATGGAAGTGTACTAAATCTTGTATTGAATTGATATGTTGAATTATATATGTGATATGAAAATCATAAAGATATGTTATATTCGTTTGTTTTGATAATTTTAATATTAATTGTGCAAAAATAGAACAGAACTGAATTTCATAATGTGATGCATATTAATGTTACCAATTTATGTATAACAACATTTATAAGCGTTAGTAGGATTATGATACCGACACTTATAAGTGTTACTATATCTTATAATTCCAACATTTATAAGTGTTACAATGAATATGTCTGTAACACTTATAAGTGTTACAACATCTTCTGGTTTCAACACTTATAAGCGTTAGCAATTAGTCTATTTGTAACACTTATAAATGTTACATTATCTTATGGTTCCAACATTTATAAGCGTTAGCAATTATTCTGTTTGTAACACAAATGTTACAAATATGGCTGGCCAATTCCTCACAGGCCATTGGTAACACTTAAAAGTGTTACAGAAATTATTTGTAATACTAATACTTGTTGGTAATCCCCTATTTTGGTGTAGGTACCTCACACGCCACCCCATTAATGTCCCTTCTTTCAATTACTTCATGACACTTATATGCTATGTTCATGTGTAAGAGATGCGAGGTTTCGTATTATATGCAAAGTAAACTCTTTTCTTCTTTTTTTGGTATAGCCGACCGGTTTTTATAGTGTTTTGTAACACTCTTTTATTATGATTAATAATAAAATTACAATATAATACAGGTGACTGTAGTTAGCAGTCAACTAATTCGGTTTTTAAGGTGGACCGTCCACCGCTAACAGAGTTTATAGTGTTCCGTCCACTCTACCTAGACAGGCTTAAGGCAATGCAGCTAGCTAATACACTAGACTACAATTTACATATGACTACTACACAAAGTATAGAAAGACATAAAATTACATATCAAGCTTACCACGCAGGGTGGAAAATATCCAATCATAGCTTAGAACAGCTTACATGTTAAGGTCAGCAGAAAGCCTGGTAGACCGAAACGAGGTACATAAGTATTTTCTTGAGCCACACAGAGAAATAGTGACCCGAATTTTCATACAGCTACAATAGACCACTGTAGAAGATAACATGGAGGTAGGTGTATATGACATCCTCAAGTAGACAAAACCAAGCAAGAAGACACCACTGCTGAGTCTCACCAGAAAATACTGACAAGACATAATTGATTATGGCATTGCCTCAGGCACGGCTTGCCCAGGATCATAGCATGTGATAATTCCATGAAAACATAACTTGACTCTATATCACAGAGGGGAGGTCTAAAATCAATGTCAACCAATAAAAGGGCATAAGCAATCGAGAGCACTGGGGCTTCACCTGTTTGCTATGCATTGATGACCATATTTCAAATCGAAACCATCAGGTTAGGAAAGTGACATATAATCCATACTACCACAAAAAAGGCTCACTCAACAGGCAAAAACCCATCTTCACCACTGACCTTCAAACCACTCAACAAGTCGAATTCTTCATACTCAACAAAATCATAAACCAAAATGAATAACCAACACAACCGACACAACTTTCACAATGCCAAGCCAAAACCTCATTAAGCTAGACATATCAGATCTATACCCCCGTTCTGCTGAGATCTCAGTCAGGTATGTGGACATAGAGTGGAACTCAGTACATAAACTTAGCATAACAGAAACATTGTAGAAGGTGAGTCGTGATAGCTTCATAAAGGTTTAGACTTTGTTGCATCTGAAGAAACACCTCGTTGAGCAAGACTGTTCAAGCCCAAGCAAGCCGAAACTAGATCTAGAAACCAGATATGTCCACCACACCTAGATAAAGAGAGAAAAGCAGCTGCGAAAGCAAGGAGTTACCGCTGAGGAGAGGAAATTGGAGTGGAGTATGGAGCTTCGAGAGTGAGTGGTTTAGATCTGGAAAAGAAATTAAGGTTAGTGAGGTCCCACGCACAACGAAAACAGGGATAGAAGGAGATGAAGTGATCTAGAGAGGCATTGTTAAATGAAGAGATAGAGAGGTAATGATGAAAGAGGGTGAAGAAATTGAGTGCGTGTATCCTTGTCGCCATTAACGAGACCTCACCAGCCGAAGCCGCTTGTGACGATGAAAAAAAGTAAACTCTTTTCATCTTTTCTTAAATACATTTTTTGATCTTTTATTTGTTTAATTGATCTCTCTATTAAATTCTTACGTATATGTTATCATACACATATTAATATGCATAGTATATTGCATATTATTTATATCTTTGCACAAATTCCATTCATCAAACCATTGTGAATCCAAAATCCCTTTATCAGTCATATTTTCAATTTTTAGTTGAACAATTTTTTTAAGTAAACAAAAACTGAAAATAAATTTCTTATCATATTTAAATAATTAAAATATGCTTATTTAGGTATTAATACCTTATTAAATAGTGTTTAACAATTATTTACAAATTTTGAGTTTTTACTAATAAAGTGATATCAATTTTTCTTACATTTTCAGGTTACTTAAATTTCTTTATAAAACTTGTTCACCATTGATATGTTATCTAAACAATTATTTGAATAATTATAATAATAATTTAATCCATAATTCTTTATTTAAGTACATAAATCAGTTATTGAATATAATATCCTTATTGATAATGTCATCGATACATTTAATTTTTATAAGTAAAATATAATATTTTATTTTATATTTTTGTTCAGTTATGAAAATATGTGTATGTTTGTAGAACCATTCATGATCCTCATGCATAAAAAGCCTCTTTATTGATAAAATGGTTTTAGCCACTTTAGCACTATTTTCGCTAAGGAAATATTTTCCAAAATAATTTACCAAGATGAGTATATCATCATTATTATCACTTTAAACTTGATTATTAATTAGAAATAATCCATATTTTAATATTTAAAAAAATTCAAGAATTTTTAATTAAGGTGATAATATTCCAAGTTGTTATATTCTACCCTTTAAAAGGATTTCAGCCTCGAAATCACATAAAGACAACCCAAGGTCCCCTTAGAAAGAATTCTCTTGTAAGATATATAAAGATCATTCATATGCAATATCTGATTTGATCTTTATTCAAATTTGCAGCTTCTCTTTCCGAACTAACATTGATCCTCCAATCATCTAGTGTGAATTCCGATCAGGCTCTTTGATCAGAAAACTTTACTTTCCTTGCATATTACACAACTGTGATGGAAAACTCAAGAACTCAATCACAAACCTTAAACAATATTCTTCGTCAAGAATCAAGCGATGAATCCTTTTTCAGACTGGTGTAAGCACCACAAAGTTTCGTAGTAAAATCCAAATCAAGACTAGAGTAAAAACGATATACGTGCAACTTACGAGTTTTACTACCGGTTTCAATTTCACATTGAAATAGTTTTTCATTTACTCAAGTCTGTACACATTTTTTAATTTAATTTTATACTTGTATAATACTTCATTTTGTCCTATGAATATACACGAGTATCATGTTCTTTTTTTGGACAACTATGCTCAACAAATGAAACATTACTATGCTTTTCTACCATCAGACAATAACTAAAGCCATCATGGATTTTATTGATACTAAATGAAATGTTAAGTCCTCGTATAATCTGTTTATCCAAAAGTTCCCTTTTGAAAGCTTAACCTAACTTTAGTAAAAGTTACTTATTAATATCTTTTCCTTTATAATTTTCTTAATTTCCATTCATACCTATAAAAGTTCTTACAATTTGACTTTTGATACATCCCACAAAAGTTATTACTTAACGAGTTACAACAACTTTAAAATCTGATCCTGTTCTTCAGAATCTGGCCAGGCTTCTTCGTGCCAAAAATCCACCTCAAAGGATATTTCCTCGGAATCTGCTTAATTGAACTATTATATAAACTAGATTTTATATCTTCACAAACATTTCAACATTGCTAAATCAATTTTTAGGTTTTCAGTTGTCCAAAATCGTTGAAAATCTCATATCATTTAATCATTGGAATTTACCAAGGTACTTATTATAAGACAATGCATATCATATGTATTATTTAATTTGTTTACGATATTTCTTGCAAATATGAAGTTTCATCTTCAATTAATTCAATATATAACCATTTAAAATTCTTATCCATTAAAGGCAATTTATCTCCATTATCATGTATTTCCTTTCAGCGCTATTATAGATATCTTATTGCCAAACTATAAAATTCTAATCACAAGACGACCAAGCAATAAAAGGGACAAGCATACAAATATGGGTAAATTAATGGTCAATATGGGACAACAATTAGCATGTACCGACGATAATCAAGCATGAGACATTGATTAGGGTAAATAATTCGTCGTTGCGTCCAATGCTAGATAGATGCCCATCTGATGGATCTGCGGATGGTGATTCATATAGTGTGGTTTCACGTCCAAGCGGGTTTTCAGTTAGTATAAGGGGAAATTTCCATGTTAGTTTGATGGTAGATAGTGGAGGCTAATCATCAGGGTAGAAGTAGGAGTCGATCCTAATGGTACTTCAATTGTAGCAACTGGCATGTAATAATCAGCTTGAACAATCAACTAGGCAAATTATATAAGAATTTACCCTAAGTAATGCACAGACACTTTACCCTTATTACTCTAGAATTGCTATCAAGTCTATTATCTCTTAATTATTCAATTTTTAGTAGACACTTCCATTTGTCAAACTTTATATCTGACCCACTCTCCATTCTTTTCTCCTCCACTAGGCTCATAGAGCAGAGAGCGATACAAGAAAATTCAACTGTTCATCTTGGAATTTTTTATTCTCTTTTTGTTAATGTATTTTCTCCTTCCTTTTGTCATTCTATATATTTTTTGTTTGTGTTGAAACTTGAAGAGTAATGTTTGTTTTGTACTTTGATATGGCTTTTGAGACTGAGATTGCATGACATTTGAGTTGTTATGATTTGTTTCGAATAAAGTTTGATTTTTGAATAATTAGTTATTTTATTTTGAAATGTTTCCGTTGTAACTATTTTTATGTCTTGGGGTTCTTAGTCTTTGCGATAATTTTATTATACCTAGATGCTTCATATTTCTTAGCATGACTTGTTCGGGGTGTGCTAAGAGGTGCGGGTTATTCCATACCCTCTCATGATCATACATATCAACATAAAATGAGTTTTTAATCTTTTCCAATAATTTGTGTAATTAACAGATGCATTTATTATAAGTAAGACTTGATTGTGCAATTAACTAACACTGCTTAAACAACAAATTATATACAACATCTAACTCACTTGTAAGCTCTCACAGAAATGATAAGAAATCAAAAATAAAATCTACTTTAAGCATGCTCTATTTATTACTGAATCAATAACATAGAGTATCAAATTTTGATTATGAGTTAACATTTATTATAACATTGAGAATTGAGAAGATTCAAATAAAAGGTTTCATTACTGTAATGATAATTGTACATGAGTTATTAGATACAAAGACTTGTATACATAACAAAACATGTAACTTTCACTTACTAGAAATAAAACTATCCTAATATAACAACAATAATATGAGGCCGCCCATGCTTCAAAACTTTCGAGGCCCTTATGCAATGTGGCCCATGTATTTGATGATCGTATCGTATAACCCATATACGAAAATATCCTCCCTCAAACTCAACTAAGGTTTCTTCATTTCTTCCATTCCGCTGTCATCACTTACTTTCAGCTGTTTTCTTAATTTGATACAATTCTTTGTCGAAAGTGTTTTTGTAAGCACATACGCTCTCTGATAATACGTAGGAGCATGGCAAACCATTAACTTCCTGCTTGCATCCTTTCTCGAATGAAGTGCAAATCAATTTCCAGATGTTTTGTTCTGGAATGTTGAATGGGGTTAAGTGACAATAATACAGTGCTCCTGTTATCATACCAATCAACCGGTTTCCTTTTTGAGGCAAACCCTACTTCTTGCAAAAGCGATTCAATCCATGAGATTTATGTTGCTTTACTTGCAAGAGCTCAATATTCAGCTTCGATGCTCAATCTTAAGGTGATTTATTGCTCCTTCATACACCACGAGATAATATTCGTACCGTGAAATACACAGTAGCCAGATATGGATCTTCTATCATCTAAATCATTTGCCCAATTAGTGTCGCTAAACCCCTATAAGGTTAAATCTTTATTTGCTTTTAGACTAATTCCATAATGCTTTGTTCCTTTTAAGTACCGCAAAAATTTTTTGACTGTTATCCATTGTTCAGATAGGGGATTTTGCATATATTGACTCAGTTTATTTATGCTGTAACATATGTCCGGTCTTGTAATTGTAGCATACTGTAGTGCCCCAATTACACTTCTGTAATGCTTTGCATTGTTAATAGCTTCCCCTTCGAGTTTTGACAGTCATAAAATATCGATCATAGGTGTTAGTAATGATTTGGCTTGATGCACGTTGGTTCTCTGTAGAACTTCAGTGATGTAATTTTGTTGAGATAAGAACAATTCATCTTCATTTTTCCTATTGATCTGAATTGCTAAGAAATAACTCAACTCACCCAGATCCTTGATAGCAAAACTCTAATCGAGTGTTTGTATAACTCTGTTGATTTCTTGACTGTTTTCTCCAGTTATCAACATGTCATCCGCATAGACAAGAATATAGACAATTCCTTGGTTATTTCTTATCATATATAAAGAGTTATCTGATTTTTCCTGTGTAAAACCAATGTTTAATAAAGTCATTTTCAATTTTTCAAACCATGCCCTCGAAGCCTGTTTTAGACCATATATTGCTATATGCAGTTTACATACAAATTGCTTGTCTCTAATATTGGTTTCATATCCCTCTGGTTGATGCATGTAGACATCTTCAGTTAATTCACCATTCAAAAAATCATTATTGACTTCTAATTGCCAAATGTTCCAATTTTTCTACAAAGCAATAGTTAGAATAATCAAAATTGTTGAGCATATCCTTTTGCAACTAGTCTTGCCTTGTATTTTTCAACTATCCCATCTGCTTTTCTTTTTATTTTGTAAACCCGTCTGCATCCTATAATGTTTTTGTGAGTGGGTGGTGTGACCAAACTCCAGGTTTTGTTTTTAATAAGTGCTTCATGTTGACTATCCATTGCCTTTTTCCAATTTTCAAACTTTGCTGCATGAGTATTTTTGACACGCTTTTTAGCCAAAGCTATCACACGTCAAGTATTTGGTTAGCAACGCGCTCAAGCATAAAGAATGTCTACTACAAGGCTTTGCACTATGAGTCTTAGGCGAACCATCAACCGAGCCGAAGGTGACCAGTCAGCGGGTCCAGGGCCCCACAGTCCCGGCGGCGATCGACCTAATCGGTTAGGTCGAACAAGTGGGCACCGCCCGGTTCATTCGATTTCCGTAACGTGAGTTGAGATTTTCGTCCCCATCCAGTGTCTCAGATCCCTCCAGAGCCTCGCCTCCCAGGATTTTCAGATCCCGACCCTTCTCCCTTTATTGTATCCCTTGGAGGGGTACGAAATTTCATATCCCTCATAAGCATATGGAATTTTGTATCCCGATACGAAATTTCGTATCTCCTAATGGGTATGAATTTCGTAGCCCTCACTAGGGGTACGAAAATTGTACTGTTTGGCACTTCTAGGATCCAAAAATATGGGTTGTGGGCTCCATTTCCTACTTACTCCCACCTAACCTCCTTCCTATAAATACCCCAACCCTTGGTCTTCATTTGGAGGCTTCCCCTTGGAATTTTGGGACTTCTAGAGCTCCAAACACCCATTAATGGCAACCACCTTCTTCTTCTTGGCCGTTGGAGATGGCAAGGATAATTAAAACGTGGCATACACGTTTTCCTTCAACACTTAGACATTTACAAGGATAATTATGCTACATTTAGGCTCTTTTGGACTTCTTGGACATTAAGGATAAACTTGGACATAGTTGACCAAGTCAACTCATCCAAAGGAGGAAGAAGAAGAACATTGTTATTCTATTGTAATGCTTTGTACTCGAACATCATCCAAACTTTTAAAGCATTGTAATCGGATATCATATGATGAATGATCATTATAAAGTGGACATAGGCGTTAGTGCCAAACCACTATAAAAGTTGTGCCTCCCGCATTTACTTACTTTACTGTGTTTTTACAGTACACATCGCGGTTAGCGTGTACTGAATTAAGCGATAATCCGCCAGACAACATTTTGGCATGCCAGTTAAGGGACGCACTGCTTTCACCCGTGCTATGGATTATTTTCTTGAATTCATCTTCAGCCATCTACTTCGACTGAATTTCTCGCTTCTCATAAAGTTATTCGAGCGTAAGAAGCTCGGCGCTATAACCGAAACTCAAGGCGCAAAAGGGTAAGGAAATCAAGAACTCTCCTCGACTGGACCTACATCGAACTACATCACTCGAGAAGACATCGATGGAATGGTTAAAAACTTAGATACAGATTTGGACACTCGACTCAAGCGACAGGAAGATGCCTTCAATACCTTTCTCGCTCATATCGAAGACAAGATAAGGAACACTCTAAGGCCAACATGCCAGGTAGATATTATCGGGACGAGCACCAACGTTCCTCCGCTTACGACTCGGGACTTGGGGGCAACCCCCAAGCTAATTAGTAGGCCGACGCTGCTCCTCGGAACGGTGTCGGTCCCGCTACACTCTGAGGCACCCATAATCCCGACATCGCTCCATCCCCTAATGATGCTTTGGTTGGTCAGGTTGCGAGCTCCGCAATTGGAAATGTTGCCCCAGCACCAATGCGCTCAGCTTTGGATGGTAGTGCTCCCACGGATCCGGGGGTCAGGATTGCACCCAATGTGGCATGACAGCTCAAGTTGGAATCCAACCAGAATTTCTTCTCAATCAACCAATTCCCAACTTGGACTTGAACACTGGGGGCACCAGTGCCACTATGGACAGTCTAAACCAACTGCTTGCTTTCGAAAATGGGTTAAAGATCGCGGATGTCATCCGTTGGTACACTCGAGGCGGTGCTTCTTCTACGGACATGGATTGTGTGACTCGTAGTCCACTTTTTATGGACATCAGGAACTCTCGTAACCCATCTGATATCAAGCTACTAGTCTTGGATCCCCATGATGGTCGCAAGATCCGACCGCTCACCTCATGAGATACATTCGACATATGGAACTTCTCTCAGCTTCGGAAAATATCGTGGCCAAGTGCTTTTCGCTCTTCTTAACAGAGGTAGCAGCAATATGGTACAAGCAGCAAGTGCCAAACTCCATTACTTCTTACTATGCTTTGATTTCCTGATTTATGGAGCGGTTTAGAGTCAACATAGCTCGTCCGAAAAGCGTCATGACTCTCAATGGCATTAAGCAGAAGTCCGACGAGACTCTATGAAAATTCTTGAAATGGTTCAATGTTGAAGTCGCTTTGGTCAACAGACCTAACCCTTCCATGGTTTTAATGGCCGCAGTGTCCGGTGCTCTAAATAAGTCTGAATTTAGGACTTCCTTGCACCGGGACCCACCTAGGGATTTTTGGGAATTATATTTTAAAGCTGAAAGGTTCCTTCGGGAACAAGATGTGAAGGCCGACAACAGCAAGACGGTTGTCGATGTTAATGCTGTCAAGGATGTGAAATCGTCCATTCTGGAAAAGCTAAAGATTCTGCTCAACAACCGCCTTCGGGGAATGACCGCAACAGGGCTAATAGGAAACATAGGTTCCCGACCTACTCAGAGCTTACTCACACTCTCGAGGAGATCTACTGAGAAGTTCAGCCTATTAATCCCTTCAAAAAGCCTCTCGATAATTAAGAGATCCTAACCGATACTGCATATTTCATGATACTGATAGTCACAATACAAACGAATGTCGTCATCTCAAGAATGCTACTGAGGAACATGTCAGAAATAGAGAGCTGGCACGATTCATTCGAACTCGGGCTAGGATGCCAGGACAAGCATAACCCCCTCAAAGTAATCAAGATAGGCCTGGGACTAGCAACCATCCTGGTGGCATCATCATCATCAACTAAGCCTCTCACTGGCTCTGATGCCTTGGGTCCAAGCCTCCCAAGCATCAATATCTTATAGCTTTCGGTATTTTGGTCTCCTAGTTCTCCGGTCTTCTAGTCTTCTTATGGTTTTCTATGGCTCTCAAATAATGTGCTCCTCACTTATGGTTGTCTCATTCTGGCTCTCTAGGCTCGGTTATTTGGGCTTCGGCCCATAGCATTGGCTTTAAGGACTTTAGTCCTTTGGATGTATCCTTCCTTTTGGTTATTATGGTTATTATGGTTGTAAGATTGTTGAGTCGGCATATTCATGTATGGGAGTTGCTATAATCCCTAGGCATGATCTTTGCTCGACAAAACACCATCACCCTTTCTGGTTATTAATGAAAAGTTTACTTTTCTCGGCTTTGAATTGTGAATAGTTATGTTTGTTTACCTATGTAATAGGAATCGGCGAGATCCTATGCATGCTCTTCACAAATAATAAACTATTCGCTTTCGTTTACGAATGAACTTGGAATCAAAAAGCATCCAAGTCCGCCTACCCATGCACGGGGGCAGGCTAGCTCCCTAGGCAAGCTCTTTGTGGATGATAGATCCTTGGGTTTTCTTTGGATTTTACTACAAAAATCCCCAACTTTAATAGAATTACTTCGCAAAGTGAGGACGTTTACTTGTGAAGCATGAAATCAATTATGGGATTGCAAACTCTAAAAAGCATCTGGCTATCTTGGCTTCACGTCCTACTTCAACGAGATCGCCTTGACTTATGGCGAGTGATGGATCATACACGATCCTGCTCATTTGGATTAGTGGGTCGCCTTGTCAACGATCTTGGATTATATCTGGTGGACTTGTCAGTAACACGACATGAATACCCACTCATGACTATCTTGGCCTCTTGGCCTACTTCGATAAGGTTGCCATGACTCTACTTGCCAAGGTTATCTCGCTAATGCGAGATTTCCTTGAATGCCATCTGCCAAGGTTATCTCCCTAATGCGAGATTTCCTTGAATGCTGCTTTCCGAGGTGATCTCGCTAATGTGAGGTTTCCTTGAATGCTACTTGTCGAGGTGATCTCGCTAATGCGAAATTTCCTTGAATGCTACTTGCCGAGGTCATCTCACTAATGTGAGATTTCCTTGAATGCTACTTTTCTAGGCCATCTCACCAATGTGAGATTTCCTTGAATGCTCTGACATGCCTTGGCCATCTGACCAACATGAGATCGCCTTGAATGCAGCCTATCAAATATGTACGATGACCTGTGGCTGTCGGTAACACGGAAAGATCACTTATCTATGGTTATGAGCATTCCTTTTCTATGCTGGTTACTGGGCTCCTCCATTCCCTCGGATATTATGGCATTATGGTTTTCTGATTCATATGATCCGAAGCAATCATGGATTCCTGGTTTATCGGCTTTGGTTTTTTGGATAATACGATCCGACGTGATCGTGGCTCTTTAGTTTTATGGATATAGAAGCTCGCTACGGACTTTTCCCAGTCTTGGTTTCTGGATTTCTCTTCTGCTCGCAGAACACATCTTCCTTGGATCAAGCAAGACATGTTTTGAGGGGAAAGTGTTGACATGCTTTTTAGTCAAAGACGTCACACGTCAAGTATTTGGTTAACGACGCACTCAATCATGAAGAATGTCTACTACAAGGCTTTGCACCATGACTCTTAGGTGAACCGGTAGCCAAGCCGAAGGTGAGCTGTTAGCGGGTCCGGGGCCCCACAGTCCCAACGGCGATCGACCTAACCGGTTAGGTTGAACAAGTGGGCACCACCCGGTTCATTCGATTTCCACGTATCCCTCGGAGGATTACGAAATTTCGTATCCCTCCAGGGGATACGAAATTTCTTATCCCCTGAGGGGTACGAATTTTGTACCCCTCACCAGGGGGTACGAAAATCGTACTGTTTGGCACTTCTGGGATCTAAAAATATGGGTTGTGGGCCCCATTTCCTGCCTACTCCCACCTAACTTCCTTCCTATAAATACCCCCAACCCTTGGCCTTCATTTGGAGGCTTTCCCCTTGGAATTTCGGGACTTCTAGAGCTCCAAACACTCATTAATAGCAGCCAACTTCTTCTTCTTAGCCATTGGAGATGGCAAGGATAATTAAAACGTGGCACACATGTTTTCTATCAACACTTAGATATTTACAAGGATAATTACGCTACATTTGGGCTCTTTTGGACTTCTTGGACATTAAGGATAAACTTGGACATAGTTGACCAAGTCAACTCATTCAAAAGAGGAAGAAGAAGAACATTGTTATTCTATTATAATACTTTGTGCTCGAACATCGTCTAAACTTGTAAAGCATTGTAACCAGATATCATATGATGAATGATCATTATAAAACGGACGTAGGCGTTAGTGCCGAACCACTATAAAAGATGTGTCTCCCGCATTTTCTTACTTTAATGTGTTTTTACTCATATACATCGGGGTTGGCGTGTGCTAAATTGAGCGACAACTTACTGGTTCAACCTCATTTACTGATACATTGTACAGTTTGGGTTTGAAAATTCCATTTTTGACCTAGTAGTCATATGTTGTCCAACTTGTAACTATTTTGTCTGATTTTGGTCACTAAAATTAGTGCTTGTTGCGTCTGTATTGTTGTTGTTTTCTTCAGCTTCGTGCATATTACTGTGTGCTCCCTCTATGCTAATAATATTCTCATTTGTTGAAGCAGTGATTTGATCACTGAGAATCGTTTGTGTATTAACACTGCTTTCATCTTATTTCTCTTCACAGTTTCTCTCTGTTAATTGTTCTGCAAGCATTGGTATTGTAGAAATTCTTATGCCTAAATATTGATTATTTCCTTCTTTTGTTTTTTTCTTCTCTGCATATGGAAAAACATTTTCATCAAAGATAACGTGTCTTGATATAAAAACCCTACCATTTTTATCTAAGCACTTATAACCTTTCTGGTTTTGAGGATAACCAATAAATGTGCATGGAGTAGCTCTCACGCTGAGTTTATATTTATTGTAATCTCTCAAACATGGGAAACACGGACACCCAAAACACTTGAGGAGTTTGTAATCTGGTTTATCATTAAAAATCATTTCAAGTGGGGTTCGATTATTCATATTTTTGTTGGTAACTTGTTTATAAGATGCACAGAAGTATTGAATGCCTCATTCCAATATTTCATTGGTAACCCCGCTTGAGATAATAAAGTTAAACCAGTTTCCACTATGTGTCTGTGTTTTCTCTCTACCAACCCATTTTGTTCAGATGTATGAGGGTAAGTGAGTCTGTGTTTTATGCCTCTTCTGATAAAATAATTTGTATGTGGATTGAACTCACCCCCACCATGTGTTTGTATCATTTTTACACTACAGTTGGTATGTTTTTTCTATGAAAGTTATAAATTGAATAATTGTATTACATATATGTGACTTGTTTTTAAGCATATATATCAAAGTATACCTTGAGTAAGCATCAACAAAGAATAGGTAGCACCTGTGTCCTTGATATGAATTCAGTGGTGCTGGTCCCCACAAATCAGCTGCTACAAGCTCCAGTGGCTTGTTTTATATCATTTCAGAATTACCAAAGGGAAGTTTGTGGCTTTTGCCAAGTTGGCAGTGTGTGCAAGTGTGTTTAATAGGTATATTATTAAAAGAAATATTATTACTATTTAAAACAATTCATATAGTCTCTAAATTAGGATGCCCAAGCCTTACATGCCAAGTTTCTATTGCATTACCATGATTACTATTACTATTACTACAATGATTACTATTAAAACTATTATTACTACTGGCATCTACATTGTTGCACCAAATTTCTTTACTCGAAGCATTTCCAGTCTTCAAGTTCCCAAATTTGTAAAGCCCACCATGCAGATTACCCTATAGTAATATCTATTGGCTTAGTAAATCCTTAACTAGGCAAAATCTGAGAAGAAATTCAAAATATACATAATTATCATTAGCAAATATTGAAACAGATAATAGATTTTTGTTAATAGTAGGAACCCTAAGTAAATTATTTAATTTCAGTTGCCTCTTTCCTGATATAATTCCTTTACCAATGTGTGTAATACTAGCAGTTTGACCATTACCTATGTGTAAAGACTTCATACTTGAGTAGCTTTTACTTCCAATGTTTAGATTTTGAAGATTGTTTGTGACATAGTGTGTATCTCCCGAATTTGGATACCATTCATCTAAATTGACCTCATTAGTCATGTCTTTATTGTTAGTGCTTTGACCTTTGTTGTTGTCATTATTATTTCGGTTTTTGTTATTGAAAGCTGCTAAGTTTGCTCATGCCCCTCTCTAACATGTGTTGTTTTGTTTGGGTGGTGGTCCATTTGCATCAGTGTTGTACCTGAAGTAACACTTATTTGTTGTATACCTAATTTTTTCACACATTTGACACTTTACTCTATTGCTGTTGTTCCATCTTCCTCTGCCACTGTGACGGCCCGCCCCGCACCAGCCGACATTTCCAATGAAAGAGCGCTGTGCTAGTGTCCAACTGGCACGGGATGGTCGCCAAAGAAAGGGAAAATAAGAGAACTTACTGGTGAACTATCAAAGAACCTGTAGAATGTCTCACAGCGCATGGGATAAAATACAATAACAACATACTTGACATAAACAGGCGAGACAGTGCATAAGCTGAAAACTAAACATCATAGCAGTGGAAAATCCAAATACAGCTTATGTTCCACATCATTATTATTACAACTTTAAAACTGTCTCTAAAGTAAAAGAAAGGAAGGGTGCACCACTAATGCCCAAAGTAGTGACCAGCAGCGACACAGGGAGAATATATATATATCATACGTGGAAGCCTCTTGCTCGTCTCTGGTACAGCTACTCATGCATACCACCTAACCTGTTTCTAGTCTGCTCGTGAGAGCACCCAGAGTAATAAGAAGAGACATAAAACTCTGGGTCAGACAAAAAGTCTGGTATGAGCGATAAGCAGCTAAACAGAACAATAACAGGTATACTAAACCATACCTGAACCTGGACCTGCAACCAAAGAGTTAGCACTACATACCGTACAATACTCTAAGGTGCCACTGAACAGTTGGTGTAAAGGTAACGGGGGTGGGGGTGTGCATGTCATAATGATGGAAAACAAATCAAACATAGCAGCCATCCTCACATCTCTCACTTAGTGCGTAAAGTATACGATATCCACCACTGTCAATCACTAGACCCATCGAAGTAGTGACGGAGTTCGACTTGTACAACTACTGCTACTACCAAGATTACCCCATGGAGTCATGACCAAATCTTTACAAATGACCCCACTTCATTGGTCTATAGCTCTTTAGTCGTACCTAGGCCACTGTGGCCCTGAATCCGTTCACGTACTCCCTACACATAGTGATCCAAAGTTATAGACATCGACAACCCCTTAGCACACGTCCTGCAGCAAAGCCCAACTCATGAAGTCGACTCATTGGTTCCCAACTGGATCCTGAGTACAAACTTCCCACTTGGACTACCTTTGCATCTCGGGTTTTGGTCACATCGCCTTCTTCTCCGGATCGGTCTTCATTTCTTCACTTCCCTGCTTTAGGTCGTGGTCATCAGCTCCTCGGTTCGGATCGGAATACCCCATACGGGTCGGGTCGTGCTCCTCCAGTAATTCGGGTCGGGATCCACCTCTCCAAGCAGTTCGGATCGTGGAGAGCTCCGGATCGTGTTTACCCATCGGATCGGGTCGGAGCTTCTGAATCGGATGGTGCAAGCAGCTCTCGTGGAAGGAGGCTCGGATCGGAGGACTTCAGGTCGTGGCCCAAACATTGGTTTATGATCCTCCTTGGCCATTGGTTCCTTAGCTCCTGAAGCAGTTCGTGAGTGGCATCGGTTCGGATCGTAGGTAGATTCCCGGATCACCAGCTCGTCGAGGCGCTTCGGTTCGGGTCGAGCTTCCCCCATCCGATCCGGTCCTACACAGTTTCCTGCACTTTGTCCAGCAAGCTGTTTACGCCATTCGACGATGTTTTCGACCAATCTAACACTTCTAAACAATCACAAATCATACCATACAGTCATAGCAACATATATAATCATCCACAAACAGCAAAACAACAATCATAGCATGTAAAATGGATCAAACATACCCAAAACCCCACATTTTCCCTTAAGCATGTTTAGGCAAAACTAATGATATGACTAGTAAAACTTAACCAAATCAACCCAAACTTCTAACAAAGGTCTAAAACATCATTTCAAATTTTATAAATATTTTTCCAAAATTTTATCATGTCTAATTTCGTTAATCGTCACTAATTACCCATAATTAACCGTAATTAGTGCAAAACTATGCAAATCACTCACCTTGGCCACAAATAAAATACCAAATCTGAAATAATTCTCTATTTGGCGCTGTTCCCAATGCAACACAGCAGCTCTATCTCAATCCCTATGCTAATCCGCCTCAATTTGATGTTGCTAAGCTTAATCCTTGATTAGAAAGTGATTTGGAGATGTTTTAGAGGTTGGAGGCCATTATTAGGGTTCTTAGGAGGTAAATGGCGGCTAGAAAACTGAAATGAAATGGAAATCTAACTCATTTCAGCCTCCCCATAACCCTAATCCCGAAATGGGTTATAGGCCCATTTACTAATCACCTCATTTGGCCCGGTTAAGCAGTTTTTCGCCATCTGAAACTTGTTTCAGCCATATCTCCCAAACGGTGAGTCCGTTTGGCTAATGTGACCACTCTACGGAATTGTAAACCATCATCCGGAGCCAATGGAAGTGGTTTCAGATCAAAACTCCTTTCCAATCAAAAGTTAGGGCGAAAACAGTATCAACTATGGGCAAAACGGTCATTTAAAAATCGGCAAAAATCATGAACATGGGAAATGACCCCAATAGCTGTCTCCCAAAGTTACATGACTGTACGACTCCGTATGTGAAAGAAATAAATATTCTACGATCCTATGATGCGTAGAATGCGGGTCGTTACAGCCACGCCTTCTTTGTGGTGGAAAGCCCCTTTGAGGTTGAAATCCTCTTTGGTACTAGTTTTATGGTTTGTTTGCATTGTTGTTGTTCCTTTGTGGCTGTTTGTTTTTGCAACAGCAAAGTTTGCAGAACTTTCCCCTTGTGCAGTCTTTCTTTGATCGATTCTTCCTTCGTGAGCCAGTAGAGCAGATCGAACAAACTGCAAAACAGGTATGCCTTGTTGTGTTGTTATAGCTGTGACCAAAGACTCGTACTCCTCATGTAATTCGTTAGTAATGAAAAGAATTTGTTCGCTATCGTTAATTTTATGTCCCATAGCACTTAATCTATCACATAGTTTTTTTTTACTTAAATAATCCTTCATACTCATGTCTTCCTTTCTGTAGTTTTGTAGATCTCTTCTGTACTGCATTACATGTGTAGCATATTGTGAACTAAAGATTTGCTCTACAACTGACCGTATTTCGTGTGATCTGTTGCCTCCAACTAGTTGCGACAGCAAATTCGAGCTAATATATGACAATAGCCAGGATGACAACAAGCTATTCTATTTCTGAAAATTGATGTAATCAGGATTTGGCAAACTGTTGCCATCTTGGTCATTGATCATCATCGGTGGGGTTATCAGAGTCCTTTTTATGAAGTCTTGTAACTCATATCCTCTTAGAGAAATTTCAACTTGATATTTCTAAAGTATATAATTATCTTCATCCAAAGATGTCGTAATAACCTGAATTTTTGGTTTGATCAGGTTATGAAGGTTTGGCAGAAGTACCATTAGCAGTGCTACCAAATATTGTTGATTCGTTATCTTAAGCCATGGCGAGGCAAATCTATGTACTATAGCCTGTTCAAGATACAATTGACACAAAAAACAGGAGAAAGAAACCAAAATAGAAGCAAAACTGGTGGGAATAATGCTTGGCACGACAAATTTTACTTTGTAGCAGCAATTATTGCTTGGCATGACAGAGTTAGGGTTTGCAGCCACTTATTCCTTTTACACAGATCGGTGAGGAGGAGATGATGTAGCCAGTCAAAGACTAGGTGTGGCACATTTCTGACAATGATCCAAACAGATCAGTTGCCCAACGTCCAAGAGAATCTCTGATAATAAGTAACAAAAACACAAGGAAAAGACAACATTAATCCCCTAGGATTACTGGGTTCGATTGATTGAGAAAATTATGCCTTTCGGCTATCAGCTCTGATACCAAATTGAGAATTGTGAAGATTAAAAATAAAAGGTTTCATTACTATAATGATAATTGCACAAGAGTTGTAACACCCCGTATTTTAACAACACTAAAAGATGATAAATTAAAGAATAATTAATTTAATTATAATGACCCGGGATTTTGTCGACTTTGGTTATCGCCATAAACTCACTGATGACTAACCAAACATTAAAAAATAACGGGTAATTAATGAAAGAAATTAGAGGGTGAGAATAGATAAGATAGAAACTTAGAATAGAAGAAGAAGAACACAACATCAGAGTAACACGAATCTCACAGCGGAACGAATAACATATAATATATATAACATAACTTGAAATATACATCTGTACTTGAATATACATCATTATCAAAGTACAACACTTACAACACAGCGGAAATAAACTATAGCTATATGATCCTGAAGCCTCCTGCTCCACGCTCTTCCAGTATATCTGTAAATCCCGACTACTTGACTGCCCGTACAAAATTGGGCACCCATGAGTTTAGGGAAAATAAAACAAAATAAACTCTGGGTCAGTCATGGGAATGGTATGAGTAAAACAGTTTAAAATAGTTCGAACAAGTAAACGATATCTCATAAGACCACGCCGTATAACGGAATGAGTTTTTCCCTTATGAGAATCCAAATTATCTTTATATCAAAAACCTTTGATATTATAATAATGTATATCAACCACAATATAATAATCATCTAGCAGAAACGCTTTCGTCTCACGTTCTACATATATAGTATGCAATCAAAACCGCAAGCACGTATTGGGTAATGGATTTCCAACTATGACAAGGTATGGAACCACCTTTCGCTAGTGTACCTCTAGAAAGGAATACACTGGGTTCAACAAGAACATCTTGCAACCCGGCCACACATGACCGACCACTCATTTCGCTTGAGTGTATCGAATGTATATCACCAACGGTTGGGATCAGCAACCGTTTCCCGAATGGGACAGTTTCGACAATATATTTTTAGAAATAAATGAAACTCTAGATCAGGTGATTATACACCCTACTTCGAAGCGACCGACTTAGCCATGCTGCCTGCCCGATTTCTGTCATTTACCGGATGTGAGGCTAGAAGCTACGCTTTATCATCACACCAGATTCACTTCGAATGTCACATCGTCAAATCCATCAAATCACCGATTGACGTCTACAACAGTACATTACGTGTTAGCTAAAGAAGTTTCCTTCTCCGCTTCCACTCTTGGTACGGTTGAAGAAATCAATGTACGTGACCTTTCTGGAAATACTCTGTCTAACATTCATCCATACAAGTCATCCAGGAACAGGATGAACCGAAGGCACTATTCAGTACATCCATCTTAGGCACTGTTATCTAAGACTTATACAATAGCCCTTGCACTTTACTCTGTCTTCAATTATCTTTGGCATATATGATTCGCAACGCTTATGCCAATACAGAGTGGTTCTTTGGATAATAATCCAACCGGTCTCTCCATATTAACAACGTTAAAATGGCCGAAACTTCGATAGTCTGTGATTTAACTATCAAAGAAAAACACGTGTGCAAACAACGATATTATTTCCAAATGGAAATTCTATCAAACAATCATCAATTATATATATATATATATATATATATATATATATATATATATATATTTCCTTATTTTCTATGTTTAGAAAATATATGTTAACACTGGAAAACATTTCCATTTCTAATCCATATTTCCAATTTCAATATTTGATTACGTTTCTGATTCTATTTGGAAAACATTTCCAAATCTTCTTTACTTGGATTTAAACAGATGTTTAAATCAACATCGCGATGACAACTCGAACCACACTACTTATTTACTAAATTCACTTAACCACTTTCACTCTCGAACCTTAACCATTTCTAAATTAAAAACGAAGTCAATCAAGTTGGGGTATAACTTCCTCTCAGACCTTAACTGAACAACATTTCGAATCTCGAAATAGGGTAAGTTCATCTTTTAACTCTTTAACACTTCCTTACGTAACTCTCGTTCGAATAAATCTCTATTCGATAACTCCTCCCTTCGAATAACTATATTTGATAATCTCTCTTACGAATAACTAGATTCGAAAACCTTTCTTCGAATAAACTAACTTCGATTAACTCTATTTATTTAACCTTAATCGATTAACTCTTTTTACTTAACTCCTTTCGAATAACTAATTCGATAACTCCATTCGAATAACTAATTCGATTTACTAACTTTCGAATACCATATTCGATTTAACTCCATTCGAATAACATATATTCGATTTAACTCCTTTCGATTTACTTTAACTGATTAACACTAACTGTTTAACTCTAACTGGTTAACTCTTATTCGAATAACTAATATTCGATTAACTCTATTCAACTAACTCGACTCGACTAACCCCTTTCGAATAACTAATTCGATTTACTAACTTTCGAATACCATATTCGATTTAACTCTCTTCGAATAACTTATATTCGATTTAACTCCTTTCGATTACCATATTCGATTTAACTCCTTTCGAATACCATATTCGATCTATAAAGATTCCCTTTTTAACACGTTTATTCATTTTTAAAGATTTACTTTTAGTAACGGTTCTCCACTTTAAAATGATTTCCTTCTTATAACAGTTTCCTTTTTATAACGTTTTCCCTTTTATAACGTCCTATTCCGTTATAAATAATTTTCCCTTTTTAACTCTATTTATTTTCTAAATATTTCCTGTCAATTCTATTTGTAAATGATTTACAAATATTTCCTTTTCTATTATTCTATTTGTAAATGGTTTGCAGATATTCCCTTATCAACATTTCGGTACGCTATGGTATTCAACATATCAAATCACGATGATCAGTATCGTCCAAACACATATAATTGACAACTTATTATATATCACAACATATACCACAATATATATCAAAAACAATAAAATAACTATTGAGGAATCCAGTTGGATGGATTCCTCCAACCTGTTTCCCTGCATCCACAGATGTTACACAATAAAATCAACATCACCTTCAGTTCCATATGATATATTCTGTTAAACAGAATCAATATAGAAATTCAACTAACTGACTAGCAGTTCAATCAAACAGTCAACACACAGTCAATCAGCCAATATTTAACAGTTCTAAAAATACAACATGAAATTATAAACTGTTCAGAGTTAGTGAGATTTTACTCACTTTTGCAGTTCATCGTTAAAGAACGATAAACTGTTATTTGATTTGAATCAAACAATTTATTTCTCCATAAATTTAAACGAGCTCCAATCCACCCTCAGTCTGTTCCAGCGTGTAGTCGTCGTCCATACGATCCCATCAGTTCTTGTTTCGCAGAATTCTGATACGGTATGCTAAAGTTATGGTTCATACAAGTTAAACGCTATTTAAATTAAAACCAAACTTAATAAATTTCTAAATGGGCCATACCCATTCATCATCAGCCCAAAACATTTCCACCGAGACCCATTTGCCATCGTGTCCTTCTTCCCAACCATATACGAACTCCGGTATATTTCGAACCCAAATACTCCACGGTTGACCACCCTTTGACCGCCCTTCACTCCTTCTCCGACCACGGATGACCGTCGCCATCACCTCCATCCGATTCACCTCCTCAAGCTCCACTCACCAGCACCTTCCAACTTGAGATCGAACCCCCCATCAGAACCCGACCTGCTTCCTTTAATCGCGACACCCACTGTCGCCTTTCAGTCCTCCCCACCGAGTATCCTCAAACCAACGCTAATCAGTGTGTTTCTCCCTCCTCAGTCCGCCTGTGCCATCGATCTCGCCTCCAGCCTCCTCATCAAGAAACTGACCCTAATCCTAGCTTCCGCCGTTGCAATCCAACACCCCCACGTGATGATCTAACCCAACAAATTTGGCATAGAATCGAAGAGTATGAGGCCAGGATCTCTAATATATATGTAGTTTGATTTTTAGTTTTTGCATTGATTTTATTTCGATTTCTTGAGGATCGAATAAAGTTCCTGTAACACAAATGTTACGGCGGAATTTATCTGTTGACTTTGAAATGAGAATATCAGGTTTTAAGGGTTTGGGAGGGCTTATTTATAGAACAACAAAATATCTAGATATTTTTTTATTAATATTTTAATATTTTATTTTGCAGATTTCTATCTGTATTTGTCTTCTAAAATTCGTGTGATCACACACGGTACCCAAAAATCACCAAACTGGACATACTGCTAGAGTTTGACATTATGGTCCCAACAAAACTGGTTTCGTCAAATTCCGACTTCGTATGCTTACACAGCGTATTTTTAACTATCAGAATACTAACTGTTTTTCACTCTAAAAATCCTACGGCCACACAGTGACTCTAAAAATCACGGAACTTGGAATATAGCTATAATTTGATGTTGTGGATCCAACAAAATTAGTTTCGTCGAATTCCGACTTCGTTTGCAAAACTGACAATTTTTAAAGCTCTGAATGACCCATTTAAATATATAAATATAATTAAATTAAATATTATTATTATCGTATATATTCACAACAGAATATCATACAGCTCACGGGGATTTATAACTCGACACTTCACATCCGATTAAATTGATATTTGATTTAAAATGGATTTCCTTTGTAAAAATATAAATAACTTCTTTATAAATTATAAAGGAATTCCACAGCGACTTTTCTGAAATTTGATTTGGACGTAAATCAAAATCTACACGACGAAATCCCGATTTTTCTCTTCCACTAGAAAGATATACTCCACCAGCTCCACACCTTTCTTGTTTCACAGAAATCCGGCTTAAAACGAATCATGTACATTCAGTTGAAGTTCGAATCACCAAATCGCGAACTGCAGCGCCATTTCAAGCTTGATTTTAATTATAAAATAATTATACGTTCAAACTGTCATTCAAATAATATATTCGTTATTCTAATTCAATTCTAAACTGAATTAAATATCACAGATGACCCAGTTCACACCATATCGCCATATCAGCCAATTCTGATTATTTCAGAATTAAATATATTATTAAATTTATTATTTTGATTAAATATTCACCATTATTTAATTCCACGACCATTAAATTCACTATATCACTATTTATATAATTAAATAAATTAATTATAATACCACTGCAAATGCGGGTCATTACAATCTTCCCCACTTAAAATGATTTCGTCCTCGAAATTGCTAAGGTAGAAGACGACCCTATCGACTGGTTAGAACTTATATGTTCACTTCTCAACTTTAGTTTCCACTGGACTAATTTAATTTCAATTAAATTATTAATTAATTCTTATCAACGAAAATTTTCAAAAATCCTTAACATTTTCTAACTCCTTAACTTATTTGAAAATTTTCGCCAGCACCTCCTTTGTACTGGTTAATAGCTCAAACTCCAACTCGCCTCTCTGGGACATCTCCATCCCAATAGAAAATCAAACAGCCAAGCGGCTTGCCAATTCGGCTCATAAATCTTATATCCAATAGAAATATTAACTTGTACCTTTTTGTCGGGCATATCAACTCTATCACTTCCATATGCTATCAACTCAGCATATACCCATGTTATCCCTATCAAATTCTGAAATCACTTTTATCTCCAACACAACCATTCGCTTTTTACCAAGCCAAATTTTCATTTCAAACTCAAGTTTCGTTCTTGATTCCCAACTCTTAACTTGATTATCACATTACACTTCAAATTTGAATCCCACAATCCAATTTGTCTTGATATCATTCTAATTCAATCTCAGTTACCACTTTACTGGCTTTACTTTAATTCAATTTTGCTTTCACAAATTTCTGTTAAATTTTGTTTTTAATTCAAACAGTCTTTCCCTGAGAGTTTTTAAACAGATTACTCTTTTCAAAAATCAAATTTTCCTTTTGAACATGTCACTGAGCCCTTAATTATTATTCCATTAGTTAAATCACTTCTCTATTTCTTTATCAATATTTGTTAACCAAATATTTTCAATAACCATATTGGCCTTTTATGTTATTTGGAAAACATTTCCGAATATCGCCTTCCTTTATTTTCTAAACTTTAGAAAATATATGCTATTTATAATTGGAAAATATTTCAATTACTTATCTCTTTTCCGATCTCGTTTATTTCTATACTTAGGAAATATTCTTTATTATATTTCCTAGCTTACACATATTTGGGTTAAAAAGGATGTTGTGTAAAACATCGTTACGACAACCCAAATACTATATTCAACTAACTCTTATTCAACATTGATCTTCGAGCCTGAAATCTTACTATTTATTTGTTAATAATGAAATTAATCAAGTTGGGGTATAACTAACTCTCAGACCTTGACTGAATAACATTTATAACGTCAAAACAGATATGACTACTTACTCGAATAATCAATACCATACAACTACTTATTCACTTTTAAACACGTATACGCTTCCTCTTTCTAATCTTACTAGATTTTATTCTTAGTCTTCCTTTTTGATTTTACTATTCTATTTCTAAGTTCGTTTCCTTATCGACTTCTATATATATATATATATATATATATATATATATATATATATATATATATATATATATATATCGATACGTTGATTTCTAACTATCAAATTATCTTAAAAATATTCTAACTCCTTAAATTTCCGAAAAAAATCGCCATAACCTCCTTTGAACCAGGAGCATCGGGATATTTCAAATAGCCTCCCATGGCCCTCACCAATCCAAAAGAAAAAGAAAAAGAAAAAGCCAAGCGGCTAGCCGATTCAGCGCATAAAATCTCATATATGAATTAAATACATACCTTTTCGTCGAGCATTCTATTTATATACCTTCATACCTTATCCATACCTATCTCATGTATATTTATAATTGCCCGATCTATTTTAACTATACCTGATAGTTTTAACTCAATTCGTTAATTAATTTGTTAATTAACTCTTTAGTCTATTTCACTTTTATATTTGAACATGACATGTTCAAACATATTTTAACTTGCTTATTAACTAATTTGAATCCAAATTTCAAATTTAAGTTCTATATTCGATTTCGAATATCCATTTACAAATCCAATTCACCTTTCAAAGTTCAATTTCAAATTCAAAACTCGATTAACTAATTCCTCTTCGATTTAGTTAATTCTATTCAATTTCTATTCAAATTTTATATCACTTCTATTATTCAAATCTATATATCAAATTCTATTATTCAAATTCTATATTATAAATCCCATTTGAATTTCTATATTCAAATTCTATATATCAAATTCTATATATCAAATTCTATATAGAAATTCCCATTTTGAAATTCAACACAACCTGTCTTTCCCAAAACAAATTCAAAACAGTATCTCTTGTAGTAATTCGTCACTTGCAACTCGAAAATGAATACTGATGATGCAGCTGTCATCATCGAAATCTATTTTCCAGCGATCGAAGTGAGTTCAATACTATAAAACCATTTCTGAACATTTCCACTTTGAAATTCAATTCAAAATATAATTCACACTGCTTGTAAAACAATTTAAAATCTCCCAAGATCTTAAATTTTCCTTATTTTTAATCCAAATCCATTTACAAACACTTATCCAATTTTCCAGAATTTTAATTCAATTTCTGGTTTAAATTCAGATTTAATTCATCTCGTAACACTTATATGAATTCTGATTGGTTGTTTACATAACCATCTAATTTATAATCTTACTCGATTATAATAACAACCAATATATCCACTATATTAAAATTTTGATATATATATCTTCTCTATATCAAGATATACCTTGGGTAAACTTATTTTAATTTACCCTCTTTTCAAAACATATCGTGTCGACCCATCGTATTTGAGTGTTTATAAACTCCTACCGATACAGTTGATCAAACTGATCGACCAAAACACATAAACGACTCAACCAATAAATCTCCACAATATAAAACAAGTTTTTATATCAATAACAAATACGCTCACTCGTATATATACACTCAACTCAATCTAGGGTATTACTAACCCTATCTCTACTGAATAACGCCACAGAGCCAAGGTAATTCACTTAACTTAAGCTCTGATACCAATTGTAATGACCCGGGATTTTGTCGACTTTGGTTATCGCCATAAACTCACTGATGACTAACCAAACATCGAAAATAATGGGTAATCAATGAAAGAAATTAGAGGGTGAGAATAGATAAGATAGAAACTTAGAATAGAAGAAGAAGAACACAACATTAGAGTAACACGAATCTCACAGCGGAACGAATAACATATAATATATATATAACATAACTTGAAATATACATTTGTACTTGAATAGACATCATTATCAAAGTACAACACTTACAACACAGCGGAAATAAACTATAGCTATATGATCCTGAAGCCTCCTGCTTCACGCTATTCCAGTATATCTGTAAATCCCGACTACTTGACTGTCCGTACAAAATTGGGCACCCAAGAGTTTAGGGAAAACAAAACAAAATAAACTCCGGGTCAGTCATGGGACTGGTATGAGTAAAACAGGTTAAAATAGTTCGAACAAGTAAACGATATCTCATAAGACCACGCTGTATAACGGAACGGGTTTTTCCCTTATGAAAATCCAAATTATCTTTATATCAAAAACCTTTGATATTATAATAATGTCTATCAACCACAATATAATAATCATCTAGCAGAAACGCTTTCATCTCACGTTCTACATATATAGTATGCAATTAAAACCGCAAGCACGTATTGGGTAATGGATTTCCAACTATGACAAGGTATGGAACCACCTTTCGCTGGTACACTAGAAAGGAATACACTGGGTTCAACAAGAACATCTTGCAACCTGGCCACACATGACCGACCACTCATTTCGCTTGAGTGTATCGAATGTATATCACCAACGGTTGGGATCAGCAACCGTTTCCCGAATGGGACAGTTTCGACAATATATTTTTAGAAATAAATGAAACTCTAGATCAGGTGATTATACACCCTACTTCGGAGCGACCGACTTAGCCATGCTGCCTGCCCGATTTCTGTCATTTACCGGATGTGAGGCTAGAAGCTACGCTTTATCATCACACCAGATTCACTTCGAATGTCACATCGTCAAATCCATCAAATCACCGATTGACGTCTACAACAATACATTACGTGTTAGCTAAAGAAGTTTCCTTCTTCGCTTCCACTCTTGGTACGGTTGAAGAAATCAATGTACGTGATCTTTCTGGAAATACTCTATCTAACATTCATCCATACAAGTCATCCAGGAACAGGATGAACCGAAGGCACTATTCAGTACATCCATCTTAGGCACTGTTATCTAAGACTTATACAATAGCCCTTGCACTTTACTCCGTCTTCAATTATCTTTGGCATATATGATTCGCAATGCTTATGCCAATACAGAGTGGTTCTTTGGATAATAATCCAACCGGTCTCTCCATATTAACAACGTTAAAATGGTCAAAACTTCGATAGTCTGTGATTTAGCTATCAAAGAAAAACACGTGTGCAAACAACGATATTATTTCCAAATGGAAATTCTATCAAACAATCATCAATCATATATATATATATATATATATATATATATATATATATATATATCCTTATTTTCTATGTTTAGAAAATATATGTTAACACTGGAAAACATTTCCATTTCTAATCCATATTTCCAATTTCATTATTTGATTACGTTTCTGATTCTATTTGGAAAACATTTCCAAATCTTCTTTACTTGGATTTAAACAGATGTTTAAATCAACATCGCGACGACAACTCGAACCACACTACTTATTTACTAAATTCACTTAACCACTTTCACTCTCGAACCTTAACCATTTCCAAATTAAAAACGAAGTCAATCAAGTTGGGGTATAACTACCTCTCAGACCTTAACTGAACAACATTTCGAATCTCGAAATAAGGTAAGTTCATCTTTTAACTCTTTAACACTTCCTTATGTAACTCTCGTTCGAATAAATCTCTATTCAATAACTCCTCCCTTCGAATAACTATATTTGATAATCTCTCTTATGAATAACTAGATTCGAAAACCTTTCTTCGAATAAACTAAATTCGATTTACTCTATTTATTTAACCTTAATCGATTAACTCTTTTTACTTAACTCCTTACTTAACTTTCGAATAACTAATTCGATAACTCCTTTCGAATAACTAATTCGATTTACTAACTTTCGAATACCATATTCGATTTAACTCCCTTCGAATAACTTATATTCGATTTAACTCATTTCGATTTACTTTAACTGATTAACACTAACTGTTTAACTCTAACTGGTTAACTCTTATTCGAATAACTAATATTCTATTAACTCTATTCAACGACTCGACTAACCCGTTTCGAATAACTAATTCGATTTACTAACTTTCGAATACCATATTCGATTTAACTCCCTTCGAATAACATATATTCGATTTAACTCCTTTCGAATACCATATTCGATTTAACTCCTTTCAAATACCGTATTCGATTTAACTCCTTTCGAATACCATATTCGATCTATAAATATTCCCTTTTTAACACGTTTATTCATTATTAAAGATTTACTTTTAGTAACGGTTCTCCACTTTAAAATGATTTCCTTCTTATAACAGTTTCCTTTTTATAACATTTTCCCTTTTATAACGTCCTATTCCGTTATAAATAATTTTCCCTTTTTAACTCTATTTATTTTCTAAATATTTCCTATCAATTCTATTTGTAAATGATTTACAAATATTTCCTTTTCTATTATTCTATTTGCAAATGGTTTGCAGATATTTCCTTTTCAAATCTATTCTTTGATTTTATAATTTCCCTTTTCTAAATATCTCCTATTTATAAATATTTCAATTTATAAATATTTCTTATTTATAAATATTCCATTTATAAATATTTTATTTTCAAATATCACTTTGAAAATATTCCCTTATCAACGTTTCGGTATGTTATGGTATTCAACATATCAAATCACGATGATCAGTATCGTCCAAACACATATAATCGACAACAGATTATATATCACATCATATATCACAATATATATGAAAAACAATAAAATAACTATTGAGGAATCCAGTTGGATGGATTCCTCCAACTTGTTTCCCTGCATCCACAGATGTTACACAATAAAATTAACATCACTTTCAGTTCCATATGATATATTCTGTTAAACAGAATCAATATAGAAATTCAACTAACTGACTAGCAGTTCAATCAAACAGTTAACACACAGTCAATCAGCCAATATTTAACAGTTCTAAAAATACAACATGAAATTATAAACTGTTCAGAGTTAGTGAGATTTTACTCACTTTTGCAGTTCATCGTTAAAGAACGATAAACTGTTATTTGATCTGAATCAAACAATTTATTTCACCATAAATTTAAACGAGCTCCAATCCACCCTCAGTCTGTTCCAGCGTGTAGTCGTCGTCCATACGATCCCATCGGTTCTTGTTTCGCGGAATTCCGATACGGTATGCTAAAGTTATGGTTCATACAAGTTAAACGCTATTTAAATTAAAACCAAACTTAATAAATTTCTAAATGGGCCATACCCATTCATCATCAGCCCAAAACATTTCCACCAAGACCCATTTGCCATCGTGTCCTTCTTCCCAACCATATACGAACTCCAGTATATTTCGAACCCAAATACTCCTCGGTTGACCACCCTTTGACTGCCCTTCACTCCTTCTCCGACCACCGATGACCGTCGCCATCACCTCCATTCGATTCACCTCCTCAAGCTCCACTCACCAGCACCTTCCAACTCGAGTTCGAACCCCCCATCAGAACCCAACTGCTTCCTTTAATCGCGACAACCACTATCGCCTTTCAGTCCTCCCCACCGGGTATCCTCAAACCAACGCCAATCAGTGCGTTTCTCCCTCCTCAGTCCGCCTGTGCCATCGATCTCGCCTCCAACCTCCTCATCAAGAAACCGACCCTAACCCTAGCTTCCGCCGTTGCAATCCAGCACCCCCACGTGATGATCGAACCCAACAAATTTGGTATAGAATGGAAGAGTATGATGCCAGGATCTCTAATATATATGTAGTTTGATTTTTAGATTTTGCATTGATTTTATTTCGATTTCTTGAGGATCAAATAAAGTTCCTGTAACACAAATGTTACGGCGGAATTTATCTGTTGACTTTGAAATGAGAATATCAGGTTTTAAGGGTTTGGGAGGGCTTATTTACAGAACAACAAAATATCTAGATAATTTTTTATTAATATTTTAATATTTTATTTTGCAAATTTCTATCTGTATTTGTCTTCTAAAATTCGTGTGATCACACACGATACCCAAAAATCACCAAATTGGACATACTGCTAGAGTTTGACATTACGGTCCCAACGAAACTGGTTTCGTCAAATTCCGACTTCGTATGCTTACACAGCGTATTTTTAACTGTCAGAATACTGACTGTTTTTCACTCTAAAAATCCGTACGGCCACACAGTGACTCTAAAAATCACGGAACTTGGAATCTAGCTATAATTTGATGTTGCGGATCCAACAAAATTAGTTTCGTCGAATTCTGACTTTGTTTGCAAAACTGTCTATTTTTAAAGCTCTGAATGACCCATTTAATTATATAAATATATTTAAATATAATTAAATTAAATATTAATATTATCGTATATATTCACAACAGAATATCATACAGCTCCACTGGGATTTAAAACTCGACACTTCACATCTGATTAAATCGATATTTGATTCAAAATGAATTTCCTTTGTAAAAATATAAATAATTCCTTTATAAATTATAAAGGAATTCCACAGCGACTTTTCTAAAATTTGATTTGGACGTAAATCAAAATCTACACGACGAAATCCCGATTTTTCTCTTCCACTAGAAAGATATACTCCACCAGCTCCACACGTTTCTTGTTTCACAGAAATCCGGCTTAAAACGAATCGTGTACATTCAGTTGAAGTTCGAATCGCCAAATCGCGAACTCGATTTTAATTATAATATAATTATACGTTCAAACTGTCGTTCAAATAATATATTCGTTATTCTAATTCAATTCTAAACTGAATTAAATATCACAGATGACCTAGTTCACACCATATCGCCATTTCAGCCAATTCTGATTATTTCAGAATTAAATATATTATTAAATTTATTATTTTGATTAAATATTCACCATTATTTAATTCCACAACCATTAAATTCACTATATCACTATTTATATAATTAAATAAATTAATTATAATACCTCTGCAAATGCGGGTCATTACATTAATATTCAGAATTAAGTGAAATGGACTGCGCCATTGTGTTCATCTCGAAATTTTGGTCAAAATAGACACCTGGTTTGCGTAAAACGGACACCATATGAAGAAGTTATTAAGGTTTGAAGTTTGTACACGCATAAGAATAATATATATGAATAAAATAGGTCCAGAAAATTCAAAACAGTTCAAAATTGCAGAATTTGGGGGAGCGGGAAAAATCACACCCTGGAGTGTCGACCCCATAAAGAGGGTATAGACCCCTGGGTCAACCCCATAAAGGGGGTGTCGACCCATGGGTCGACCCCCCTACGGCAGATCTGGGCAGATTAGGGTTTTTGGTCTCAGCTATATATATGGCCTCATTTCTCTTGTTTCTACACACAAAAAATAATGGAGAACTAGATGCTGCCTCTGCCCAAATTAAATCAAGTTATTTCTTCAGCAATCAAGTCATTCAATTTTAGAGATTCGTGATTCAATGCCAGCAATCCCTTCTCTATTTTTCTAAATCCACACACTGTGAGTCTATGTTAATTTTATATATAAATAATTAATAGTAAATCTTGACTTGATTATAAATTGCGTTTAAGCCTGTGACTATTTGAATCATATCAGAACTGCTATAACCTGTTTATATATATTATTCTGACATGACTATGAACCGGATCTGAACCTATACCTATTTATCATGTCAGATCTGCCATTGTTGGTAGATCTAATTCACTATTTAGATCACATCACGCCTGTTCCTATTATGTTTGTAGCTAAATCAGATCTGTGGTTAGTTCGCTATCTAATTTATTGTTTAGATCTTATCATGATTGTTATGATGTCCCTATTATGTTAGAATTAGTTCTATTGTCACATGTTCATCAGATCTGTTCCTATATGCCTATCTTGCTATTATGCCACTATAAGTTTATGTCTATTTGTGCCATTATATGTCGATCTTGTTAGTATGATCATTTCTGTCCTCTTCCCTTCATCTTTTCCCTTTTATTTTTATAGCCAGGCTGTCTTCGAGCCTAGGCATGCCGCTGAAATATGCGAACGCGTTAATTTAGAAACGAGGGGGAAAAGGGTATAATTTGAAGCATAACTTGTAATTGGAAATTTGGGCATAACTTGAATGAAATATATGAACATGAATTTGGGGCATAAATCAACTTGTGATTAAAGAACTTAATTTGGGGTATATGGTTCATTATGAACATAACTTGGGAAAGGGGCATGAAAACCTATAACGACATAGGAAAAATTGGTTAATAATTAAAATGCCTAGAATTACAGTAATTAGAAACTATAACCACACTTAGACACGAGGTCGGATTACACTTGTGGTGGAAGTCTGCCCGGAACCGTCCGACATATCCAGCGACCACAAGTGGTGAATCAAATGTGAGGGGTTTAAGTGCATAAACACGAGACGTGCTAAGACACGAAGTTAAGTCCAACTTGTGGAAGAAGTCTGCCCGGACCCGACCAGCATATCTAACATCCACAAGTGGTAAGCTTAATATGGGAGGTCTAGCACATTGTAACCATAAATGAATATGGTAATGAATTGTAGTACTTAACCTAGTTGAATCCATAGGGATTGTATGAACATATTACTTGAGTTGGGGTTAAGTAAACTTGTATGAATAGAGGGAGGGTTAAGTATATCTTGGGTTGGTGGGTAATATTTATATATATAGGCCCACAAACTTAACCTGTTGGGGCTATGCAATCTTTTACTCTGGTATGGCATAACCTATGGAAAACCTAGTGGGGATGCAAGCGTTGGGGGAAGCTTGTATCATCTTGTGTGTGGGACCCGTTTCGGTCAATAACCCATATATAGGTATCAAACGATTACTCCGAACTAGGTCGGAGTCGGGGCACGCTTACTGGGATGATTGTAAGAGATCCAAACATGGGAGAAGGTGTGGGCGGCGCATTCCAACGGGGTCATGTGCGTGCATGAGTCAGGCAAAGGAGGTTTAGACGCCGTGAAACCTATAGATATGGTTGTGCACATCCTGAAAACGAAAGGTTGCCACTTTAAGGAGTGATACACTGTACTGTGGGGCCAACACATGGTATTTACAGAGTAGGGAGCCGATCGATTAAGGTAGTAATTATGGTACTTTTAGACTCCGGTATGTTGGGGAGCCTGGTAATATCCTTAGGGTAACTCCGGTATGTTGGGCTGCCTGTTGATTGTATGGGGTGAAAACCTCTCACCGAAGGTACACCTAAGTCTACCATCTTATACTTGTTGGGGATCATCTTGTTAATAAGACATTAGTATTAGTGTAGAGAAAAGTGTTAGGAAGCGCTATTTATTATATCCTGTTTATTCTGCTTACCTTGTCATACCTGGCTTTTATGACGTTATCTCTCTTATTCACTTTATATGTTTGTCAAGATACTTTTACTTATTTATATGCTAAAAGTAACTGGACTCGCCGGACTTTATGTCTGACCCATTTTGTTTCCTCCTCTTTCTCTTCCGTTCCCCTCCGGGTTCTCAGGGAGGGAATACTCAAGCTTGACCAAGATTCTGCTTTCATCTTGTCTGAAGCTGCTTAGATGTATTGCTCGAGCTCTTATCCTTTTCTACCATGGCTATGCTTTTGTTTGGGGAATTATGCTTCTTTATTTATTGTACTTTGATGTTTTAAGTACAAGACATAATTTTAATGATGTATTAGGTTTTATGTTTTTCAAACATATGATGCAGCCATGTTTTGAACTACGATGCTTCATGATTAATAAAGTTTTAAATTCCACTACTATTTTATACCTGTCTTGTAATGTTTCTGTTTCTGTTTACCTATAATGCTTCACGAAACTTAATGCACTCTCTTAATGAGTGACATTAACGGACGTGGGGTGTCACACTTGGTATCAGAGCTGGAGGTTACCAGATTAGATAAAAGATTTTGAAAATTATTTTCAAATAGTTTTTAAAAAGGAAGCATTTTCAAAAGAAAAGTTTGTTTTGAAAAACATATTCCCCAAAGCCATATGTAATATCTTTCGATCTTTGTCTGAATCCCTTTCCTTTTCTTTTCAACATGTCTGGGGAACCTAATATTTCTGAGGGCATTACGATACCAGGCTGGTTCCGTCGGTTCTAGAGGACACGACACCCGTCAGTGGTCAAGCTGACGTTCCTCCCCCAGTTGCACCCGTCGTTCCTCCTCCTCCTCCGCGTGCAGATAATTTCTCTAAGATTTACAAAGATTTATGTGTTGTGGGAGGAAAGTCATTCCGTGGAACCGATACGTTCGTAGAGGCAAGGAATTGGCTCAAGGAGACGGAGGATCTATTTGGAATTTTCGAAGTGGACGATCATAGGAAGATTCAGTTAGCCGCCAAGCCATTGAAAGATGAAGCTTCGTTCTAGTGGGAAGTGACGCAAGCAGGGCGTCCAGTGGAGACTTGGGATAATTTTCGGCAAAGGTTTGAAATGAAGTTTCTTTCCCAAGATGAGAAAAGCATGCAAATGAGAAGGTTTTTGGCACTCAAGCAAGGAGGCATGACTGTTAAAGAGTATGTTAACAAATTCAACCAACTAGTGAGGTTCAGATTGGAGCTAGTGGATACTCCGCATAAGAAAGCTTTGCGGTTTGCTAGAGGACTGAATGAACCCGTTCATGGGTTAGCTATGTCTTATGTTCCAATGGGGGTAACTTTTGAGAGGCTTATTGACATGGCCTTGATGCATGAGGAAGACAACGCTGACAAGAAGGAAGTTAAGGTTGAGGAAACACAAAATAAGAAAGTATGGCCCAAGAAGGGACAACAACAACAACAAAAGAAAGGCAGAAAGAATGACAGGGATAAGGATAAGAGGAAGTGTCATAAATGCGGACACGAGGGTCATTTGATCAAGGACTGCAAAAGAAGGAAGAATGCTTGCTTCAGTTGTGGAGAGGTCGAACATTTTTCTAAGGAGTGACAGAAGAAGTAAGGACAAGGCCAAAGGGCAGGAGCTTCTGAAGGGAAAGTGCATGCTCTCGCGATCAGTGCTCCAGATCGAGGAAGGAAAGTTTTTGTGGAAGGTTTGATTTCTCTTTTCAATTATCCTATTAGAACTCTTTTTTATTCTGGCACTTCACATTCATTTATATCTGATTCTATGGTTGAGTCTCTGCACCTTAATATTAGTATGGTGGTGGATCCCATTGTTGTCTCAAACCCCATTGGTGGTTCGGCTCATTTGTCCATGATTTGTCGGGGTTTGAGAATATCAGTGTTAGGCGTCGAGTTTGAGTGTGACACACACGTGCTCAGTTTTATGGGTTGTGGTTTGATTCTAGGGATGGATTGGCTAGCCACGTATGGTGCCATTCTGGATTGTGAGAGGAGGGTCGTTAGACTTTTGACTTGCTATGGGAGGACCCTTGAGATTTCTTGTGACCTTAAGGGGTCTGTCATGCTTAGTTTCCTAGAATCTCTTGACACGTCTATTGATGATTTGCAATCTGTACCAATAGTCCATGAATATTCTGATGTTTTTAAGGAGGTTCGGGGCTTACCTCCGAGGCGCGAGATCGATTTTGGTATATACTTGGTAGGCAATGCAAAGCTAGTTGCATTACCTGTGTGCCATATGGCTCCAAGGGAAAGGAGGGAGCTTAGTAAGTAAGTAGGGAAGCTACTTGAGAAAGGGTTTATTAGGCGAGTCATATCTAAATGGGGTGCTCCGATGGTATTCGCAACTAAGGCGGATGATTCGCTTCGCTTATGTGTAGAATATAGGTAGTTTAATAAACTCACTAAAAAGAATAGGCACCCACTTCCGAGGATAGATGATCTATTTGACCAGCTTGTTGGTGCATTAGTATTCTTTTAGTTATACTTGGCCACGGGGTTTCATCAGTTGAGGGTGGCCGAGGAAAGTATAGACAAGACCACTTTTAGGACTCCAGACGGTTTCTTTGAATGGCTCGTTATGTCTTTTGGGTTAACAAATGTACCGGCCTATTTTGTTGATCTGATGAGTAGGGTGTTCCGGGAGTTTCTAAATAAATTTGTAGTGGTCTTTATTGATGACACCCTAAATTTCTCGAAGAGCGAGGAAGAGCATGCCTAACATTTGAGAGAAGTTTTGAAAACTCTGTGTGCGCATCATCTCAAGGCGAAATTCTCCAAATGCCATTTTTGGAGAAAAGAAGTAAGATTTCTGGGGCATGTGGTCTCTGAAGAAGGGATAGCAGTATATCGTACGAAGGTAGTTGCAGTTCAAGATTGGCAGATCCCAAAGAATGCAACGGAGGTGAGAAGTTTTCTTGGATTGTTTGGCTATTTTAGGAAGTTCATTAAGGACTTCGCAAAGATATCAGCCCCACTCACCAGGATGACAAAGAAAAATCTGACGTTTTCATGGGATATAGATTCTGATGTTGCTTTCCAGCGATTGAAGAAGGCTCTGACAACAGCCCCAGTCTTGACCTTGCCCGATGAGAACAAAGTGTTTACAGTATACACTGATGCATGTGGTATAAGGCTTGGTGTGGTTCTGATGCAAGAAGGAAGGGTATTATGTTATGGAGGTAGATAGCTAAGAGTTCATGAGAAGAACTACCCTACCCATGACTTAGAGCTAGCTGCCATAGTATTTACGCTTAAGATGTGGCATCATTATTTGATTGGAGAGAAGTTCGAGTTGTACACCGATCATAAATCTCTCAAGTACTTATTCTCGCAAAAGGATCTTAATTTGAGGCAGCAAAGGTGGATGGAGTTCCTAGCATCTTATGACTTCGAGATTGCTTATACCCCTGGAAAGGGTAATGTGGTGGCAGACGCACTAAGTAGGAAGAGGATGGACTTAAGTCCTCCGTTTGTGGAGAGGAAAAGCTTAGAGTTCATATCAACTTTTAGCTTTAGACCCTCCACCGAGTTTTTGTCTGGCTTATTTGCATCACTAGAGGTGCGACCTACTCTTATGGATCAAATAAGAGCTTCGCAGCGAGAGGATCCATAGATTTCAGACATCTTGGATAAGCTCAGTAGAGGGGAGACTTCTAGTCACCTCAATAGATATTCCATATACGATAAAGGGTGGTTGCAAGGCTTTGTGTTCCCCAAATTGGGAGTTTGTTGAAGACAGTCCTAAAAGAAGCTCATCATTCTAAGATGATTATTCATCCAAGTGGCAGTAAGATGTATAAGGATATGAAGAGGATTTATTTTTTGGGTTGGGATGAAGAAAGATGTGGCGGAGTTTGTTTCTTAATGTTTAATTTGACAGCAAGTCAAAGCTGAGCAAAAGAAGCTCGGTGGTTTACTTCATCCTTTGGAGGTTCCACAGTGGAAGTGGGAGAGTGTCTCTATGGATTTCATAGATGGTTTGCCTAGATCAAAGAAAGGCAACACCAGTATTTAGGTCGTAGTAGACAGACTTACTAAGAATGTTCATTTCATTCCAGTTAAGAGTAAAAGGACGACGGCATGGTTGGCAACGGTTTACGTTCGTGAGATTGTCAGTCTTCATGGAGCACTTTCCAGTATCGTAAGTGATTGTGACCCCATTTTCACTAGTGAATTCTGGAGGAGCTTGCAAGAGGCATTAGGTCAACAGTTGTGTTTGAGAACCGCTTTTCACCCACAGACCGATGGACAGACAAAAAGGGTGAATAGAGTTCTTTAGGATCTTTTAAGGTTGTGTATCCTATACTTCGGAGGGACTTGGGAAGATCACCTTCCTTTAGTAGAGTTTGCCTAAAACAATAGTAATCAAGCTAGCATTGACATGGCACCCTTCGAAGCATTGTACGGACGACCCTATAGATCACCAACTTGTTAGGGGAAACTACAGAAAGACTTTTACTTGGACCATATATGGTTAGAGAAACATCCGAGAAGATTGACATTATTAGATGACGAACAAAGACAACTTAGGATAGGCAAAAGTCCTACGCAGATAAGAGAAGGATTGTCATCGAGTTTGAGGTAGGAGACATAGTTTTCATCAAGGTATCACCTTTAAGGAATGTGGTTCGCTTTGGATTTGTAGGGAAATTCGGACCAAGATTTGTAGAGCCATTTCCCATGACAGAAAGGATTGGCCAAATGGCCTATAGAATAAAGCTACCAGAGAGACTATCCAGAGTTCATGATGTTTACCAAGTTTCTAATTTGCGGAATGTTTGCATGATACCGCGGAAGTAGTTGAGCCGAGCATATCGAAGGAAGTAGAGGTGGAACAGGAGGCGACAATTAGGCGAGTTCCTACCCATATTTTTGGATAAGAAGTTAAGAAGCTAAGCAATAGAGAAGTCAAGTTGATGAAGGTTCAGTGGGGAGATAACCCATAAGATGCAACTTGGGAGACCGAAGACAAGATTCGTGCTTCGTACCCTTTTCTTTTCGAGGGTATGTTCTTAACTTCCTTTTCAAAGCTTTTATTCATGCTTGTTTCTATCATTTAAGTATATCCTATCGATCGAATCTTCGAACTTTAGGTAGGAATCCCATGGATGTAAACATGTGTTTGAAACATGTTATGTTTGATGGATGCAAGTGTTTTCTAGTGCTTGCTCGTGGATGCATACACACACACATTAGGCACTAGATCGGCTCAATCACTCTCATACTGCATATGGATGTGTGTGCAATTTCTTCTTTTTATGGACGAAAATAGATGTACCATCATATGGATGTTGCATTTGGATGGATGATTGTACACACATATAGGACTTTCATGTTATAATAGGATTATTTGCATACATGGCACTAACATACATTGCATTAAGAAAGTCGATTGAATCAGTAGACCGCCTAATCTTTGCATTAGTATTGGGACATATACATACACCTTTGCATATGTTCATATAAGCATTAGAAATTTCCAAGGACAATGGATGTCTGTGATTGGTGGACGAGTAGATGGATGTGGATGGTAGGATATACACTATTCTTAACTTAAAGATTTCGAGACGAAATCCTTTGAGTAGGGGAGAATGTAACACCCCGTAATTTAACAACACTAAAAGATGATAAATTAAAGAATAATTAATTTAATATTCAGAATTAAGTGAAACAGACTGCGCCATTGCATTCGTCTCGAAATTCCAGTCAAAGTAGTCACCTGATTTTCGTAAAAGGGACACCGTATGAAGAAGTTATTAAGGTTTGAAGTATGTATATGCATAAGAAGAATATATATGAATAAACTAGGTCCAGAAAATTCAAAACAGTTCAAAATCGTAGAATTTGGGGGAGCGGGAAAAATCACGCCCTGGAGTGTCGACCCCATAAAGGGGGTGTCAACCCATGGGTCGACTCCCTTACGGCAGATCTGGGCAGATTAGGGTTTTGGTCTCAGCTATATATATGGCCTCATTTCTCTTGTTTCTCCACACCAAAAATAATGGAGAACTAGATGCTTCCTCTGCCCAAATTAAATCAAGTTATTTCTTCTGCAATCAAGTCATTCAATTTTAGAGATCTGTGATTCAACGCCAGCAATCCCTTCTCTATTTTTCTAGATCCAAACAATGTGAGTCTATGTTAATTTAAGATTTAAATAATTAACAGTAAATCTTGACATGACTATAACTTGGATCTATGCCTGTGACTATTTGAATCATATCAGATCTGCTATAACCTGTTTATATAAGTTATTCTGAAATGACTATGAACTAGATCTAAACCTATACCTATTTATCATGTCAGATCTGCCATTGTTCGTAGATCTAATTCACTGTTTAGATCACATCACGCCTGTTCCTTTATGTTTGAGGCTAAATCATATTTGTGGTTAGTTGGCTATCTAATTCATTGTTTAGATCTTATCATGACTGTTATAATGTCCCTATTATGTTAGAATCAGTTCTATTGTCACATGTTCATCAGATCTGTTCCTATATGCCTATCTTGTCATTATTCCACTATAAGTTTATGTTTATTTCTGCCATTATATGTCGATCTTGTTAGTATGATCATTTCTGTCCTCTTCCCTTCATCTTTTCCCTTTTATTTTTATAGCCAGGCTATCTTCGAGCTTAGGCATGCCGCTGAAATATGCGAACGCGTTAATTTGGAAAAGAGGGAAAAAACGGTATAATTTGGGGCATAACTTGTAATTGGAAATTTGGGCATAACTTGAATGAAATATATGAACATGAATTCGGGGCATAAATCAACTTGTGATTAAAGACCTTAATTTGGGATACATCGTTCATTATGAACATAACTTGGGAAAGGGGCATGAAAACCTATAATGACATAGGAAAACTTGGTTAATAATTGAAATTCCTTGAATTACAGTAATTAGAAACTGTAACTGCACTTAGACACGAGGTTAGATTACACTTGTCGTGGAAGTCTGCCCCGAACCGCTCGGCATATCCAGCGACCACAGTGTTGAATCTAATGTGAGGGGTCTAAGTTTATAAACACGAGATGTGCTAAGACACAGGGTTAAGTCCGACTTGTGGAAGAAGTCTCCCCGGAACCGACCGACATATCCAGCATCCACAAGTGGTAGGCTTGATGTGGGAGGTCTAGCACATTGTAACCATAAATGAATATGGTAATGAATTGGAGTACTTAACCTAGTTGAATCCATGGGGATTGTATGAACATATAACTTTAGTTGGGGTTATGTAAAATTGTATGAACAGAGGGAGGGTTAAGTATATCTTGGGTGGATGGGTAATATTTGTATATATAGGCCCACAAACTTAACCTGTGGGGGTTATGCAATCTTTTACTCTGGTATGGCATAACCTATGAAACCCTAGTGGGGATGCAAGCGTAGGGAGAAGCTTGTATCATCTTGTGTGTGGGACCCGTTTCAGTCAGTAACCCATATATAGGTATCAAACGAGTACTCTGAACTAGGTCGAAGTTGGGGCACACTTACTGGGCTGATTGTAAGAGATCCAAACGTGGGGGACGGTGTGGGCAGCGCATTATGACGGGGACATGTGCATGCATCGGTCCGGCAGAGGAGGTTTAGACGCCGTGACTCCTATAGATATGGTTTTGCACATCCTGAAAACGAAGGTTTGCCACTTTAGGGAGTGATACACCCTACCGTCGGGCCAGCACAGAGTATCTACGGAGTAGGGAGCCGATCGATTAGGGTAGTAATTACGATACATTTAGACTTCGGTATGTTGGTGAGCCCAGTAATAGCCTTAGGGGTAACTCCGGTATGTTGGGCTGCCTGTTGATTGTATGGGGTGAAAACCACTCACTGGAAGTACACCTAAGTCTACCATCTTATACTTGTTGGAAATCATCTTGTTAATAAGACACAAGTATTGGTGCAGAGAAAAGTCTCAAGGAAGCACTATTTATTCTATCCAATTTATTCTGCTTACCTTGTTATATCTGTCGTTTATGATGTTATCTCTCTTATCCACTTTATATGCCTTTCATGATATTTTTACTTATTTATATGCTAAAAGTAACTGGACTTGCCAGACTTTATGTCTGACCCATTTTTTTCCTCTTCTTTATCTTTCATCCTCCCCTATGTTCTCAGGGAGGGAATAATCAAGCTTGACCAGGATTCTACTTTCATCCTTCCTGGAGCTGCTTAGATGTATTGCTCCAGCTCTTATCCTTTTCTACTATGGCTATGCTTTTGTTTGGGGAATTATGCTTCTTTATTTATTGTACTCTGATGTTTTAAGTACAAGATGGAATTTTAATGATGTACCGGGTTTTATGTTTTTCAGACATATGATGTAACCATGTCTTGAACTACGATGCTTTATGATTAATAAAGTTTTAAATTTCGCTGTTATTTTGTACCTGTCTTGTAATGTTTCTGTTTCTGTTTCTGTTTACCTATAACGCTTCAGGAAACTTAATGCATTCTCTTATTGAGTGACATTAACGGACGTGAGGTGTCACAAGAGTTATTGGATACAAAGACTTGTATATATAGCAAAATATGTAGCGTTCACTTACTAGAAACAAAACTTTCCTAAAATATCAAAAATAATATGCGGCAGCCCATGCTTCAGAACAGTCTAGGCCCATATGCAATGAGGCCCATATGTTTGATGATTGTATCGTATAACCCATATACGATAATACTTATTATGCATAACATAGGATATTAATTCAATATTAAACAACAAACTTACATAAATATCCAAAATTCAATTAAGCACAAAAGAGAAAATAATAAATAAGACCTTTATTTTAATCTTATATGATTCATGAGAGCTTCATTATCAATATATTGAACAAATTAGCTACTCATATTTGAGTACATATTAACATAAGAAGATTTTAGTATAAAGATAAAAGAAATGAAAACTAAGTATACAAACAAGAGATAACTAACTATTTTGCATAAAAAGAAACTAATTACTTGCATAAAAAGAAAGAAAGCATATAAGAATATAAAATAAAAGGGTAAAAAGGAAAATTGCATAAAAAGAAGAAGACCGAGAAGTTACTAAGGAGAAGCTTTTATTTCTAATTTTTTTAATATATTGCATTTGCAAAAGAAGTAAGTTACCTCTACATGAATATAAATGGGTTATTTGTACATGCCTCATATGATAATCTCGTTTAAGAAGCTATCAAAAATATCATTGACATTTCGTGACCACCAAGTCATTACTAAGTATTAATAAATCTTCCACTACTTGTGCTTTTTCTGTTAGATGTAGTCCATAAATATGTAGGTAGGTGGGTTCTTAATGAAACATCATGAATTTTTCTTCTTCTTTTGGCTTTCGTCATATGTGAATGAATACATCCATGAAGCCTTTTCCAATGTACATTGAAATTCCTGCAAAATAAATTAAAACGTGTAAGTGAATTTTCTCTAAATTAATAAATATAAAAACGAACATTTTACCCTTGCCTAAATGAGTGAATGATGACTTGAAAGCAATTATGTACTTTGGTTTAAAACATATGAAATCACTATATATAATATTTATTTAAAAAAAGATTAGTATTAAAGCAAAAAATATGCATTTTTACAAGCACATCATCAAACAAATGGGTCGGTTCCGAAGTGAAGGTTCTGTTCTGCACTAACTCAAGTTTCTCCAAATTATGAAGCACAATCAGGTTTATGGGTCCCCTCATTGCTTGCTTCGGTTCGTTGATGGTTGCACTACGATTCATCGTGTCGTTTCCAAGCTATTGAGTAATGAAGTTAAAGTTTGATAGTGCAGTCTTGTGCTCCAATTCGGCTCTGACCCATATTATATTCATGCCTAAATATATGCTTAACCAAGTTCAAAGTTCCATTCAAGTGAATCCACTTAGAAACTCCATGTAGTCTTCCTTGCTCAAAGCCATCTCATATCTTGTAATACAAATCATAAATCATTTATTTTCAATTCGATAAATAAAATCTTAAATAGGTTCATTATTCTTTAGTCGGTGATCTTAATCTCATAATAATTTATATAGGACGCAGTATAAAATAGATTCATTTCATTTAATTTTGGTTCTAAATAAACAAAAGAGTTTATACTAAAAAAAAACTTAAGAAACTTAACACACCATAAGATTTAGTATGGTGTACTATCGTTATGTCTATGAGTATTAAGGAACCACAACGATGTTCACATTTTGTGTATAAGATAGGACAAATAAACATTTATGAACATTAATTCAAAAATGTAACACTGTTCACATTAGTTGTCTAAATATCATCCTTCTATTTCCAAACAAATGATGGTAATCCAATCAATCTCATCACAAAACCGATATATAGGCGTAGGTACAAGACTATGGGCAATTATGTTGTATTTCATATTCCCAATTAAGAAAAGTGCAAATTAGGCAGTGAACGTTCCTTGCTAATATGAGAACCATGTGTTATCTGTTTAATAGCCAAATTCAATGTATTTTCCGTCGATAGGTAAATGGATCAAGCAAATGAAAAAGGTGTGAAAGTTTTGTAATACTATGAATTATTTGAAAAATCACAATAATCATGTTTTGGTAATCAACTATAAATTCATAGCATAAAACATGTAAAACTTTGTTTAGGAAGATAGACTATGCATTAAAAATAACATAAAAATGCGTAAGGTAGAATAAGATTCAAAGATTAAATAATTTTTTTTGCATGATAATTTCTAGAATTAACAAAAAAAATATGCAGACAGTTTTCCTCAACTTATAACTATTTAAATGGTTTAAAAATAATTGCATATTTTAGAAAAGGATATAGAAGAAACTACGTAGGAATGATCGTGGACGAATAAGCAATTTTTTTCCTTTTTAAAACAAAGGTATGTTTATATATGTGTTTTATATATCATAAAATAGTTTATTAGCTTAGTAAACAACCAGTATGCACATAAACAATATATGCAGATGCTTAGCTTTGTACAATTTAAGTTTATAATATAAAACACAAATCACCTCGACTTTACCTTAAATTAGCACCCTCGTTGCTGCAGAGAACAACTTTTTAAAACATACAGTAATGAGAAAATCAACCAGCTTAAGTTTATGTTTTTGGAAAAAAGGTTAAATTGTGATATATCAAAAGAATTAAATAGTATGCAGCTTGAGTTAAATAAATAAATAAATAGAGAGAAGCAATGCGAGAAACATACGTAAAGGATGTTACAGTAGCATCACATCAACTTCATTACAAATTAGGGTATGCATCAATAAAAGGTAGAAATAAGCCATGTTTGGAAGTATATAATACCTAAAGATCAAAATGTAAATGAGAGGATTGAAGATCTAGTTACCCATGATCTTGAAATTTTGAGTAACAACACATTATCTCCAAAATCATTTATACAATTTCCAGATCTGATAGTGCCTAAATTGGGGGTTTTGCATAATTTTGATTTTATCGGCTATCGCTTGACTTTAAAGAGATTACTGATCATGGAGATGTGATTTAGTTGTAATCATAGAAATTGAGTAACCAATTTGTGTTAAATTTTAGGAGGAGAAGAAGTATTAAGAGGTACGGAAATTGAAGTGTACAATGAATCGTACGATGATGTAAATAAATGAGAGGAGAACGAGGCAGATTGTGTGGATGAATCATTATCTATGTATAAAGGCGAGCCGCTTGATATCTTTGCTAAGGATAAATCTTAGTCTCTCTTTGTATTTCGTAACCAACCAATAAGTATTGTTATATAGATATTTGCCCCCCTCCGAGTTAAAGAAGAAATATAGTTAATAACTAGTAAATTTTAATTCATTATTAATAATTAAAGTTTAATAAATACTTAATGAAATTTAATATGTTATAAAGGTTAACGAAATTAGTTACAGTTTATAAATTTTAATATATAACTAATCGGCTAATTGTATTAATAAGTTTCAGTTAACGCTTACATGTAAAACACTCTGTTAAACAAAGGAAGATGCTAGCAAAATCGAAAGATTTTTTGTTAAAAACCGCGAAACATTACAAAATTATGAAATCTAAGGGGTAAAATTGTCATTTGATGTAGATCCCCACGTTTTCTGTCTGTGGTGTATGATTTGATAAAATCATTTCCGACAAATTAGCATTTCCCTTAAGAAGAATGCTACATACACAAATAACATCAGAACATGCATACATATATGCAGATTGATATAGATTCAACGTTCATGCTTAGTCTAACATTGATGACACTTCAATTTTTAACATTATCGTTTTTATTTTGAATAAATTTGAATCTCAGAGTTGCGTATTTTAAATTTTTTTTTTTTTTTTTTTTTTGGGTCAACCTGAATGTTATTTGGTTTTGTTTTCTATTCTCATACGTCAAACGAATGATCGATCAGTTTGATTATATGCGAAATGATGCTATAACAATCAACATCAAAGGAGCATGGATGGATATGTGGAAAATCCAACAAATCCAACGGAGGAGGATATACCAAAGGTCATGCACAATATCGGTGCATGTTGGGGAGACGTTCACCGACGTTAGCCTTTTGGTCTCGAAACGCCGAAGTATTATGTTGTCATAATGTTGTCAAACTATACAACATAAGGGTCAAGCTACAAAATTTTCTCTGAGGGACCAGGTATAAATTTACTTACCCGATAAAATATGAGAAATGTTTTTTTTTTTTTCTCTGAATTATAAACAAATACAGGCAAAAAAGTCAGGAAAATCTGAAATTTAATCCACTCGTCCGAGAAACACTAAAGATTTGATTTTTATAATTGAATGAACCTTCTATAGATCTATGAGCAAGAGTCCTGACGATTTCGAGACGATGGATTTTGAAAAAGATGAAGGAACGGATAATAAATCATGTTCGATCTGTCTTGATCCTGTGATTGACCATGCCGACAGGTCGATCGCTAGACTTCATTGCGGCCATGAATTTCACTTGGGTGAGCCAATTATTTTGTTTTGCTACGTGATTTTCTCCGTTTAGATTAAGTTATTCCATCATTCATGTCTGTTCTGAACTTTGAAGATTGGTGAGAGTTAGATCTTCGTTTTGGAGGATTTTCGATGAACAAAATGGATTATAAATTCGGACGTAAACAACACAATATACCTTTAGTATTTTTGTCAGATGTCACACATGAGAATGAAATTGACGTTGAATTTGGTATGAGGCTGTTTATACGAGGCTCTAAACCGTGGCGATAAATATAGTCGGAGGTATGTAAGAGTCCATGAAACGATTGAACTTTGCCACTAAATTAGAATTGTCTTGTTGTTAAAAGGGGACTTCCAGGTTATAAGTAACGAGCAAGTAGGTTGAAGTAGAGAAATGCTAAATACATACAGAAATGAGGGTACATAGTGATATATTATGTAATTTATGTTGCTTGGAAAGTTCAATTTTGTAATTTAAATGCTGGAGATACAATTCATATAGATTACATGCTCAGCTTGATGGTTTAGAACTTTATAGGCAAACTATATCGATATAAGATTCTCAATCCATTCAACAGAATTTCAGAAGTGACATGACCGTGCTTGCACCGAACTTCTATGGAACTGCCTTTTACTAGTTGCATAATTCAAAGATTTGATACCTGGAGACTGTTTATAGTTTTATAATAATTATTAAAAGATGGAGTGTAAATAAACAAGGTTAAGCTATCATGGAGTTTACAATTTTTTAATCGCTTCTACCTGGAAGATTGACACATTGATGTTCAACCTTCAGTAAATAATCTAGCATACTCGCATACAAAATCCCGTCTTTCGGATGATACTAAACACTTTCATCAAGATGAATGCGAACCTGCATTGAACATCTTGTTGGAGACAGGTTTACATTTCCACAGTCCATGAACTGGAAAATGAATGCCTGAGTTTATGGCAATTGTCTGACTGAATAACTCGGGGATGTTATCAGTATTCTCTCTATTTGTTGAAGCCGCAGTGCCACTATTTTCTACAGGAATCCTTCTTTCCTTTGGCAGATAGGTCAATAGTGAGTTTTTCATAAGTGTGTAGAGGGCAGCTACATAATTGAACTTTTGGAAATAATAACATTTGAATTTCAAATTCCGTTGTTGTATTAAATTTTGATTGGAAACATACTGCATATGGGAAGAACCTTGCATCTGAGATGGGCAAGTGCCGGCCTCAGGAATTTCGAAAAAAGGTATGTCAAAAGAAATAGAAGGAACAGAGTTTGGTGGAAAGAAAACTGAGGAACGAAATGAGAGATTGAAGAAAAATAGTATGTTATGTGTTGATTGAAAAGTGGGACCGCTGCTTTATTCCCAATCGACATTTTACTCATGTCCTTTAATTTTGTTTATTTGTCTTGTTTCAAAATTTTCTCTCATATCTCCTTTGATCACTTTTAAAACCATTAAAACTTGTATGTTACAACATCAATTTACCAATTGAATTCTTGGAAATGCTTCTGGTTTTTATACCGGAAGTAAAAGTATTCATGCAGTAATTTTTGAATGATTTGATTGTAAATCAACATTTTAAAAAAAGTTTTATCATATCAACGTGCAAATGTTGTGACATAAAGTTTGGAGTGAAGAATTCTTATTATAATGACGATGAGAAACCTACATATTTTACATGGCAATATCTAACAGTAATTATTTTGTAATTTATTATTGTTTAACAAATTTTAACAAATAACGTAATCCACGTGTGTTTGTACTTTTTTGGCGTGTTGCATAGTGGTAGCAAACACTATGTTACAAAAGTAAGTCAATGTGTTTCTATAAATTATAAATGCTTTTTATGATATTACGACGGATATATAAGGATACAAACACGCTAAGAATAGTAGTTTTTTATTCTGTGAACATTTGGATTAATGCAGGGAATTAATTTTGTGAGGTAGGAATTCAAACGTCATGACTTTACTTATATGATACTTATATGTATATTTGCATGATAATACTTGTTTGATTCTAAAACATAAAGAATGTATCTGTTAATGATTTTAATGTTTGTCTTGCATGCAGATTGTATTGGCTCTGCGTTTAATGCAAAAGGATCAATGCAGTGTCCAAATTGCAGGAAGGTTGAGAAGGGGCGGTGGCTTTTTGCAAATGGACATCGCTCATCAGCTGTTGATTTTGATTTTGATGCTTGGATGTCGTCAGACGAATTTTACGATTTCAGTTACTCAGAGTTGGTAAGTTTACTGTATGATGATTGAACACATGACACTTCAGTATAGAAATGTAGGCCGAAGTAGAATTATTTTGGGCATTGTTGCAATGATAAATTTTGCATTGTATGTTGTCAATTTCCCTGCGATCCATGATTTCGTTACAAAATGTTTTTTGTGTTTGTACTTTAGTTGTTATTCTTAAATGATCTTTTGTCATCTGATGACTATATATGAATCCCATCACTTTTGTCAACGATTTTAAGATTCTAATCGAATCATACCAATTATGATTAGATATTAAATTAAAATAACAACTGGGGAAAATCATTTAGAACTGATCATGATACTTCAAATCTACAATTCATATTTTATTGTTCATAAGAAAAATTAAGATGGAACAATGTGGAAAATTAAGTTTTAGGCTTACGTTCAGACACAGTTGCTTAAGCGTTATATTGTGTTATATATCAGTGAGTTTACACATTCAGATTCTGTTTGGAAACTGCTTATATGTTGTGTAGGGCTATATAATTATCATGCTATAATACGGCAGGACGAGAGTACTATTTATATTTGTCCAGGCATATTGATATCTAACCATAGACAACATGTGATGTATACCATCCGTAATTTATCTTTTCTTGATTATTAAACGTGCTCTAGGCTCTTGCAATAGGCTGGAAAATGATACTCATGCAATTGTGCAATCTTAGATTAACCTGCTCATACTAGCTAAACATAATGTGTGAACTGTTTATGATACCCTATTATGTTAATAGGGTAAGGTTTACTTAGTTGTTTTAGTTCTATGATATGATTAACTTTTATTGTAGCCAAGTGGGCATTTTAATGATTTTTTAGTCCTTGTTTATTTATATACCAGTTCTTCTTTCCCTTGGCAGTTAAAACATAGGGAAAGATTCGTTAAAACATAGGGGTAGTTTACTTGTGAACGCATTTCTCTTGCTTAATGAATGGAAATATGTAACTTACATGATTTCTTGACATCAGTCTGCAGACACTATAATTTAAGTAGTACTCAAAAAGCTTCTAATAAATTATTAACTTAGTCTTGTTAATGCATGTATATCTTAAATGTTCCAATCTGTTAGGGATTGCGGAATGGATCGTTAAGGCAAAACTAACACTAGAGGGGGATGAATAGTGTTTTTGAGAAATTAAACAAAATCTAAAATTTATATGATCCACTATATGAATCACACACCACAGAAACAACCACAGACACATAATCAAACACAAATATAAACATAAACAAAAATAAAATGCAGAAAAGGAAAGAACACACTGTATTTTATACTGGTTCGGATTACTTCTACGTCTAGTCCCACGCAACGCTGGATTGCGCAGAGTTTTATTAGTATATCAATATCCAAGTGCAACCCCTTAATTTCACGACTACAAGGTTAATACCGATTCCACACACTTGATCAAGTATATTTCTCTTGATTTCACAGCTGCAAGGTTAACACCGCTCATGTTCCTTGATTACACGGCTACAAGGAAAACACCGGTTACCCAAGCACTTCCCAAACGATTACAATAGCCCTATAACTCTTCAATAACACTTTGATTCAAGAGAGTAATGAGTAGAGAGTGAGAAGTGAAGCAATTTTATGTAAATATATAATTGAATTCGGAAGAGCATAAGTGTAGAAATCATAAAAATGAGAAAATATAATGGTGTAAAGAAATGAGATGAAGATGGAGAAGAAAAATGATGGAAAATTCAAAATCAGCCCCTATTTATAAAATTTGAACGGTTGCAACGCTTGTGGAACATTACAAATAGTGAAAAGGCACTTCATTTGAAAATAAAAAATATGACAATTATATATCGACATAGGCATAAATGTATGTCAACATATGCCTTTGTAAAATTGGATTTTGAACATTTTTGAAGTGTTTTGATATATATAATTCTGGAAATTCTTGAACTAAAACATAGTGTTGTAAATGAATATTATAAAGTAGAAAATCATTTGAAACCATAAGTATAAACTATATAAGAGTATTTATATTATAAAGTTTAAAACTATAAAGTATATAAAGTGTAAATATATAAAACTTATAAATCTTGAGTTTAAAATCAAAAGTAAAAAATCAAAAGTAAAAATAAAGAAATTAAAAATAGAGAATATAGAGATTGAAGATAGAATTTGAAAATAGAATTTGAAAAACAGAATTTGAAATCAGAAATTGAAAAACAGAATTTGAAATCAGAATTTGAATTTGAATTTGAACCTGGAGTGCTATTCAGAGTTTTACATAAACTAGACTCTATTACTCTATTTATCTTGAACTCTTGAAATCTTGATTACTCATGGGTCTCGAATCATCTGTGGATTCTAAATCTCTAATATCTTTAAACTGTACAATCTTCGGTATTAATTTCTGCATGTGTGTCTATATATATATATATATATATATATATATATATATATATATATATATATATATTCTAGATAAAAGTGTTAGTATATATTTTATAATCAATTTATACTGAAATAAGATTGCTGTCATCAAAACTCCATTCTCCAACACAATCCTCGTCACAGTATGCTCTGCCTCTGATTAGTTCTCATCATCTAACCTAGTTTTATTTTATGGTGCATCAGTAATTATATTTCTATGTCTTGTGAGATTTCTTTGGCCAGGCTGATAAGTAGTGGCGGATCCAGAAATGTAGTATAGGGTCAGGGAGCCAAAATCCAACTTTTATTTTATACCAAATTCTATAAGAACTACAAAAAGTAAACCATGGTTCAGTTTAGGAAGATGCATTTTTCATTGTAGATAAGGTAAGCTTATGAAGTTGGACAAAAACCAAAGTGCTCGATGCGAAAGTTCTGTTATCCTTGTACTAGCATTTATGTTAGGGTTCTAAACAGTTTTCCAAAAATTAGTCTTACGGTACATCAGCCTTGCTGATAAGTGAAATTTAGCAGGGTAGCGAGCCAATATCTGTCTATATCGGATATAGTTTTCAAAGAAAATTTCACCTATGCGACCGATGAAAAATGACCTTATCGTCTATAGTCATTTGAATGTTCTTTGTTCATTATTTTTATATGAAAGCAGCGCACTATTATATATTTATTAAAGTTAGGACATTCCTGTCAGTCTACTTGCATTTATATAGTTCAGTCTACTTGCATTTATATAATTTACAGAACTAAATGCTAAATTTTCCTTCATTCAAGACTCAGTAGCAGTTACTATAATAAATAAAATGAATATTGGGTTTCCAATTGAAGTAAACCCGCACTCTTTCCTCCTCCCAGATTTCCAGAAACTCTAGCATTAAATTTTAGAAATTTGGAAGTCTGCTCCAAATTTTCATCCTCAATAAAAATATCAGTTGCAAGCTTTCAGTTCTACCCAGCGCTTCTTCTCTAAACCGCAAAATTCATGGCTAGGTACTTGAAATTTTATTTAAAAAGTTTTATTAATATAAACTGGGAAATATCAATTTCTTTTCATTTTTTTATAAAGTCGACTCCAGGTCTCTTCGTATCCTTCCCCCCTTTCCTCTCCTTACTTTTTAGAATTTAATCTTGAATTCTCAGCAGCTTTGTCTGTATAAGCTACAGTTGCTTTCCCATTTTTTATCTCCAAATGCTCAGCAGCATAATGCTATCGTTTAATAGTTTCATCTGCTTCCCTTCTCATGAACATTTCATCTGCTTCCCTTCTCCAGATTTTCCCCAAAAATAAAATTAATTTTTCATGCAAAATGAAGGATTGCCATAGTATAAACATCATCAGGAGCGGATCGACTTTGAATACGACCTTTCAAATATAGTTTAACTTTAATTTCGTAGCATCACCAAAAAAAATATAGTCCTTCCATCTCTTGCGAACTCAATTTTATTTTCTATTCAGGTAATTGCTCTTACTAAAGTTTCTATTCTGATTGCAGTAATTTATTGATAAAACTGACTGCTTCTCTCTCTCTCTCTCTTTTTTTTTTTTTTTTTTTTTTTTTTTTTTGGACAATTGTGGAAGTTTTGCTTTGCAGATATCGATTTTTTTAATCTAATAGAAATAACGCATACTAGTTAATTATGTATTTTATTTTGTAATACTGGGTACTTTTTGTAATTTAGGCATGAAATTATACAGGGAAAAAAAAATGCATGTATCATATACGGTTAACATTTTGTAATTTAGGCATGAACACAAAAAAAAAAAAGAAATTTGCTATTTTATATAGTTATGAGTGGAAATGTGAAACTAATTAGTTGCAAATTTCTGGCACTGGTTTTGATTTGTCATCTTAACATATAGTAAGAAAATACACAGGATTGCAAAGTTTGTCAATAGCATTCATGCAGTATGACTTTATGTTAACTGCGCCCGTCCTAGTAAGATTTGTGCTGTAATTAAGGGCCATTTGATGGTGCCTTCAACTTCTGTTGTCAAAAGTTTATGCCATCCATCCTTAGAATTCCAATGCTATCCATCTTAAAATGATAAAATCATTATGCGATTATCAGAAATTTATGATAGTTTTAATATTATATCTCAAAAGTGTACATTGATTCATCTGAACTTCATAAACGTCGTTTTCCTTTTAGTCTTCTCATCGTGGTAATATTGTTCTGCGGTAATAAATCAATATTTTGCATTAGATTTCTTACTTGTAGAGCTTATAAACTTTAAAAGTCTCAATCAGTGGTTGTATAGTTCAGTTCACTATCCTATATGTTTCCAACGCCAAATGTAGCATTTGCAGCTAATGGTTCAAATTTGGTAACTATTGAGTTTTGGTGGCCCACAGTTTTGACAGATTTTCAAATGTGGTAGGGAAATGTTTATAAAAAATATCGGTTGGGTTTAGTGAATGTCAAGTGGGTTTCTGAAGACAAAATAGAGGTGGGTGTATCATTACATTTGATAACACCAAAATTGGAATACTTAAATATCTAATGTCTCTAAGCACACATCAGTCGATAGAACTGTCGTGTGAGTTTTTCTTTTGGGATGAACATGCAATATGGCGTTGCAACGAGTAGAGTGACCTTCATAGTAGTTAAGGCGCTAAGGCGCAAAAAGGCGCACGGCTTGAGCCTTGGGCTTTTTTGAGCCTTGGGCTTTTTTGTGGGACTTTTAAAAAAAGGCGCACTGCATATATTTAAAAAAAAAAATAATCCTGCAGCATATATATATATTTTTAAAACATAAAAAACTGCTGCAAAAAAAAAAAACAGTTGCAAAAAAAAAAAAAAAACTGCTGCATATATATATATATATATATATATATATATATATATATATATATATATATACACACACACATATATACAGCATATATATATTTTTAAACCATAAAAAACTGCTGCAAAATAAAAAAACAGTTGCAAAAAAAAAACTGCTGCATATATATATATAACACACTGCTGCATATATTTTAAAAACAAAAAAATGCTGCAAAACCAAAAAAACCTGCTGCATATATTAAAAAAAAAACTCTGCTGCATATAAAAAAAAAAAGAACTGCTGTAAAACAAAAACCAAAAACTGCAGAAAAATGATCAATCGAACAAAATGGTTGAAACCCTAAGTCGAATTGGATGTCGACCTTGCTCAAATTCAATGTCGAGTTCGATTTTGCAAACCCTAAAGCGAAATCCTAAGTCGAATTGGATGTCGACCTTGCTCAAATTCAATGTCGAGTTCGATTTTGCAAACCCTAAAGCAAAACCCTAAAGCAACGACAGTTTTTTTCCTTTTTTCGATGTCGAGTTCGATGTCGACCTGGTTGAAAACCCTAAATCAATTTGAGGCGCGCCTTTCTGCGCCCCGGAGCCTCAGAAAAAGGCTCCAAAGGCGCGCCTTTCTTGCGCCTCCGTTAGAGGTTGCGCCTCAGCTACCAGGAAGGCGCAGGACCTGCGCCTGCGCCTTAGGCGCGCCTAGGCGCGCGCCTTAACTACTATGGTGACCTTGCTGCCAATATCTCCTGAGACCCATCTTTTATTACAGAGATTACGGAAGAATCATATTTCACTTTAGATACAGTCGCATGCATAGATTACAGAAATTGTCTTGCTTTCAGCACACATGCTTCTCCAATTATGGTTTGAACCATGCATTTACTTAATAAGCCTATTAAATGATAGACAGTTTCAGAATCGAGTTGGATTAGCAATGGCGGTAATGCAGTTCACTTCTGTTATGGAAATTTAGTTTTCCATTTGGATATGTCTTGTGGTATATGTTAATATGTAAAAGGTCGACTTATTGGAAATTCCATGTTGGTGAATAATTTGATAGGAATTTATATGATAGTCATGCGCTAATAAAGCTTTTCTAGTACATATCCTAGGGATGGACATGGGGTGGACCTAGGGTCTAAACCCGGTAGACCCATCTCTGTTTTGACCTGTTTAGACCCACATTCGATTGTCGGGGCGGGTAGACATATGATCTGTTTTTTAAAGCTCCAGGTTTAGGATTGGGTTGAGGCTTGACTAACTGCCATAACCTGACCTGCACTATTATGATATCATGGTAGCGCTTTACTGCTGCAATGATGATTTGTTAATAGATATAAGTGACTATGACCATGACATTGATATTATAACGTTTCAATGAATAAGCTATGAATTTTTCACAGTATTTAGTTGTGTACTTGACAATTGTACAGTAACAAATGCATATTTTTTTACAGTAATGTTATGAAGCCCGAAAATTAAGATAAGTAAAAATGGTAGAAACATTGTAACCATGCAAAACTACATGGCAGTTTTATGGCCCCAGAATTCAACCTTTGGATCTGCCATTTGTATATTTCAACAAAAAATAAAATAAATAAATAAATCCTTCGAGCCGTCTAGCACTGTCCATTTTTTATTTTTTATTTTGTTATTTCGCACCTCATTTTAATTATCATACCTTGCAATTTTAAACACATTATTATTTGTGTTTGATGCATCGTTCAGTGATAAGAAATACAAATATATGTATATTAGCTAGTAGTACACAATTTTGAATCAATACATTGAGCCGTACCATGTCTTGAGGCGGGTTGGGTCTGCCTTGACCCGTACGGGTTATGGGTTTGAGGTAAAATTTCGAATTCAAACTGGGTTCACGGGGAAGTTCATTTAACTTTTTGATAGTTCTCTTCATTTATTATTACATCGTGTTTTTGTCTATAAAAATGTTTATGGGAGTTGGACGCCCAATTTCTACTTCTTTTAATGCCCGATGCATTAGTTACATTAATCTTTGAAAGACCATTAAGTATGATATTCATCATTATTTATTTGTGGTCTTCACTTCTCTTTAGTGATTCCTCGTCCGGTTTGATGGATGTGTTTCTAAGTTGTTTTCTTTCTGCAGCCATTTGGATTTCAGTGGTGTCCATTCCAAGGGTTAACACAGCTGGCATCATTGTTCGAGTAAGTTTGACTATAACATTTGTATTTAGGCTCTATATTAAATTTTCATAATGGCTGAACACCGACTCTATGCGTTCAACTTCAAATTTTGATGTTATTATATGGCCAACTTAAACATTTAGGGTTAGGCATTGCTTGCACTTGACAATCATATTGTTATGCTCCTTTGCTGTAACCTTGCAGAGCAGTTCATGCATGTTAGTTTTTTCTGTACACTGGTTTTGCTCTATTTTCTCTTAGAATAGTGCTTTCATTAAAGAGAACACAGAATCGATGTGAATGCTTTGTGGAATGCTCTCAAATAGATGCTATTGTTTGACGTGTATTATATCAGCAGTATAAGAATTCACAAGTCTCTAGCGTTATATCATCTTCCTCCTTTTGTAGTCTTGTTTCTTCCAATAGGTAATGTGGGACTAAGCTTCAATCTCACTGTCCTCCATAGGGTTAGTAATGGATGGACCCCATGGCCGTCCTACCTCATTTTTGCCCTCAGTAACCTCTTTTGTTCCTATCTATTTGATATCTAGTGGAGTGTTGGTCTGATATTTCATCATTAAATCCTGTATATAAATATTGTTTTGTATAACAGCTTTTATCCCTTTGATATTTGTTCAGTCTTCGTTTTTTAGACATTATCTCCATCGTAGTATATAAAATTTCATGTTTATTTGTGTTTCCTCCAATCTATATCACTTCAAGTCGATTATCATAATCATTTGAATATATTGGCAGCTAAATTATATAATGGTTGATCATAGAATGGGATATTTTTCTTACATGAGAGTGCAGCTTACCTTAATTTACCTCACATTTTGTGAAAGGTTTTTAATTTTCTCTATTCAGGATTTCCATGTTTCTCTGGTTGATCAAACTAATTTCTTGCTGTAATTAGTTTATTAACTCGCTTTATTTACTTATTTTTATTCAGGGAAGGAGAATCACAGCTGAACTCTTGTAAGCTATTATTAAACTATGAAAGTTACTGTAATGCAATATTCATAATTAGTTACTATGTATAACCTCCATTCCTTGTGTCAACCAGATCATGAACCAATGAGCAGCTCTACATATGGAGACCACCAAAACACATCAAGCAATACACACATTTGTCCTTACTTGGCTCTGCATGGCAATCCTCACACAATGCACACTGCTGTTCCATCAGGTTCCACTGATTCAGAAAACATAGGCTTTCCTCGCCAGTCAAATGTTTTGGGACTTCAGTTACCATCTAATAATGATATAATGAACTCCCATAATTTCCCAAACACCGAGCCTCAGAATCAGAACTGGCGACATGCGCCACATTCCCATGTGTTTAATTTCCTTGGAAACACAGCTGATCAGTCTGCTGCTCAGTTTGGTCCTAGGCCATCAAGAGATGTCGCCAATCAACCAAGAATGGGTTCTTTTGTTCATCCTCGCCGAGTCGTTCATGTGTATGTTTATTATTATCGTTCTTCCTTTAATGACGTTGATATGGGATATAAGCTGTCCGCAACTGCTTATCCATTCAGTTAATTTCAAATTCATTACTTGTTTTAGTTAATTAGTCAAAAGTGGGTGGTTGGACATAAGATGAACATGGATGTAAACCTCATTTGAAAGATGTTTCATGTTAAAAAAAGTAATTACAGAATACTCAAATTTTTGCTTTATTATTCTGTACTTAGAATGGTTGAGAAATTCAGATTCACATCGATTATCAAGTCTAACATCACCTATCCTTATATTGTTATAGCATAAAATAACCATATGCCACGATAAACTGTATGAACCTTTTCTGATCATCAGACTGACCAATATATGCTCGACCATGTTGATGTCTAAATCAAGTATTATGTTTCTATCCGCAGGTCGGTGCCTATTTCAGGAAGCAATGTCCTAAACCCAACAATGGGAGAACACAGAAGTCATGCTCCACACAGTCACAGCAGCAGCAATAACAACAATAGCAATTACCAGATGTACCACCAGCACACAGTCCCACCCTCCTCCATCCGCAGCGCCCAATTTACACATCCTCCTCCGCCTCCTGCCCCTGCCCGAAGGTCCCGCCCTAGGGTCGCCTCTCACATACCCCCACCATCATCCTCATCATCCTCATCCTCATCCAATGAAGTTGGTGGATTTTACAGTTTTGCCACCATCTCCAACTCCGCTGTTCCTGGAGCTCACCACCATCCCGACGAAACTATGGCTCACCATCACCTGTATGGCCGGGGCAGCAGCAGAGGCAGGGAGAGGCTGAACCCGTCGTTGCCTTGGATCCCTCTCGAAGGCGAAGCCCAGTGGTGGGGCCCGTTTAATCCCAACACTGCCCCTCAGGTTGGAGGCGGTGGAAGCAGGAACGAAAACGGGTATCAGAGGATGCCGCCGCCCGGGCCCAGAATGCCGCCTCCTTATATGTGAGAGCAGTGGGTTTTTCTTTTCTTTTTTCTTTTAAATCTGTGTTTGAAGAGAGGAATAATCTTCGATAAATGTAATGTTGTTTGATAACTGCTTGCTCATCTTGCGAATGCTGGGTTGGCTTTCCAGTTTGCTTCTTTTAAGTTTGGAAAACAAGCCCTTATCTGTGGAAAAAACTGCCTCCTAGGGTGACGATGAGCTTAGAAGAACTGCATGATATATATGGTTATTTATTTGTTTTATTATGCTGGACAAGCAGTTTGATCGAAAAAATGATTTTATATATGATGATCGTGAGATGATTAAGCGATGGTTCTATTTTTTTATTTAATGGAGGTTCTTTATATGGTTTTTGAATCCGAATGTTATTTGAGATTTGGGTGTTTGTACGAAATGCTGCAAACATTGATTTGATACTGTAGAACTGATGTTGTGATGCAGTGGCAAATGGTAACAGCTTTGTGTAGTTTGTGAGGCAACCAGAGCTTGAGTCTGGTGAAGGGTGAATTAATTATTAATTTTCCTATTGTTTTCCCCTCGGCCAACGGAGGTAGTTGAGCCAGCACCGTGCATGATTGATGGTTGGTTGATGTGGTGTCGTCCAAAGTGTTGATTTTCTTCCTCAGCTTGCATCAGTCTTAATTTTTCCGATTAGCTTCATTTTTTAGGCGATTAAGTGTCTTTAGAGTGTTAATTTTTACTTGGTCTGGAAATCAAGCTAGATCCGGTTTTATAAGATGAATTCACTTCAGTTGTCTTTACAAATAGATGTGTTTTTCACAAACCGACCGTAGAGAGTTTTGTTTATTGTCACTTAATCGAAATCGACTTTTACGAAATCCAAGAAACAAGAAACATGTTTATAACATGTCTTTTTGAATCTCTTTAACCTAATTCACTTTATTCTCTTCACTTTTGTCTCCTCGTATCTCTATAATTTTAAATATTCTCTATCACATTATTTTTCGATGTTAAACTAAAATTAATAAAAAAAAATAGTCTTTTTTTTTTTAAAAAAACTATGCTATTTAACGGTCGGTTCATCACCATTATGCAGTTGTACTAGTCATAGATTGATATCCTACGTCCAATGTTAAAAGATAAATCCATATTCAATAGAAGGATGAATGGTCAAAAATTTGTAGAACAATCAAAATCCAAAAGATTTCACGGTATGTTGATAAGATAGAAAAATAGAGGTACTTTGAAATTTTACTACTTAATCTAATTATTCCCGTAGTTAGATTTCCTTGATCAAATGTAATCCTTTGTTTTTCTTTTTAACGTCTGATATATTTAAATAAACATGATCACTAAGATTTGACTAGTATGTGAAATCTACAAAATTATCTAAACTGGTGTTGGTAAAAATACGTATCACAAGTCAGTGACAGTTCAAGAACTACGTATCAGCGATCGACTTTGGGTTGACTTTGGGCCATTTTGGTCATTGCTCGTAAATTACACCATATTTTTTAATTTGAAATATCTAAAACAAGATCAACCCCGTTCATATGGTATGACGACGATTTCAATGATTAAACCAACCACATCAAACTGGACTATACAACTTGGTAAAAGTTAAACATTTTGGTGAGATTTTGTATTTATAATACTGAAATCGCTAAAATATTTAGTAGAGTTCTTGAAGTTCAGATGACTGGGTGATGAACCATTTTAGTATCTGATATTTATAAAGATATGCACAATACAAGTTATTTAGAAACAAATGTCTTTTCTGTCTAAACGTGCTAGAGTTTCTAACTAATATTCTTATTATTTACCAATTAGTAATCATTTTAAAAAAAATGTAAGGTTTCGAACCAAACAAACAAAAATCAATTTTTTGCATCATTGAATTGGATCTTACTAAAAAAAAAATGATGCTACGATTATTGATTTTAACTAACCTTATGCGATGTAGAAATGTTCTGAGCTCCAAACCTGACCGAATTGACCCATGCTTACCTCTAATCATGGGTAAACCATATGTCAAGTAATCATGAATCAACAACTATGGAAGTTCATTATTACTGGTTGGAGTGTTGCTTATAAGTCATCTTGTATTTACCCAGCCGAATCAAAATAATGACTTTGATCAATCATTCAGTTATCATAAGTAATTGATTATGGTGATACATTATCAATAGTTGGAGCATCATGTACAAATCTTTTGGCATCATACCTTTATGAATTCCAATCGAATCAAGACAAATATGTTATCCAGTGATAATTATCAAATCGCTTCATGGTGGATTGCATTCAATTCCTAATGTTTTCTTTCTGTTCTCTCTAGATACAATAATTGATATCCAGTCTAAGATTCGAACTTTTGATCGTATCAGATCATATATCAAATAAAATTGCTAATCTCTTTGGATTATATATAGACTAATCCCGATTTGCTCATTCTCCAATGAGAGAACCTAATATCCGTGCAAATCCATTCTCTTATCCTTATGTGAGGGGACTTGTTACTTGAGTGCACCAGTGCACTTACTCTTTAGTAAAGGGGCTCACTATCTGAGCGCACCATCCATTTGCTCTCTAATGAAGGGACTTGCTATATGAACATACCCATCAATTCATTCTTTTGGTGAAGGTTTCGCTATCATGGTACAACCATCCATTCATTGTTCGATGAAGGGGATTGTTATTCGAGTGTACCTATCAATTAACTCTTAAGTGAGGAAGTATGTTATCCTTTATGATCCCATGGGATCACTCTCTAGGGAGATGACTCATATTATATCATTTCATTTTCTTAGTTTTGAGGAATAAACAAACTTCATTGGCAGTCCATTGCAATAGCGATAATTATGTTTAAGGGATTTATAAATCCATACATCCTTTATTTATCCATTTATTGAGTTCAAACATCAATGCATTCAACTCGATCAATGATTACTCTTGAACCTGAACCCGAAGTGTGTTTGGGGATCAATTAGGATCACATGGACATAGTTGTGGTCCAGTAGTATCCTTTAATTCTTATTCAGATAAAATAGAAGTTCAATGACTGTACTTGATTCCAATTCGTCTCAATCAAAGGATAATCCTCCTTGGCTTAGTTCCATGGCTGGATCTTGATGGCCACTTTCTTCTACCAAGTCTCGTAGATGCCTATATTCACTCGTTTTATGCACGTACAGCTCATGAACCAAACAACATTTTTCTGACCATTTCTCCTAGTTTGTGGGCTCTCTTTTTAATGGTTTTAATAGGTAATCAAACCAACTGTACTTAGATAAGACATCCCTGGTGTTTCAGTCAAATTCAATATAAGTAAAACTTCGATTCCCCCTTCATTCGCTTCGGTCCTCCAAAGCTATTATCAGTTTCCACTTTCCCTTGTTTGATATCCTATATTGGATGGTCCTCCATGTAACAGCCCACCCGAAATGAGCCTAAATTTCGACCTAGAAAAGACCCATCGAAACTTAGAGCCATTCTAAATGGGTCGTTGGTTCCTATAACGATTACATTTGCACAGATAACAATAACATATACTTTGAATGGAAATCTCACACGACGGAAATAGAAAATATAATATTCAAATAAGATGTACCATTATTTCAAGAATCTCAGAAATACATATTCACAATTACATTTATTCTATAGGTACATCAAATAGTTCAATCTCATAAGATTCCAAAAGAAGAAAAACAATAGCTGCAAATAATATCATAATAACTTCGTCTTCTTCATCGACTTCCATCATGACTTGGCTTCACCCCGTCTACCGACCTGTTGGATGTTAAGGAGAGGGGGTCAGAACATAAAGTTCTATGTGACTAAAATATAGTGTTACTTAATGTCCATACCCTATATTTTTAGCAAGTTACATATGTCAAGGTATGTCACACAAGATTTCACACAAAAATAAATATCTAACCAATAGGGTGGATATCCAAGTCAATCGCCCATTAGCGTTTTTAGGGTAAAGACCCAACGAAGTGGCATTCTCAGTCACTTGTGGTCCTATTAAAGGCGGATTCTTACAATCTCTTATAACCCTGCAGTGGACCCCTAGCCCTTTAAGAACCCCGTCCTAGTACGTTAACGTTCTTAAGTCTATTCTCTCATTTGTAATATGAGAAGCAGTATTGCGAACATTACTACTTAACTGATATTACCCGGCAGGACACCTATGTCGCTTAAGACTTCTCTTAGACAGTTGGTGAGCATGAAATAGCCACATATCCTTCAATTACCAATCTGTCCCTAGCTGAGTCCTTACAAGCATTTAGAGGAAGTGAACATCCCCATGAACTACCCTACTCCGTTAACCGTTTTATGCCTAACCACTTTTAAAGAAGGAGGACCCAAAGTCCTTTCTTAATACTAATAAGGGTGGGTCCCATGACTTGGGTTATGCTCCAAGGAATAAACCTTCGGATGGATCCTAGTCCTAACCACTTAAGACCCAGACTAGATAAAAAGGTGGGTGAACCACTTAAGACATTCTTAAAGCGAAGTAAACCTATCTGTTTTCACACATCAAACTTATATATAGTTAGTTAGTTATATATACATACACACTAGACCTCTCATATTAAACCGTATATCTGTAGATGTTGGATGTGCCGGTCGGTTCTGGGCAGGCTTCTACTACAAGTCGGTTTAACCTCGTGTCTAGTGTACTAAGTTTATGAATGGCCCATGGCACCTAGACATCTCACATTAGTTGGGCCTACTTGTGGTTATTGGATATGCCGGTCGGTTTCAGGCAGGCTTCTACCACAAATAGCAACTAACCTCGTGTTTATGTGTCACTTGTTTATATATATAAGCCGTTATATGCATATATATATATATAAAGCCGTTATATATATACGCATACACAAGCAAGTAAATATATGAATGTTTGTTAAGGGGACATTTCAAATTCAAACTCTAACCTAATCGCATTTATTACGCTAATATAACGTTAATTACATTTAAATAGGTAATATAATAATAGCGCCTAATTAACGTAACATTCGTACAAACGGAGAAACGTTCTAACAAGGTGGCAATTGTCATCTTATCCAAATTAAGGCATACAAGTTAGATTTTTTCCATATTCTACCGCTACAACACAAACATGATGGCATAATGAACATATAGAAAATAACAGTGAATGGAAAACATATGTATACATAACAATTACAACTTGTATCCTAGGCATGTAGAAATGATTTCAATATTAAATTAAAAGTAGAGTGTTACATACATTCTCACATGTATGTTTACATTTGACTTTATCCAATTTATGAATGCGTTTACACCCAAATTAAGATCCAAACCCAATTCAACTATGAAACAATTCAAATCCAAACCTGTTTTGGCTAAATCAAATGAGAATAATGGTGAATTGCATAAAATATAAATAATAGTACAACATTCATATTTACCTTTAATTCAATACAAAAACCACAATTCTACAAAACCAATTCAACATGACAATTTCCTACATAATTACAAAATAGAAGATTTGAGGATTTTCATGTTATATTATTGCATAACCCAATCTTCATAGGCATAACAATTCATATGCCAAACTATTAATAATATGAATATGCCTTCAAGAAAAACTAGACACCACTCATAAATTAAGTGGAGATGTGGTAGACTTTTAAGACCTGCAACGGTTCTCAACGTTCAAGCTAGCTCTAATTCTTCTCCTAATAATATAAATATAAGAAACATATAATTAGAATTTTTTACATATTGTTTGTGCTAAATTCCAAATTCCTGGACTTATATAGATTGAAATAGAATGATATAGAATGGAGGTAGAGAGGTAGAAGAAACCTTTACACTATTCTCTTTATTTTCTATGGAATTCAGCAGCATGGAGGCAGAGGTATAGAATAATTAGGGTTTCTAGTGTGTTGTTTTAGGGGTTATTTATACTTGCTCGTGTGAGTAGGAGCCATTAGATTAATAAAAATTAATCCAAGCCATCATATAAACATGTCCTCTTAGAAAACCCTAATCCAAATAGGTATAATTTGGTTCCCCAGCCGCCTAGCAGCCGACCCCCTGAAGGGGGAGCGGTCGATCCCTTCGGGCTGGAACGCCCAATTTTGATGCATTGCTGAGCTGTTTATTTTATTAATTACGTTCTTAATTTGCTTCATTCTTTTCCATATATCCAATATACGCTGTCCCTTTGATCTTGTCTCCAAATTCAAATTTGAATTTCCATCTTTTTATTTTAAATTATTATTTGGACAATATATATATAATATTCACATAATTATATGTATATTTTCCGCGTACACTGTCCAAATTCATTTGTTCATAACTTCTTCATACGTTGGTCGTTTTTAGCATATTATATATAAAAACAATTCAGAATTTTGCCACGAATCCATATAAAAGAGTTTCATAGCCAAATTCCTAAAGCTACAAAATTTTCATCTTCCAGCCATATAATTTAATTGCTTGTTTTTAATTATTTAATTTATTATTGATACTTACAATTTTTACGGGGTGTTACATTCTTCCCCCGTTAAAATAGATTTCGTCCTGAAATCTGTTTAAAGGCGAAAAATACAACTCACTCGAAACATCCATGTTGAACACCCATGTTATTTATAATTCATCCATAAGCATCCATGACTCGTAGTGATTATGAACTGGAGACTCACTAAAGTGAGCTCTACCCTATCATGTAGGTGTAATAAGTGATGCAACATGTATGCAAGCAACCTAAATATGCATATATTTCTATATGAGTGCTCGGTGCGATGGTGTTGCATCCATTCCCTAACATCCAACCTAGCAATCACGATGCATCCATTCCCTAACATCAAATCTAGCAATCAGGATGCATCCACAAACAGAAATTTGAGGGGAAAAATTACCCGTGAAAAGCTCTGGGTGGTTTGTCTCATCTTATCCTCGATTTCCCATGTTCTTTCCATAGGGTTATTCCCCAATTGTACTCCGACGAGGCGAACGGTTTTGTTACGGAGTCTCTTAATTCCGTGCTCCACAATCCTTACAGTTGCACGGGGCACCCTGGACTCCAACTCGAGTTTCTCTGTGTTCCCAATTTCATCGAGCTCGAGTCTGATAACAGAATTATGAAGGCATTTCCTTAGATGAGATATATGAAAAACGTTATGGATTCCCGATAGACGCTCTGGGAGATCCACTCGATAGGCCAAAAATCCTATTTTCTACATGACACTAAAAGGCCCAATAAATCCGGGAGTCAACTTCGTAGTCTTTCCAAACCGAATAGTTTTCTTAAGAGGGGATACTTTCACAAACACTAAGTCTCCAACATTAAACTCAAGTTCCCTCCTACGCTTATCGGCATACGATTTCTGACGGTCTTGGGCTGCTTTCATTCTTTTCCCAATCAAAGATATCTTCTCCATGGATTCACGGACGAAGTCTGGTCCGAGTATAACCTTGTCGGTAGTTTCCCACCAATAAGTTTGTGATTAGAAGGGCCTTACGTATAGTGCTTCGAAAGGGGCCATACTGATTGTCGCATGAAAACTATTATTATACGTGAACCCCACAAGCGATAGATGCTACTCCCAATCTCCTCCATAGTCAATAATACAAGCTCTGAAAAAGTCTTCTAGGATTCTGTTTACTTTCTCCGTCTGTCCGTTGGTCTACGGATGATAGGTTGTGCTTAAGCTAAGGGCCATCCCCAATGTTGCTTGTAGGCTTCTCCAGAATTCACTTGTGAATAAGGGATCTTTATCACTCACGATACTTGATGGAATACCATGGAGTCTGACTATCTCTTTGACATATAATTAGGAAAATGCGGCTGCATTCCTTGTCTTCTTGACTGGTATGAAATGGGCGCTTTTGGTTAAACAACCTACCACAACCCAAATGGCCTCATTACCCTTTTGGCTTCTAGGAAGTCCATGGAAATATGCTCCCACTTCCATGTGGGGATCTCTAAAGATAACAACAGTCCCCCGAGCTTCCCTTGCTCCGCCTTGACTTTCTGGCATGTCAAACATTTAGCCACGAACTCAGCTACGTCTCTTTTCATTCCTTCCCAATGGAGATTCCTCTTCATATCCTTGTACATTTTATCCCCACCAGGGTGTGTGGTCAATTTTGACCTATGGCACTCCTCTGAAATTTCTTTCCTCAACCCTTCATCCTTAGGGATGTAAAGTCATCCATCCCAAAGTAAACTCCCATCATCATGGACTGAATGCCTAACCGAATGAGGAAAGGTCGCTCTTTACCACTTTCTCCTTTAATCCTCTTAACTTTTCATCAAGGTTTTGTGCACTTTGGATTCTTTCTCTTAGGGTATGTTCAATTATCATAACCCAAGAACACCATTGGAAGTGGTCAGTGAGTGTTGTAAATTAAAATTAGCGAGGAACTCTAGTTGTTTCCTCTCTATCATCGCATTCAATGTCGCATGTTTCCTACTTAAAGCATCCGCCACAACATTCCCCATGCCTGGGGTATACTAAATCGTAAAGTCAAATGAGGCAATATATTCCATCTATCTTTGTTGTCTCAAGATTAAGTCACGTTGAGAAAATAAATACTTAAGGGATTTATGGTCGATAAACAATTCAAACTTCTCCCCTAAGAGATAATGCCTCCACATCTTAAGGGCGAACACTACTGCGGCTAACTTAAGGTCATGTAATGGATACCTTTTCTCTGGATCCTTGAGTGGTCTACTACCATAGGCAACTACTCTTCCTTCTTGCGTAAGGACTGCTCCTAAACCAGTCCCACATGCGTTAGTTTAAATTGTAAATGATTTTGAACAGTTTGCGTATAATTAGGACTGGTGCGCTAGTTAATGCTTCCTTTAATTTCCTAAAGGCTATTTCACATTTATTACTCCAAGCGAATGCCAAATTCTTCCTTGTAAATTGGGTTAATGGAGTAGTAATCTTTGCAAAGTCTTTAATGAATGTCCTATAATACTCGGCCAATCTAAGGAAACTTCTTACCTCTATAGCATTTAGAGGTACCCTCCATTCCTTAATTGCCTCAATCTTCGTAGGGTCTACGGCCAAGCCTTTACTCGATACATTATGTCCTAAAAATCTTATTTTTTCCCTCTAGAAATGGCATTTCGAGAACTTTGCTTTCAGTTGGTTCTTTCTTAATATCCCTAAGACTTATCTTGAGTGTTTTTCATGCTCTTCGCGATCTTTTGAAACTATAAGGATATCATCTATGAAGACTACCATAATTTTATTTGGAATGCCTCTAAACGCTCTACTCATGAGGTCTACAAAGAAAGCGGGTGCATTCGTTAATCTGAAGGGCATAACTTCGCATTGGAATAATCCGTTTAGCGTCCTAAACGCATTTTATCCTTGCTATCCTCTGCAATTCTTAACTAGTGAAATCTAGTAGCAAGGTCTAGTTGGGAGAATACTCAGGCTCCTCCCAAGTGGTCAAAAAGGTCATCGATTCTTGGTAAAGGGTACCTGTTCTTTTTGGTCAATTTATTAAGTTCTCTATAGTCCACACAAAGTCTTAAAGGTCCATCTGCTTTGGTGGCAAATACAATAAGGGCACCCCATTCTGAAGTACTTCGACGAATCAAACCTTTTTGCAACAATTCTGAAATCTGTTTATCTAACTCCATTCTTTCCGTGGGTGCCATATGCCTCAAGGGAAGTGCTACACGTCTAGCGTCCTTCTCTACGTCAACATGAAATGAGATTTCTCTATGGCGTGGAAGTCCCATGACTTCCTCAAAAACGTCCAAGAACTCACAAACTATAGGGACCGAAGATGGTTCTTCAGAACAAGGAGACAAGGAATATAATAAGGTTTAATCCTTGTTTCTAACATTGTAAGGAATATTTAGGCCACGTTCTCCTCGGCTCTTAAGACAAACGAGTCTTTTATCCCAATCTAGGACGACCTTATAAAACGATAGCCAGTCCATACCTAAGATAAGTTCATACCCCATAAAATCCAACGCATACGCTTCGCAGTGGAACTCGACATTATCAACCTCCAATACTAGGTCTTTACACAACAGCTCAGGATACTTAGATCGTCCGATAGGGTTGGCCACCTCTATCGAACTACCCGAGATAAATATGGAAAGGTTCAACATATTTACTAACCGCTTGGAGATAAAAAAATGGGTCCCTCCAGAATCAAAAAAGATGTATGTTGAATTGCCTAAAATAAAGAATGTACCTTCAAGTGAGGGCTTCCCATGGTCTCTTGGGGTCGGCTTTGAATTGGTGTTGCCTCTATTGCATAGTTCTGGCCACCCTTGACAACCTTGGGCTTTGTGTAGTCATTGGACATGTGTCCTTCTTTGTGACAGTTGTAACATTTTCCCTTCAACTCCTTTTTTGCCAATGAGGTCTTACAATCCTTAGCCTCATGGCCCTTTCAGTTTCACCTCGTACAAGTCTTTGCATCCTTTTTGAAGGTCTTATTCTTCTTGTTTTTCCACCATTCCTTCTTCTTATTTCTGGGAGGTTTCTCCTTTCTCACCTCTTTATCCTCCTTGGAGCTTTCAGTTGTACAAAGGGTAGTTGTCTCAACTAGGGTATCAAAAGTTGCCCCAAATGATTGTTGGGCTAATAAGGTTTCTTTCAACGGGGAGTCCAGTCCTTTTACAAATCTAAGGGCTTAGTTCATGGGGGTGTCTACCAATCCTCTACCAAACTTACATAACTCAGTGAATTTGGATACGTATTCTTGTAGACTCAAGGTTCCTTGCTTGAGGTGGATGAATTTCTTTAGCTGAATAATCATTTATTCCCTTAGCAAAAATTTCGCTTCAAAACGGGTCTTCAATTCGGCCATGTGAAGATCCGACCCTCGTTCTCCATTGATATTAAGTTCCACCACTCTAGGGCTTCATCCTTTAAATGCTTGGACACTATCCTTCTTTTTATTTCATTGGGCCAGGTAGTAGCCTCAAATATTCTTTCACAGTCCATAACCCAAGATTGGTCACTAGCAGACCTTCCTTTCTAGAAAACGGTCGTAAAGATCTCACACAAGCGAAAAAAATCAAAGGCCACATCAGCGCCAGGGGCTGCAGGAGCCGCTGGGGTAGGATTAACTACAGGGACTTTCTCTATAGTACGGAGATACCGCTGAAACCATTCGGGAAAGTATCAGGTCCTTGCCTGGTTACCCTGCTCATTAGAATTTTTAGCCATTCTACTATCTGAAAAGAAAAGGAAGAATCCCTTAGGGGATACTCCCGAGATAGTATTTATGCTTAAAAAAGGGAGAAACGATAAAGGTGCCTAGTATAAATGCGTATGCTTATTGGGGGTAAATATATATTATATATATAGTTTGAAAAATCTTTTCCAAATCACAAATACAACTCTCATACGTATATTTCCCTTACAATCGGGTAACCTATGCTTCAATACCAAATGTAACAACCCTCCCGGAGTGGGCCTAAATTTCGACATACAAAAGTCCCATCGAAACTTAAAACCATTCTAAATGGGTCGTCGGTTCCTGTAGGGATTATATTTGCACAGATAACAATAACATACACTTCGAATGGAAATCTCACACAACGGAAATAGAAAATGTAATATTCAAATAAGATGTACCACTATTTCAAAAATTCATAAATACATAGTCACAAATACATTTATTCAATAGGTACATCAAATTGTTCAATCTCATAAGATGCCAAAAGAAGCAAAACAATAACTGCTAATAATATCATAATAACTTCGTCTTCTTCGTCGGCTACCATTGTGACTTCATCCATGGCTATACCTCATCTACTGACTTGTTGGATGTTAATGAGAAGGTGTCAGAACATAAAGTTCTATGTGACTGAAGTATAGTGTTACTTAATGTCCATACCTTACATTTTTAGTAGGTTACATATGTCAAGGTATGTCTATCCAGCACACAAGATTTCACACAAACATAAATATCTAATCAATGGGGTGGATATCCAAGTCAATCGCCTATTAGTGTTTTTAGGGTAAAGACCCAACAAGGTGACATTCTCGGTCTCTTATGGACCTATTAAAGGTGTATTCTTACAATCTCTTATAACCCTGAGGCGGACCCCTAGCCCTTTAAGACCCCTGTCCTAGCACGTTAATGTTTTAAATATATTCTCTCATTTGTAATATGAGAAGTAGTATTGCACACGTTACTACTTAACTGCTACTACCTGGTAGGACACCTGTGTCGCTTAAGAATTCTCTTAGACAGTTGGTGAGCATGCAATTGCCACATATCCTTCAATTACCAATCTGTCCCTAGTTGAGCCGTTACAAGCATCTAGAGGAAGTGGACATCCCCGTGAACTATGCTACTCCGTTGACCATTTTTTGCCTAACCACTTTTAAAGAAGGAGGACCCAAAGACCTACCTTAATACTAATAAGGGTGGATCCCATGACTTGGGTTCCTCTCCAAGGAATAAACCGTCGGAGGGATCCTAGTCCTAACCACTTAAGACCCAAACTAAATAAAAAGGTGAGTCAGCCACTTAAGACCTTCTTAATGCATAGTAAACCTATCTATTTTCATGCATCAAACTTATATATATACATACACACACACATACATATATGTAGTTATATATACATACACACTAGACCTCTCACATTAAACCGTATCCCTGTAGATGTTGGATGTGTCGGTCAGTTCTGGGTAGACTTCTACTACAAGTCGGTTTAACCTCGTGTCTAGTGTACTAAGTTTATGAATGGCCCATGGCACCTAGACATCTCACATTAGTTGGGCCTACTTGTTTATGTGTCACTTATTTATTTATATATATATACATACGTTTAAGCTATTCTATATATACGCACATACAAGCAAGCAAATATATATGAATATTTGTTAAGGGGACATTTAAAATTCAAACTCTAATCTAATCGCATTTATTACACTAATAAATGTTAATTACGTTTAAATAAGTAATATAATAATAGCACCTAATTAACGTTACATTCGTACAAATGGGGTAAGGTTCTAATGAGGTGGCGATTGTCATCTTATCCAAATTAAGGCATACAAGTTAGATTGAACATAACAAGAAAAGAGGTTTAGACAATTCCGCGCCTTTTCCGATGAAGGAAATAGATATAAGGGCCTTAATCCGTATTTCCATATTCTACCGCTACAACACAAACACGATGGCATAATGAACATATAGCAGTGAATGGAAAACATATATATATATATATATATATATATATATATATATATATATACACATAACAATTACAACTTGTATCCTGGCATGTAGAAATGATTTTAATATCAAATTAAAAGTAGAGTGTAACATACATTCTCACATATATGTTTACAATCCATATTTCACCCAATTCACTTTTTTTGTGGTGTCATACACCCAGAAATGTTTACATTTGACTTATTCCAATTTATGAATGCATTTACACCCAAATGAGGATTCAAACCCAATTCAACTATGAAACAATTCAAATCCAAACATTTTTAGGCTAAATAAAATGATAATAATGGTGAATTGCATAAAATATAAATAATAATACAACACTCATATTTACCTTTAATCTAGTATAAAAACCACAATTCCACAAAATTAATTCAACATGACAATTTCCAACGTAATCACAAAATAGAAGATTGAGGGATTTTCATGTTATATTATCACATAACCAAATATTCATAGGCATAACAATTCATATGAAAAACTGTTAATAATATGAATATGACTTTAAGAAAAACTAGATTCCACTCACAAATTAAGTGGAGATGTGGTAGACTTTCAAGATTTGCAACGGCTCTCAACGTTCAAGCGGGTTCTGATTCTTCTCCTAACAATATACATATAAGAAACATATAATTATATTCTTATACATATTGTTTATGATAATTTCCAAATTCCTAGACTTATATAGATTGAAACAGAAAGATATAGAATGGAGGTAGAGAAGTTGAAGAAATCTTCACCCTATTCTTTATATTTTCTATGGAATTCAGCAGCATAGAGGCAAAGGTATGGAATAAACAGTGTGTTGTTTGAGGGGTTATTTATACTTGCTCGAGTGAGTAGGAGCCTTCGGATTAATAAAAATTAATCCAAGCCATCCATATAGACATATCCTCTTAGAAAACCCTAATCCACGTAGGCATAATTTGGCTTCCCAATCGCCTAGCGGTCGACCCTTTAAGGGGAAGCGATCGACCCGTTCGGGCTGGAACGCTCTATTTTACTGCGCTGCTGAGCTGTTTATTTTATAATTACGTTCTTAATTTGCTTTATTCTTTTCCATATATCCAATATGCGTTGTCCCCTAGATCTTATCGCCAAATTCAAATCTGAACTTCCCTCTTTTTATTTTCAATTATTATTTGGACAATATATATAATATTCACATAATTGTGTGTGTGTGTGTGTGTATATATATATATATATTCTGCGTAGACTGTCCAAATTCATTTGTTCATAACTTCTTCATACATTGACCGTTTTCAGCATATTATATATGAAAACGATTAAGAATTTTGCCATGAATCCAAATAAAAGAGTTTCGTAACCAAATTCCTAAAGCTACAAAATTCTCATTTTCTAGCCATATCATTTAATTGCTTGTTTTTAATTATTTAATTTATTATTGATACTTATGATTTTTATGGGGTGTGACACTCCATCACTTACTGTAGTCATATTAGAGCCTTCATACACTTCATCATCCTCTTTATCTAGATTTTTCTATGCTTGATAATAGAAATCTACAAAATCTATTAGCGGATCCTTTTCTAAAGAAAATTGAAAACTAAACTTGCTCATAATTTATAAAACTATAGCTATGTAAACTATTAATGGATCCGACTTATAAACCACATCGATTGCTGCATTGAATCTGATTAAATAACTATCATGCTCGATGTTGTCCTCACATTTTTCGGTCATGCCATACAAACTTTAAATTATTTCATGAATCTATGTACCAATTGGGTTCATGTGCCAATGGGCTCATTCTCTAGTTGTTTGAACCACATTATTGCCAAATCTATCAAATATAAGAAAACTATCGCCAAATCTCTCAAATATAATGAGAAATACGATTCCATTACTTCCTAGAAACACCTAACACCTCAATGACATATATCCCCATAAAATTAGAGATTGAATCTACCATTTCGTCATATGTCTCTAATGTTGATTTTTATTAAATTATAGTAAAGCAGAACCTTTTAAAGCTCTCCCCTTAATTCTGTGAGTTTTCTCTCTTCTCCTTCATTCTCTTTAGATATTTTATTTTTAAGTTTGTTTATCACTTTACGCATATTTACTAATTTCTCTCACGTAATTTTTCTTATTATGTCATATTACATTTTGATTTGGACATTTTAAAGTTTAAATAATTATTTATTAACAGTTAGCTCCTAACATTTTATATTTAAGTCCACATATTTAAATAAATTACGAAACCCAAAATTTATGTAATTTAAATAAATTTAATTAATTAATATTTCTTTTAAATATTAACAATTGGCAAAATTATGTTTTTTGGCTCTAAATGCCTACATTTCAAATTTTCTATAATTGTTTAAGTCTCTCTCAATTCTTTTCTAATATTTTACATTTAATACCATATTTTACAATTAATTACATAATATTAAAACTATTTAAATGACATTAACAAACCATAATTCATTGATTCTCCTAATAAATCACATGAGGACTAACCATATTCATATTAACAAAACAAAAAAAATCAAATATATAAATATATCAATCACACAACATAAATTACACACATAAATAACAATCACAAGTTCAAAATTTAACTCGTTTACATTGACATATTTACATGTATTGCGTTGTAATATTAATGCCAAACACTACATTTTAAAATTTATTTACTCATTTACAAAACACTGTACAACATCACTTAACATTGTACATTTAAGTTAATATACTCAAATCAATTATGCGACTTCAAATTTAACAAATGAATTCAATCAATAAATTATTGATAATTCATCTAATTAACACTAAAAGTGATGTCATAAAATGTATACCATGTTCAAATCAACAAAAATGGAAAAATTAGTTTTTCTTCCAAATATGAAGTTAAATAAGTCATGTAGTTTAAATAATATACGTAAACAATAATATAAAATTTAATATACTAAACACTTATCTCAATAAATTTATCATAAATTGAAAAAAATAATTTTTGCTTTAAATATTGTTATTTTAATATTTCTACAATTATTTGCTAAACCTCCTTAATTCTTTCATGATATTTTATATTTCAACCTATATGTTTAAACTACTCATAAAATTTTAAAATCTAGTTATTTAAGTAATCTTATAGAGTATTTAGTCCATTTTTCTAATAGCTCTTAAAAATATATGTGACGCCCTGCACCAGTCAGCATTTCCTCCGAAAGTGCGCTGTACACATGCCCGACTGGCTCGGAACGGTCGCCAAAAAAACGAAAGAAGAGAACTTACTGGTGAATTATCAAAGAACCTGTAGAATGTCTCACAGCGCATGGAATAAAATATAATAATAACATACTTGACATAAAACAGGTGAGACAGTGCATAAGCTGAAATTAAAACATCTTAGAAGCGGAAAATCCAATTACAGCTTATGTTCCAGATCATCATTATTACAACTTTAAAAACTGTCTCTTAAACAAAAGAAAGGAAAGGTACACTACTAATGCCCAAAGTAGTGACCAGCAGCGACACAGGGAGAATATCTATCTATATATCATACGTGGAAGCCTCCTGCTCGTCTCCGGTACAGCTACCCGTGCTTCACCAGTTAACCTGTCTCTAGTCTGCTCATGAGAGCACCCAGAGTAATAAGAAGAGACATAAAACTCTGGGTCAGACAAAAGTCTGGTATAAGCGGTAAGCAGCAACACAGAACAATAACAGGTATACTAAACCATACTTGAACCTGAACCTATAACCAAAGAGTTAGCAATACATACTGTACAATACTCTATGGTGCCACTAACACATGGTACGAAGAATATGGGGGTGGGGGTGTGCATGTCATAGTGATGGCAAACAAATCAAGCATGGCAACCATCCTCACGTCTCTCACTCAGTGCGTAAAGCATACGATGTCCACCACTCTCAACCACTAGACCCATTGAAGTAGTGACAGAGTTCGACTTGTACGACTACTGCTACCACCAAGCTTACCCCATGGAGTCATGGCTAAATCTTTACAAATGACCACGCTTTATTGGTCTATAGCCTATTAGTCGTACCTAAACCACTGTGGTCCTGAATCCGTTCACGTACCCCCTACACATAGTGATCCAAAGTCATAGACAACCCCTTAGCACCCGTCCCACAGCAAAGCCCAACTCATGAAGTTAACTCGTTGGTTCCCAACTGGATCCTGAGTTCTACTTCCCATATGGGCTTCCTTTGCATCTCTGGTTTTGGTCGAATTGGAGTTGGTCTTCAGAAGAGTCATCGTGTAATCGCAGCTCCAATCCGGTTCGGTTCGGCTTACTTTAGTCAGTTCGATTCGAATACATAACTCCTAGGCTTCCCGTTCGGTTCAGTGTTCCACTTCATGTTGTTTGGTTCGGTAGTTCCCATCATTCCACTTCAGTTGGTTCGGTTCGGTGCTCCTCTTTTTTCATTCAGTCGGGTCGGTTCGGTGCTCATGGGTTCCGATCCGGTTCGGTGCTTCACTCCAGCTCCAAGCTTGGTCCTATGATCCGATCCCGTTCCCTAGCTCTAGTCCGATCCGATCTCCACGCCCTTGCTTCTGATCTGATCCCCTACTCAGCTCTGATCTGATTCCCAACCCAACTCCAACTCTTTGCAAATGGCCCTCCTTCTTGCCAAGGCCCAGCTAGTGCCATGTTCCGATCCGGTTTGTATTCCCCTTGCCCGATCCACCGATCCGATCCGAGCCCTATAATCCGATCCGATCCAAAACTCTGCACATTTCCTGCAACTTTTCCAGCGACTGTTTTACGCCATACGACGACGTTTTCGACCAATCTAACAGGTCTAATCAATCATAAAGCACACCGTACAGTCATAGAAACATGTATAATCAACCACAAACATCAAAACAATAATATGATGTATTAAAATGGATCAAACATAGGCAAAAACCCATATTTTCCCTTAATCATGTTTAGGCATAACTAATGATATGATTAGCAAAACTTAACCAAATTATCCAAACTTTCTAACAAAGGCTTAAAACATCATTTTGAATTTTATAAATCTTTTTCCAGATTTTTAACATGTATAAATTCGCTAATTATCACTAATTTCTCTTAATTAACCATAATTAGTGAGGAACTATGCAAATCACTCACCTTGGCCACAAATTAACTTTAGATCTGAAATAAATCTCTATTATGGCGCTGTTCCCAAGGCTATACAGCGGTTCTACCTCGATTCTTGTGCTAATCCTCTTTGATTTGATGTAGATTTGGCTTAATTAGCGATTAGAAAGTGATTTGGGGTGTTTTACATGTTGGAGGCCATTACTAGGGTTCCAAGAATGAAAGTGGCGGCTGTGAAAGTGGGAAAAAGGGTGTTCTCTAAACCCTAACAGCCCTTAAATACTCCAAATCCCGAAATTCCCCTTTGGGCCTAGATGTTAATCACCCGGTTAAGCCCAATTAAGTTGTTTTTTCACCATCTGAAACTTCTTTCAGCCATATCTCCCAGACAGTGAGTCCGTTTAGCTAATGTGACCACTCTACGGAAAGGTAAACCATAACCCGGATCTAATGGAAGTGGTTTCAGGTCAAAACTCCTTTCCAATCAAAAGTTATGGCCGAAACAAGATCATCTAGGGGCAAAACGATCATTTAAAAATCGGCAAAAATCATGAACATGGGCCCCAATAGTCGTCTCCCAAAGTTACATGACCACACGACTTCGCGTGTGAAAGAAATAAATATTCTACGATCCTTCGATGCGTAGAATGCAGGTAGTTACACTCTCCCCCCTTAAGAAATTTCGTCCCCGAAATTCCTTAACCCAAAACATACAAAGGATCCCACATGCCTACCAGCCACATACAAAAATCAAACATGCAAAACAAACAAAACAAGCCTATCCTAGCATGTGGAAAGACTAAATCGAAACTGAAATCTTACCAGGTGAAGAGTTCTGGATACGTCTTCCTAATGCTCTCCTCTGTCTCCCAAGTACAATCATTCTCATTCTCGCCCCCACTGAACTTTGACTAGCTTCACCGCTTTCCTTCGAAGTTGCTTCGTATCGTTCCCAACAATACACATTGGCTTGCGGTTCCCAACTGTCTCAGGTTCAACTTCGATATCATCCAATTGATCAGGTGAAATAGCCACATCCGGGTCATGCACGAACTTCCTTAAGTAGGAAACATGAAATACGTTATGAACTCCTGGCATCTTCTCTAGTAATTCAATTTTATATGCCAAATTCCCAATTTTCTCAAGAACTGGGAATGGACCAACAAATCTTGGTGCTAACTTGCCTCTCCTGCCAAATCGTATCACGCTCTTCAACGGAGAAATCTTGACAAACACCAAGTCGCCAATGGAGAACTTTAATTCTCTTCTCCTCTTATCAGCATAGCTTTTCTGCCTATCGTGGGCAGCCTTCATTCGCTGTTGGACAACCTTAATCTTAGCTGAAGTTTCTCTTATCACATCTGGTCCAAGCACAAACTTCTCACCAGTTTCTAACCAACATGACGGTGAGTTGCACGGTCTTCCGTACAAAGCTTCAAATGGAGCTATACCAATACTGGATTGATAAATATTATTATATGCAAATTCTACTAGATGCAAATGGTCATCCAATAATCCACCAAAGTCTTATATGCAAGCTCTTAAGAGATCTTTAATACTCGATTCACCCTCTCTGTCTGTCCGTCGGTTTGAGGATGATATGCGGTACTGAGGTAATTCTGATCCTAACGCCTCTTGTAAACTCTTCCAAAATCCACTAGTGAACAATGGATCTCGGTCACTCACAATGCCTTTGGGTATTCCATGAAATCTTACTACCCACTTCATATACAATTCAGCTAACTTAGCTGTCGTCCTGTTTGACTTGACGGGTATAAATCTTACACTCTTGGTCAATCGGTCCATAATCACCCAAATGATATCATGGCCTGATCTAGTCCTTGGTAACCCATCAATGAAATCCATTGAGACTTGTTCCCATTTCCATTATGGAATTTCTAATGGTTATAACAAACCACTAGGATTCTTTTGCTCAGCTTTAACCAACTGGCAATTCATGCATTGGATATAAACTTCCCAACGTCCCTTTTCATCCCTTCCTAGTAGTAGGTCTGCTTCATGTCTCGATACATCTTGTTACCACCGAGGTGTATAGTCAGTTTTGAGTGATGACGTTCTCTAAGTACTTCATCTCTCAATCCATTGACATTGGGTACAACTAGTCTTCCATTCTTTCTAAGCCATCCATCTCGATCAAGCTCATACTTGTTCATCTCCTCATCGATACCCATCTCTAACTTGGAGATGATTTCGAATAGGTTAGGATCGTTCCTCTGACTGGAACCAATCTGCTCAATCAAAGTGGGTCTGATAATCAAATTTGCTAACATTTCTGGATCCAATTCGCACTTTGGTTTGAAATCATATCCAGCGATGTACTCCAGTTGCTTCCATTCTGGAAACATAGCCCCTAAACTGGCATGTCTTCTACTCAATGCATCAGTCACCGCATTGCCCTTTCCTGGTGTATATGTGATGTTGAAATCATAGGAAGCTAAGAATTCTAACCATCTTTGCTGTCGAAGATTTAGATCCTTCTGAGAGAAGAGATACTTTAACGATTTATGATCGGTGAACAGCTCAAATCTTTCTCCCAAGAGATAATGTCTCCACATCTTCAATGCGAATACGATCGCTGCTAATTCCAAATCATGGGTAGGGTATCTTCTCTCGTGGGGTTTCAATTGCCAACTTGCATAAGCTACAACCCTACCTCCTTGCATCAATATAGCACCTAATCCGGTACCACATGCATCCGTATATACTGTCATCTCTTCATTCCCCTTAGGAATGACTAACACTGGTGCACATGTCAACTTTTACTTTAGGCTCTTGAATGCATTCTCGCACTTTTCGTCCCAGACGAAAGCTTGATTCTTCTTGGTCAGCTGAGTCAACGGTGCTGCTATATTGGAGAAGTCTTGGATAAACTTACGATAATATCCAGCTAATCCCAAGAAACTCCTTATGTCCGTTGCTTTCTTGGGCATAGACCAATCTTGTACCATAGGCACCTTCGCAGGGTCTACGATGATACCATTTTCTGAAACAACATGGCCCAAGAATCTCACTTCCCTCCTCCAGAAGTGACACTTAGAAAACTTTGCTTTTAATTGGTGTTTTCTCAACACCTCCATCACTATCCTCAAATGTTCCTTGTGTTCTTCCTCTGTCCTTGAATAAACAAGTATGTCGTCCACGAACACAAGAACAAACTTATTCAACTGATCTTTGAATACCCTATTCATAAGATCCAAAAAATATGTTGGTGCATTGGTCAACCCGAATGGCATGACCATCCACTCATAAAATCCAGACGGCGTCCGAAAGGCCGTTTTAGCTATATTCTCAGCTTCCACTCTACGTTGATGGAAACCTGTCGCGAGATCCAACTGGGAGAATACTCTCGTGCCACTCAATTGATCAAACAAATCATCTATCCGCGGTAGAGGATACTTATTCTTCCTCGTCACCTTATTCAATTCGCGGTAGTCCACACACAGTCCAAGGGAACCATCTGCCTTGGTAGCAAATACAACTGATGCTCCCCACTCAAAAACACTTCTTTTGATAAATCCCTTCTTCAAAAGATCGCTTAATTGCACCCCGAGCTCTCGCTGCTCCCTTGGCGCCATACGACGAAGTGGTATCACTATAGGTCTGGCATCTATCACTAAATCAATACGGAACTCAATCTCTCGATGTAGTGGAAGCCCAGTCACTTCCTAGAAGACATCCGGGTACTGGCCAACCACAGGCAAACCTGACAACTCATCATGTGGGATGTCGTGGGAATTTAGAAAACTAGCCATTACCCCATCACTAGGTAGACCACCAAACACTACCCTATGCCCATCATTTGCTCTAGCTCTCACCAAAAAGCCCTCACAGTCTACCACCACCCCGTATCTTTGGAGCCAATCGACTCCCAAAATAATGCCAAACCAAGTAAAGCCCTAAACAAAGAATTCACAAACAAACATGCATCCATGACTCGATAAGACCACATTACGACAAATCATGCTAAGGCTATCGAACCACCAATCAGGTTCGTCACTAATAAAGGTCTATCGACAATCTCGGGCTCCAATCCCAACCTATCTACCAGGTCACTAGATATGAAAGAACTGGAAGCTCCGGTATCAAACAAAACTCTAACAGGAACATCATAAACAGAAAGCATACCTTGAATAATGACATTGTTTCCCTTCTCCGCCGCAGTTGGGGAATTCGACAAAGAAGGAAAAACATTAAGGGCATATGCTTTCACCATCTGCTTTTCTTTAGGGGGTTGCAGACACTTGTCCTTGTGATGTCCCACTTGGTCATAGTTGAAGCACTTCCTGTCTGATGGCTTTGCTCGACAATTACTAGCATAGTGGCCCTTCTTTCCACAGCTAAAGCACTCAACATCTTTCTTCTTCTTCTGGCCATCCTTGTTTTGGTTCTGCTTCCTCTTATTCTGAGAACCACTCTTGCCTCCACCGCTTGCTTGCGATTTTGGCTCCTCTGTAGATGCGACCTCAGTCTTCGACTTAGGGTAAAGACTTTCCGATCTTAAAGTTTTCCCCACAATCGATTCAAGCGTCTCATCGATGTGGTTAATAAGCCTTTCCCCCAAGTATCCATCCAAGCCAGTTATGAACTTCTAGCTCTTCTTCTCGGTAGTATCTATTAGAGATAACCCATATTTCAAAAAAGTGTCGAATTCGGCGATATACTCCGAGACAACTCTTCCATTCTGCTTGAGTTCCAAGAATTTCTTAAACAACACCGACTTTTGAGCAGCAGGAATGAACTTATCGCTAAAGCGAGCCTTAAACTGATCCCAAGTAATCTGATTTTCGGGAGTAGCTGCCTTTATAGCATTCCACCAATTCATTGCCGTCCTTGCAGCTGACGGGATGCTAGCCTTCTCTTCATTGCATCCTCGATACCCAAGTCTTCGAAGATACGCTCGCAGCTATCCAACCAATCCTGAACATACGTAGCCGACTCCGTTCCGTGGAATGGCTTCCCACCAAGACTACTATAATCCCTTTTCAGCTTGGCGAAATCAGCTCTAGGCGCCTGCACCGCTGCACCACCACCGTTTGCAATATTAGGGACTTCCCTCCGAACATCCCTAAGCATCTCTCTCATGAAGTCAGTAAACATAGCCCTCATGTCAGGAGCATTCCCATTGTTGGCTCCTCTACCAGCACCCCTCATATATCGGCTCATCGTTCAATATGTAAAGAGAAACGATTAACCATCCTCTTTGTGGTGTTAGTGCAGTGCGACTTCATCCTTAGCTATACTAATAGTATATATATAGCTTTTGAAAACCAAAATAATCACAAATACGCGCTCTCATATACGTATTATCTCTCCTTAGTGTCTTTCCCTAAGTTAACTATGCAACCTAGAGCTCTAATACCAAGTGTGATGGCCCGCCCCACACTAGTCGGCATTTCCTCCAAAAGTGCGCTGTACACATGCCCGACTGGCCCGGAACGGTCGCCAAAGAAAGGAAAGAAGAGACTTACTAGAGAACTATCAAAGAACCTGTAGAATGTCTCACAGCGCATGGAATAAAATATAATAATAACATACTTGACATAAAACAGGTGAGACAATGCATAAGCTGAAACTAAAACATCATAGCAGCGGAAAATCCAATTACAGCTTATGTTCCAGATCACCATTATTACAACTTTAAAAACTGTCTCTTAAACAAAAGAAAGGAAAGGCACACTACTAATGCCCAAAGTAGTGATCAGCAGCGACACATGGAGAATATCTATCTATATATCATACGTGGAAGCCTCCTGCTCATCTTCGGTACAGATACTCATGATTCACCAGTTAACCTGTCTCTAGTCTGCTCGTGAGAGCACCTAAAGTAATAAGAAGAGACATAAAACTCAGGGTCAGACAAAAGTCTGGTATGAGTGATAAGAAGTAAAACAGAACAATAACAGGTATACTAAACCATACTTGAACCTGGACCTGCAACCACAGAGTTAGCACTAAGTACTATACAATACTCTAAGGTGCCACTAACACATGGTACGAAGAATATGGGGGTGGGGGTGTGCATGTCATAACGATGGCAAACAAATCAAGCATGGCAACCATCCTTACATCTCTCACTCAGTGCGTAAAGCATACAATGTCCACCACTCTCAACAACTAGACCCATCAAAGTAGTGACGGAGTTCGACTTGTACGACTACTGCTACCACCAAGCTTACCCCACGGAGTCACAGCTAAATCTTTACAAATGACCCCGCTTCATTGGTCTATAGCCCATTAGTCATACCTAGACCACTGTGGTCTTGAATCCGTTCACGTACCCCCTACACATAGTGATCCAAAGTCATAGACATCGACAACCCCTTAACACACGCCCCGGAGCAAAGCCCAACTCATGAAGTTAACTCGTAGGTTCCCAACTGGATCCCGAGTTCTACTTCCCAATTGGGCTTCCTTTGCATCTCGGGTTTTGGTCGAATTGGAGTTGGTCTTCAGAAGAGTCATCGCATAATCGCATCTCCGATGCGGTTTGGTTCAGCTTACCTCAGTCAGTTCGATTCGAATACATCACTCCTAGGCTTCTCGTTCGGTTCAGTGTTGCACTTCGGGTTGGCTCGGTTCGGTAGTTCCCATCATTCCACCTCAGTCGGTTTGGTTCGTTGCTCCACTTTTTTCATTCAGTCGGTTCGGTTCGGTGCTCATGGGTCCCGATCTGGTTCGGTGCTTCACTCCAACTCCAGCTCCAAGCTTGGTCCTCCGATCTGATCCCTCTCCCTAACTCTAGTCCGATCCGATCTCCACGCCCTTGCTTCCGATCCGATCCCCTACTCAACTCTGATCTGATTCCCAACCCAACTCCAACTCTTGGCAAATGGCCCTCCTTCTTGCCCAGGCCCAGCTAGTGCCAAGTTCCGATCCGGTTCGTATTCCCCTTGCCCGATCCACCGATTCGATCCAAGCCCTATAATCCGATCCGATCCGGTCCGAAACTCTGCACATTTCCTGCAACTTTTCCAACGACTGTTTTATGCCATACGACGACGTTCTCGACCAATCTAACAGTTCTAATCAATCACAAAGCACACCATACATTCATAGCAACATGTATAATCAACCACAAACATCAAAACAATAATATGATGTATTAAAATGGATCAAACATAGCAAAAATCCATATTTTCCCTTAATCATGTTTAGGCATAACTAATGATATGATTAGCAAAACTTAACCAAATTATCCAAACTTTCTAAAAGAGGCTTAAAACATCATTTCAAATTTATAAATATTTTTCCAGATTTTTAACATGTATAAATTTGCTAATTATCACTAATTACTCTTAATTAACCATAGTTAGTGAGGAACTATGCAAATCACTCACCTTGGCCACAAATTAACTTTAGATCTGAAATAAATCTCTGTTATGGCACTGTTCCCAAGGCTATACAGCAGTTATACCTCGATTCTTGTGCTAATCCTCTTTGATTTGATGTAGATTTGGCTTAATTAGCGATTAGAAGGTGATTTGGGGTGTTTTAGATGTTAGAGGCCATTACTAGGGTTCCAAGAATGAAAGTGGCGGCTGTGAAAGTGAGAAAAAGGGTGTTCTCTAAACCCTAACAACCCTTAAATACTCCAAATCCCGAAATTCCCCTTTGGGCCTAGCTGGTAATCACCCGGTTAAGCTCAGTTAAGCTGTTTTTCACCATCTGAAACTTGTTTCAGCCATATCTCTCAAACAGTGAGTTCGTTTGGCTAATGTGACCACTCTACATGAAGGTAAACCATCATCCGGATCTATTGGAAGTGATTTCAAGTCAAAACTCCTTTCCAATCAAAAGTTATGGTCGAAACATGATCAGCTAGGGGCAAAACGGTCATTTAAAAATTGACAAAAATCATGAACATGGGAAATGACCCCAATAGTCGTCTCCTAAAGTTAAATGACCAAACGACCTCGCATGTGAAATAAATAAATATTCTACTATCCTTCGATGCATAGAATGCGGGTCGTTACAATATACGCCAATTTTACTACATATATTCATATTAAAAACCTGTTTTTCATGTAACTATAAAGATGTATAAATCACATGACATGAACTCTACATGTCATCAATAATGACAAAGTTAATTTGTGATTTTGTTATGATTCATTTATGTTAAGAATTTACCATATATTATATCATAATTGTGACGGCCTGCCCCAACCATCCGACATTTCCCTGAAGTGCGATGTGCCAATGCCCGACTAGCACGGGACAGTCGTCGAAGAAAAAGGGTTTTGAAACGATGAATCACGAAAGAACCTATAGTATATCTCACAGCGCATGGAATAAAGTATAATAATAACATAACTTGACATAAAACAAGTGGGACAGTGCAGAAGATGAAAATAAACCATAACCATCAGAGTAGCGAAATCCAAAATATAGTTTATGATCTAAACTATCATTATTACAACTTCAAAATACTGTCTCTAAAGCAAAATAGAAAAGGTACACTACTAGTGCCCAAAGCAGTGACCAACAATAACACAGGGAGAACATATGTATATAGTACGTGGAAGCCTCATGCTCGTCTCTGGACAACTACTCGTGCATCAGCACCTAACCTCCCTCTAGTCTGTTCGTTTAGGAGCACCCAGAGTAATGAGAAGAGGCACAAAACTCTGGGTCAGACGAAAGTCTGGTATGAGCGATAGCAGCAATGTAAAAAAATAACAGGTATAAATAATCATACCTGAACCTGGACCTGCAACCAAAGAGCTAGCACAACAAGATGTACAGTACTCTAAGTAACACTAACATATAGTGTAAAAATGGGAGTGTGCGTGTCATGGCAATAACAAACATCAAACATAGAAATCGTCCTCATGTCTCTCACTCAGTGCGTAAAGCATACGATATCCACTACTTTGATCACCAAATCCATTAGCGCCATGACGGGTCCATGCCCTTCTGAACTCCGTACAACTACTTGCCATGACCATGCCCTTCTGGTCTATATCCAATAACCCTTCCCAGTCCATACATCCGCTGGCTCTGGGATATAGGCCAAACAGTCCATATATCCTCTAGCTCTGGTTCGTCTACATGCCTGTTCTCTCATTTGTAAACCAAAGCGGTAGATATCAATAACTCCTTTGCACACGTCCTACAACAAAGCTGTTAGGTTATCCTTTGGAAATTGGATCGGATCTCACCATCCCTGACTGGCTCGCCATCCTAGAACTCGCCCCCAAAGGATTGCCCTCATCCTAGGGGTCGCCCCTTCCTAGGGGTCACCCCCTAGGTATCGCTCATTTCCTAGGGATCACTCACTTCCTAGGGGTCGCTCGCCTAGGAATCACTCACTTCCTAGGAGTCTCTCTCCTAGGAATCGCTCAATTCCTAAGGGTCGCCACTAGGTATTGTTCATTTCCTAGGGGTTGCTCCCCTAGGAATCACTCACTTCCTAGGAGTCGCTCCCCTAGGAATCGCTCACTTCCGAGGGGTCACTCCCCGAGGTATCGCTCATTTCCTAGGGGTCGCTGCCCTATTGATCGCTCCGTATGACCCAAAACCTGCACCACTTTCCAGCAAACTATTTTCACCTCTCGACGGTGTTTTCGACCATTCTAACTTTCCTATGCAACTATAACGCATACAAACAATAGTTGTAACATGTAGAATCAATCAAAAACATTAAAACATCAATATATGAAATATTTTAGATCAAATATACCCAAAAGTATGATTTTCCCTTTAATCCTCTTAACAATGTTTTAACTATAGAATTAATAAACTTAACCCAAATTTTCACCAATGACACAAAATAATATTTTAGAACTTCTACATATTTTTCCAGATTTTTATGATGCATAATTTCGCTAATTATCACCAATCACCCCTAATTAGCCGTAATTAGTGAATAAAAGTGCAAATCACTCACCTTAGCCACAAATAAATTTCAGATCTGAAACTCTACCTGATTTGGCATGGATCCCAATGTATTCCAGCAACTCTATCTCGATTTCTATGCTAATCCGCCTTAATTTGATGTAGATTTGGCTATTATGTGATTAGAAAGTGATTAAAGATGAATTTAGAAGGTGGAGGCCATTGTTATGGTTGAAGAAATGAAAGTGGTAGCTGAGATAATGAAATGTGATGGTTTCCAAACTCATTTCAGCCTCCCCATAACCCTAATCCCGAAATGGGTTATGGGCCTAGCTTCTAATCACCCCATTAAGCCCAATTGTGATGTTTTTCATCTTCCAAACCTTATTTCAGCCATCCCAAACGGTAAGACCGTTTGATTAATGTGACCACTCTACAGAAAGGTAAACCATCATTCGAATCAAATGGAAGTGTCTTCAAGTCAAAACTCCTTACCAATCAAAAGTTATAGGCAAAACAGGATTTGCTAGGGGTAAAACGGTCATTTAAAAATCGTGAACATGGGAAATGACCCCAATAGTCGTTCCCCAAAGTTACACGACTATACGACTTCATATGAGAATGAAATAAATATTCTACGTTCCTCGATGCGTAGAATTTGGGTCATTACACTCTCCCCCCTTAAGAAATTTTGCCCCCGAAATTCCTTACTAAGAAAACAGCCAAAAGGTCCTACATGCCTATCAACCATTTGCAACAATCAATTATACACAATAAACACAACAAGCCTATCCTAGCATGCTGAATAACTACATTGCGATTAAAAATCTTAAAAGGTAAAGAGTTCTGGATATGACTTTCTTCGTTTTTCCAAGTGCAGTCATTCTCGTTATCACCCTAATGGACGCTAACCCGTTTCACCGTTCTCCTCCGGAGTTGCTTCGTATCGTGTCCGACAATACGAATCAGTCTGCGGCTTTCAACTGCCTTGGGTTCTACCTTGATATCATCCATCTTATCGAATGAGATAGTCATATCAGAATCATGCACGAACTTCGTTAACTGAGAAACATGAAATACGTTGTGCACTCCCGCCTTCATGTCAGACAATCCAACTTTATACGCTAAATTCCCAACTTGTTCGAGAAATGGGAATGGACCAACAAACCTTGGTACCAATTTACCTCTCCTACCAAACCGAATCACATTCTTCAACGGAGAAATCTCGACGAATACCGAGTCGCCACCGGAGGATTTCAAATCTCTTCGTCTTTTATCAGCATAACTTTTTTACCTATCTTGGGCAGCCTTCATTCTCTGTTGAATAACCTTGAGTTTCTCTTATTACATCTGGCCCAAGCACAAATTTCTCACCGGTCTCCAACCAACATGATAGTGAGTTGCACAGTCTTCCTACAAAGCTTTAAATGGAGCCAGACCTGTACTGGACTGATAACTATTATTATACGCGAACTCAACCAGATGTAAATGGTCATCCCGTGAACCTCCAAAATCCAATATACAAGCTCTCAAGAGATCCTCTAATACACGATTCACCCTCTCTATTTGACCATCGGTTTGGGGATGGTACGCGGTACTGAGATGTAATTCTAACCCTAAAGCCTCTTGTAAGCTCTTCCAAAACCCACTGATTAATAATGGATCTCAGTCACTCACGATACCTTTGGGTACTCCATGAAATCTCACTACCCACTTCATATACAGTTCTGCTAACTTAGTTGCCGTTCTATTCGACCTAATGGGTATAAACCTTGCACTTTTGGCCAGTTGATCCACAATCACCCAAATACTATCATGACCTGATCTAGTCCTTGGTAATCTGTCGATGAAATCCATGGAGACTTGTTCCCATTTCCATTCGGGAATTTCCAATCGTTGTAACAAACCACTAGGCTTCTTTTGCTCGACTTTAAATAACTGGAAGTTCATGCACTTGGATATAAACTTCCCAACGTCTCTCTTCATCCCTTCCCATTAACAGGTCTGCTTCATATCTCGATACATTTTGTTACCATCGGGATGTATAGTCAGTTTCGAGTGATGGCATTCTCTAAGCACTTCATTCTCAATCCATTCATGTTAGGTACAACCAGCCTCTCATTCTTTTGAAGCCATCCTTCTCAATCAAGTCCCTACTTGTTCGTTGCCTCACCGTCGATATCCATCTCTGTCTTGGAGATGATTTCCAGTAGATTAGGATCGCCCCTCTGACTGGAACCAATCCGCTCAATAAAAGTCGGTCTGATCGTCAAACTTGCTAACATTTCTAGATCCAATTCACACTTAGGTCTGAAATCATGTACCGCGATATACTCCAGTTGTTTCCATTCGAGAAACATAGCCCTTAAGCTGACATGTCTCCTACTCAATGCATCAACTACTGCATTGCCCTTCCCAGGTGTGTATGCGATTTTGAAATCATAGGGAGCTAAGAATTCTAACCATCTCTGCTGACGAAGATTTAGATCCTTTTGAGAGAAAATATACTTTAATGACTTATAATTGGTAAACAACTCGAATCTTTCTCCCAAGTGATAATGTCTCCACATCTTCAATGCGAACACAATCGCTGCCAATTCCAAATCATGGGTAGGATATCTTTTCTCATGCGGTTTCAGTTGCCGACTAGCATAAACTACAACCCTACCTCCTTACATCAGTACAACACCTAGTCCGGTACCACATGCATATGTTTATACCGTCATCTCTTCATTCCCTTTAGGAATAACTAATATTGGTGCACATGTCAACCTTTCCTTTAGGCTCTTAAATGCATTTTCACACCTTCTGTCCCAAGCAAAAGCTTGATTCTTCTTGGTCAACTGAGTTAACGACGTTGCTATCTTGGATAACTCTTGGATAAACATACGATAATATCTAGCTAATTCCAAGAAACTTCACACGTCCATTGCATTCTTGGGTGCCACCTTCGCATGATCCACGACAATACCATTCTCTGAAACAACATGGCCCAAGAACCTCAATCCCCTCCCCCAGAAGTGACACTTAGAAAATTTTTCTTTCAATTGGTGTTTCCTCAACACCTCCATCACTGACCTCAAATGTTCCTTGTGTTCTTCATCTGTCCTTGAGTAAACCAAGATATCATCTACGAACACAAGAACAAAATTATTCAATTGATCTCTGAAAACTCTATTCATAAGATCCACAAAATATGCAGGCGCATTGGTCAACCCGAATGGCATGACCAACCACTCATAGAATCCAAACGACGTCTGAAATTCCATTTTAGGTACACTCGCAGCTGCTACTTGGAGCTGATGAAAAACTGTCGTGAGATCCAATTGGGAAAACACTCTTACTTCATTCAGTTGACCAAACAAATCATCTATCCGTAGAAGAGGATACTTATTATTCCTAGTCACCTTGTTCAACTCGTGGTAATCCACACATAAGCAAAGGGAACCATCGACCTTAGTAGCAAACAAAACTGGTGCTCCCCACTAGGAAACACTTCTCCGGATAATCCCTTCTTCAAAAGGTCACCCACTTGCACCTCGAGCTCTCTCATCTCCCTTGGCACCATACGACGAAGTGGCATCACTATAGGTCTGGCATCTTTTACTAAATCAATTCGAAATTCGATCTCTCATTGTGGCGGAAGTCTGTCACTTCCCCGAAGATGTCCGGATACTCGCCAACAATAGGCAAATCTGAAAACTCATCGTGCGGGATGTCGAGGGAATTTATAAAACTAACAATCACCCCATCACTAGGTAGGCAACCCAATACCACCCTCCTCCCATCATCCGCTCCAATGGCTACCGAAGACCACTCACAGTCTACCACCACCCCATACCTTTGGAGCCAATCGACTCCCAAAATAATGCCAAACCTAGCAAAGCCCAAAACAAAGCAATCACAAGCAAACATACATCCATGATTCTATAAGACCGAATTACGGAAAATCATACTAAAGCTAGTCGAACCACTGACTGGATTCATAACAACTGAAGGTCTATCGACAAGCTCGGGTTCCAATTCCAACCTATCTACCAGGTTACTAGATACGAAGGAATGGGAAGCTCTGGTATCAAACAAAACTAAAACAAGAACATCATAAATAGAAAGCATACCTTGAATAACGACACCTTTTCCCTTCTGCACCGCAGTTGGGGCATTCGACGAAAAAGGAACAGCATTGATAGCATATGCTTTCACGATCTGCTTTTCCTTAGGGGGTTGTGGACATTCATTCTTGAAATGTCCCACTTGGTCACAGTTAAAGCACTTCCTCTCCCCCTTCTTTGCTCGAAAATCTTTGATATAGTGGCCCTTCTTGCCGCAACCAAAGCACTGGGCCTCTTTCTTATTCTTCTTTTTTTGACCATCCTTAGTCTGGTCATGTTTCCTCTTATTCTGGGAATTATTCTTGCCTCCACCGCTTGTCTGCGGCTTTGGCTCCTTTGCAGGTGTAACAACAACCTTGGTCTTCGACTTAGGGTAAAGCCTCTCTGATCTCAATGCTTTTCCCACAATAGATTCGAAAGTCTCATCAATATGGTTTATGAGTCTTTCCCCCAAGTACTCATCTAGAACAGTTATGAACCTTTCGTTCTTCTTCTCGGCAGCATCGATAAGAGATAATCCATATTTCGATAAAGTATCGAATTCTGCAATATATTCAGAGACTTCCCTCCCATTCTGCTTAAGCTCCAAAAATTTCCTGAATAATTCTGATTTCTAAACAGTTGGGATAAACTTATCACTGAAGCAAGTCTTAAACTGATTCCAAGTGACTTGATCCTCAGGAGAAGCCGCTTTAATAGCATTCCACCAATTCATTGCCCGTCCTTGAAGCTGACGTGATGCTAGCTTCCTCTTCATCGCATCATCGATCCCCAAATCCTCGAAGATGTGCTCACAACTATCCATCCAATCTTGAACTTCCATTGCTGATTCCGTTCCATGGAATGACTTTCCACCAAGATTAATATAATCTTACTGAGCTTAGCAAAATTGGCTTTAGGCGCCTGCACTGCTGCACCACCACCGTTAGTAGCATTAGGAACTGCTCCCTTAGAATCCCTAAGCATCTCTCGGATAAAGGTAATAAACATCTTCCTCATATCAGGGACAATCCCATTATTGGACCCTGAACCCGTACTCCTCGTATATCGGCTCATCGTTCAATCTATAAAGGGAAAAACGATTAACCATCTCCTTAGTGGTGCCCGTGCGACTTCATCCTTAGCGATACTAATAATATATATTGTTTTTGAAAATCAAAACATCACAAATACACGCTCGTAGATACGTATATTATCTCTCCCTGATATCTTACCCTAGGTTAAATGACACAACCTAGGCTCTGATACCAAGTGTGACGGCCCCCCCGAACCATCCGACATTTCCCCAAAATGTGCTGTGCCAATACCCGACTAGCACGGGACGGTCGTCAAAGAAAAAGGGTTTTGAAACGATGAATCACCAAAAAACCTATAGTATATCTCACAGCGCATGTGTATAACAATAACATAACTTGACATAAAACAGGTGAGATAGTGCATAAGCTGAAACTAAACCATAACCATCAGGCGAAATAAAAAATACAGCTTATGATCCAAACTATCATTATTACAACTTCAAAATACTATCTCTATAGCAAAACAGAAAAGGTACACTATTAATGCCCAAAGCAGTGACAAGCAACAACACAGGGAGAATATATGTATATAGTACATGGAAGCCTCTTACTCGTCTCTGGACAACTACTCGTGCATCAACACCTAACCTGGCTCTAGTCTGCTCGTTTAGGAGCACCTAGATTAATAAGAAGAGACACAAAACTATGGGTCAGACAAAAGTCTGGTATGAGTGATAGTAGAAAAGTAAAACAATAACAGGTATAAATAATCATACCTGAACCTGCAACCAAAGAGCTAGCACAATAAGATGTACAGTACTCTAAGGTAACACTAACATAGTGTAAAAATGGGAGTGTGCGTGTCATGGCGATAACAAAAATAAAACATAGAAATCATCCTCATGTCTCTCACTCAATGCGTAAAGCATACGATATCCAATACTTTGATCACCAAATCCATTGGCGCATGACGGGTCCATGCCCTTTTAGACTCCGTACAACTAATTGCCATGACCATGCCCTTCGGGTCTATAGCCAATAACCCTTCCCAGTCCATACATCCTCTGGCTCTGGGATACAGGCCAACCAATCCATACATCCTCTGGCTCTGGTTCGTCTACATGCCTCCTCTCTCATTTGTAAACCAAAGCCGTAAATATCGATAACTCATTTGCACGCATCCCACAACAAAGTTGTTAAGCTATCCTTTGGAAATTGGATCAGATCTAACCCTCCTTGACTGGCTCGCCATCCTAGTACTCGCCCCTCCAGTGATCGTCTCTCCCTAGGTATCTTTCATTTCATAGGGGTCACTCCCCTAAGGATTTCTCACTTTCTAGGGGTCTCTCCTCTAGGAATTACTCACTTCCTAGGAGTCGCTCTCCTAGGAATCGCTCACTTGCTAGGGGTAGCTCCCATAGGTATCGCTCATTTCCTAGGGGTCTAAGAATTACTCACTTCCTAGTAGTCACTCTCCTAGGAATCACTCACTTCTTAGGGGTCTCTCCTCTAGGTATCGCTCATTTCCTATGGGTCGCTCCCTTAGGGATCGCTCCGTGGGACCCTAAACCTGCACCACTTTCCAGCAAACTATTTTCGCCTCTCGACAGCGTTTTCGATCATTCTAACTTTCCTAGGCAACCATAAGGCATACTAAACAATAGTAGTAACGTGTATAATCGATCAAAAACATTAAAATATCAATCACAAGAAATATTTTAGATCAAACATACCCAAAAGCATGATTTTCCCTTTAATCCCATTAACCATGTTATAACTATAGAATTTGCAAACTTAATCCGAATTAACCTAAATTTTCACCAGTGACATAAAATAATATTTTAGAATTTCTACATATTTTTCCAGATTTGTACGATGCATAATTTCGCTAATTATTATTAATCACCCCTAATTAGCCGTAATTAGTGAATAAAAGTGCAAATCACTCACCTTAGCCACAAATAAATTTCAGATCTGAAACTCTAACTGATTTGGCATGTATCCCAATATATTCCAGCAGCTCTATCTCGATTTCTATGCTAATCCACCTTAATTTGATGTAGATTTGGCTATTATGTAATTAGAAAGTGATTAAAGATGAATTTAGAAGGCGGAGGCCATTGCTAGGGTTGAAGAAATGAAAGTGGCGGCTAAGATAATGAAATGAGATGGTTTCCTAATTAATTTAGCCTTCCCATAATCCTTATCCCAAAATGGGTTATGGGTCTAGCTGCTAATCACCCGTTAAGCCCAATTATGCTGTTTTCATTTTCCAAACCTTATTTCAGCCATATCTCCCAAACGATAAGTTCGTTTGATTAATGTGACCATTCAACGGAAAGGTAACAATCATTCAAATCCATTGGAAGTGGTTTCAGGTCAAAACTCCTTACCAATCAAAAGTTATAGGCGAAATAAGATTCGCCAAGGGTAAAACGGTCATTTAAAAATCGGTAAAAATCGTGAACATGGGAAATGACCCCATTAGTCGTTCCCCAAAGTTACATAACTATACGACTTCGTACGAGAATGAAACAAATATTCTATGATCCTCCAATGCGTAGAATGCGGGTTGTTACAATAATTTTTTTGAACATTAATAACTCCACAATAAATTTATACATTTTTTTTTTTGCAAATTTCTTTTTAATTCTTCCTGACTATGCTATAAACTTAAACTAACTTCATAATTTGACATTTAACTTATTTAAACAACTTCTACTAAATAATATTTGCTTATTCATCGAATAAATTAGTAACATAAATCGGTTTCGACATGTCCATCTATATTAAGAAAAATGATCAAATGCACATACTTACATAAGTTGTAGAGCATAAATTACACACAACATACAATAATAATAATTATTATAATTACTATTTTATGTATTTCACATCGAAATTTATTATATCTATGTAGTTAAAGTCCTGCTAAAGCTCCGTAAAATCCCACTATAGCCTGTAGCACTCTCTGACCGCTACGCTATTTTAATTTAGCCCTGATGAACAGTAATTCCACTTTAAGCCCCATTACTTTCCGCTGCACCCGCTAAATCAACGCTATTTAGCACCCGCTTTAGCAGTATTAATATCTAAATGATGATTTGACCAATTCTCTTTTGAATTGAATCAAAAAAGTTAGTGTAAAGAGTTAATTTTAAGGCATAAGCGCCTTATGTAAGATATATATATATATATATATATATATATATAAAGACATCGAATCTAGTGTGCATAACCATGATATTCTTTGATTTAGTTATATAATGTTGATTAATATACGTTTTTTAATCAAATGATGCAAGAATGATATTTAATTTATTTTAATTATATTGTTTTACATTTATCTAACATTTTTGCATCTCCCTATATCCCCGTTGCAACTTTTTGCATATTCACTGCTATAGAATCGTTAAGCGCTTTAACTACACAGTCGTATACCACTAACAATGTTCCATTTTAACATCAAAATAATAAATACTATTGTTAATAATATTGTCATGTGCAACACACTGATTGCACACTAGTTATGAAGTATGGGCATTCTTCATGTACCGATGTTTAAGGTGAATGGACTCTTATGAACTTCCTCTGAGCTTCATTCTCGAGGTCCACTTCTTAGTACCTATCTTCCCATTTCAGAAATCATGTTATTGTCATCCAATAAAAGCCACTAGTCCATTCTTTCATCTTGCCCCAACATTTGGATCAGCTTATTATGTTGTAGTTTTGTGTTCACATTTTGATTCTAATTCTATGTGTCAACTTCCTTCCTTCAACATGATCCTCCCGTCTAACTCCAGCATCCGTTACGCCATAAGGACCCATGACTTGGTACCTAGTTGGCCCCTTGGGTTAGCACCGATATATAAAGCTACTTAGGGTTGACTCTGGTTCTTTATGTTTCATCTTGAAATGCATTAACTTCATCTTTTGGCCGTTCATTTGGATCTTTGGAGACTTCGGTTGTTCCTTGCATTCCATTCTCTGAAGAATCCATTTAACATCTTTTTATTAGTAAGCTATCATTCTATCTTACATATCCCTTGTCATTTTCTCCTTCTCGCCTCTAGTTAAATACATGTAGGTTTGATCATGAGTATTCAACCTAATTATTCCTTTTGTTCTTACGAGTTCCCTCCAATGGTAGATCCAATATTAGGCCTTCTCATCTTCGTTTAATCCAAGTTTTTGAATCAAAGTTTTCACGATGAAAGAACCATAAGGTTTAGACGAAAATGGAACAAGCATCTAATTTCTTATTAAATATGAAAATTAAAGGAGGAAAAAAAGATAAAAACAGGGAAAAACATATAATTTTATGATAGTTTGATGCAATATAGCCTTCGTCCACTTGCTGATGTTTTTTTTACCCTTTGATTTTACAATTTTTCTTACGAAGGGTAGTTTGATGTCTATGAAATCTGGAAGATTATTTTTCAAAGTAATAATTTTACAACTCATCATAACAAGAATTTCAAAATGAAGAAGAAAAATGTCCACTTTCTAGGCATTCTCCAACTCTGTTTATAAGCAAAGATCCTTACATTGGCTTCAAAATTACTATACATATTCAAGACACTGTTTGCATTATTGCATATATTATGTCCAAACTCCTACCTCGGTTTCATAATTCCATGATAGCCCAAGGGCATCAGATCATCATCGATCTGGTTTTCGCTATATAGGTCATTGCTTTGGGATTGACTTTAGAATGGCTTGAGGTTGTAGTGCTTCCAACTCTCCATCACTTTCTCTGAGTTTCTCTTCAATCTTCTAGCTCATACCCATGCACAACTCAGTGATGGTCTACTACATAACTTGGTGGAGATCCATGGGATCAAGTTTCACTTTTAAACTGTACTTTTTGAACATCTTCCCACTATTTTCTTATAATGATTTTCTAACACTTGTATCCATTTGTATGCCATTCTTGGTTTCAGTTTGATCATTCAAGTATGTTTAGAAACTATGGGATTTTTGTTTATAAAATATAGCCTCTCTGATCTAGCTCTCTTAACATACTTATTAGTAGACTGATTCATAGAGTATAGATACTTGCTTCTGTTTTTTAACCAAAGGTCTTAATTTTGACCGCTCTCAAAATCTCCTTATTTTTTGAAGCAACTGCATTGTGTTTTAACTTAGGATAGTCTAAACCCAAAATATTGACTTTTTACCGCAATTTTTGGCTATAAAAACAAATAAGTAAAGGTTAGCTTTAGTGTGAGAGCTTCGGTTTTTGAGCCAAATTCAAAGCAATAAGAAGCATTATAGGGAAAATGACCAAAATACCAAAGCATAAAAAATTTAAAAATAAAGGAGAATTAATATTTATAATTGTTTGCGATCTTTTGTACTGGAAACATTTTGTATATTTTTATGAGCCATTATTGATTGAGCATTTACACTAGCATAATGGTCATATATTTATGTGACTTTTCATTGAGCTGTTACACAAACAGATAGTATTAAAATATTGCTATGAATGATAATAAATTAAAACTTATTAACATTATCACTTTTAAAATGTATACAATTTACACGTTATAAATTATAGTTTTTTGACCATTTCTTTTATTTATTGTAGTATTAATTGTGACCCAACTTTCCTTCCACTAACATAGTGAACATTACATTTTTGCATTTTGTCTATATAAATAGTGGAATAGACAAAGCAATATGCAGAATAATTTTTTCTTCTTCCTCTCTCTTCAAAAACCTCTTTATCTTCATAAAAAAAATCTACGAAAAGGAAAAAGTAGTACAATTTTTTAATTTGAGTGCAAATCAGACTCAATTCGTTTGTATAAGAAAACTGATATTAAAGAAGATGATGTTTCATCCTAAAGGCGCCAATGAAAGGTATGAACTTCTTTGCACCATTGAGAAGATCGCCGAAACGTCTTCAAGAGAGCAACTTTGTATGTGACTCGGCCATTATTTTTCCAACAAAGCAAAGATGTTATCTGAAAAACAATGGCTTCAAATGCAACTGTTGATGATGTTGTTCTTTTCTCCATGTTCTTTATCCCTCTTGTCACCATTGCCCCATTCATATTCGAGGAGCTGCACTTCAAACACTAGCGACAGAAAATGGAGTTCTTTCTGATAATGAGAAAAGTGGTTGCTGCGCTCATGACTGACAAACCGCAGCTGTCAGAGAAACCCAACGAAGATGATATAGCCTAAATTGCTTCCTAGACAGAACAATCAAAGCATTTCTAGAATTGGATTGAGAAGGACTACCTCTGCAAAAATTTCATTCTCAACAGCCTCAGTGACGACTTGCTCTGAAATCAAAATCCTTCCTACGAAAATTTTCTCGTGCTAAGGGTTTTTACCATTCAATTGAAGATTACTATAATCCCATAAACTTAGGCATTTAACCACAATTTCTTTTGATGATATGGAATTAAGATTATCTTCAAGACATTCCCTATATTCATTCTCATCATTAAAAAAATTAAGCTCATCTTCGAATAGTTCTTCAAAAGACATAGTGGACATATCTATTGAGGAAAGTGAAGCGTTTCGAGGAGATAAATAAAATGTTTCATCTATAACTTTTTCTATTATGTCAACTTATCTGATTTCACGCTCTTTTGATTGATGAAAAATATTCAATTCAGTAGCTAAGTGCCCAAGCAATTGTTCAAGTTGGCCACTTCTACAATTTATGATCGCATTTAAGGTGGTTAAGAAGGGATGACACAAAATCAATGGAATTTGACTATCAGGATTCAAAACAGTCTTGGTTTCAAGCACTATGAAGTTGATAGGGAAATAAAATTTTCAATTTGAATCAAAATATCTTCAATTATACCTAATGGTTTTTAACAGATTGGTCAACCAATTGAATTGTTATGTTCGTGGGTTTCAATTCCCTTAGTCCAAGTTGACGATAAACAATGTAGGAAGAAGATTGACACTTTCACCAAGATCAAGTAAGACATGACTGATGTGAGTGTTACCTATTTTGCAACCGATTGTAGGGCAACTGGGGTCCTTATACTTGATTGGTGAAGGATTTGAGAAAATAGAGTTAGTATTCGTAGTCAAGAAGGCAGTTTTAGGAACATTAGTGACTCGTTTTCGGGTGCGTAGCTCTTCTAGACACTTGGCATATTGTGGAATTTGTCTGATGCTGTCTAAGAGTTAAATATTGACACGAACTTGTTTGAGGATTTCAAGATTTTTTTCAAAATTCGCATCCTTCTTCTTATTATTCAGTCTATGAGGATTGGAGCTACTAGTTTATAGACTCTTTCGAAATTTTGATCGTTCGAAGAAGAAGGTTTCAATATGGGAAGCGAAGGAGGTAAATGTATAGAAGGTGAATTTTTGGGGTTTCCATCATTAGAGGAAGAGATATTGTCGAGGTTGATGACATTAGAAGAAGAGATCTTGGGATTGCCAACATTCGAAGAAGATGGAGGTTTTGAAGCTTTAGAAGAATTAGCCTTGTTTGCCATTAGACGAGTGTCAAGCCTTTCGAATTGGAGTCGAAATCGAATGATTATTGAGATTGCCGACATTGTTGTCAATATTTTTTTTAATCCCACACTACTAGAAATAGTAGCTACAACAGGTGTTTTAACATCAGTTACTAAAACCACCGATGTTAAAGGAATTTTTAACATCAATATTTTTTTATCGATGTTAAAAAATTTCATAGACATCACTTATTAAAATTGTCGATGTTTATTACTCTATTTAAAAAAATTCTTTACACATCACCCTTTTAACATCAATTGGTAAAACCACCAGTCTATTTTTAAATGTTTCTTTAGACATCAGTTGTTAAAACAACCAGTGTTTGTCTTTTATAAAAAAATCCTTATTACCTTTGGCCGCGAAAGAACGATTCTTTCAAGATCATTTCTCATGCCTTCTCTTCTTTAAAAAATGCAGACGAAACCATCCATTGTTTCCTCCATCGCCTTGACACCTCCAAATAGCCTCGCCACCACCCCGAAATCACGAGTCGCAACTAGCAATCAAGCACGAATGCAAGTGGAAGCGTTTTCCTCCTTCAAGTTAGTTTTTTTTGATAAGAACTGATGCTTCGCTTTGAGATCCGTCCTCTTATCTCGAGCACACTTGCGATTGTAAAATTGTAAGTGATTCTATTTCTTTTGCTCGATCTGTCTTCTTATCTCGAGCATGGTTTATGTTTAAGATGGAATTCGAATACACTCGTATGGCAATGATGATTGGGTTTTAAATAGGAGTTGAAACTCTTATTTTCTAGTCTAATTTTGATTGACCGATTCAAGTGATTTTGATTTGCTGTATGTTGCTCAGTTCATACAATCACTCAAAAAATTGTAATCTTTGTATAATGGTTTATATAATTCTAAGCTTAAATGGGAGTTTATATAATTTAATGGCTCTTGCTATACTGGGTAGTCACTTAAAACAAGCGTAATTGTCTACTACTATGTTGTTTTTGTATATACGATTGTTTTTCACTGAAATGCTTAAAAGAAAAAACTACCAAGAATTTGTTTCTTGTAGCACTTGTATTCTATTCATGATATTTTGTATACTTACTTTGCTTTTGGTTTATGTACATATATGGGTTTTGTATATGTGATAACTCATACACTCCTATTGCCATGATGTGCCAATTCTTGCTTGTTTGGCATCCATGTATGCTTGGTACTCAGCTACTCCATGTTGTTTTTATGCTTTACTTGATGTTGCAAGCTTGGAAATAAGACTTAGTATTTAGGTGGAGGCTGACGCACATGTGTGTATGCATATATAGTCTAGTACGTGTATATACAGATTGCTAGCATACATACACTTGGTCAAAATTGATAAGAACGGATACTACACTTGGTCAAAACAAATAAAATAGATACTACAAAATCAAAAGATGATGACTGACAACCCAAATACCTGAGGCAACAATATAAAATATATATTAATTTTATTTTGAGTTATACTTGGTGGTTTCTTATAAGTGTCTCCTACTTGTGATTATAGGTTGATCTACTTATGTTTTTGCACCTGCTAGGGATGAGTGTGACGACCCAAACTTCCCAGTAAAGGAAAGGCTGGATTGCTTTGAGAACAACACACATCAGAACACAAACTGAAGAACATTTTATTGCTGATTCCAACAATTACATCATAGTACAAGAAAATCACAGAGTATGAATATATGTTACACAATAGGAATACAATAATGTCAGAGATTTAAATTACATTTAAATAGCAGGGGAAAATATTACAATGAGGCTTGAGCTTATGGTTTCAATGGAGCTGTTTGCAACAACAAGAATGTCATCCGGCTAGTGGGATAAGGCTAAATTAAAGGGGATGCTTTTGATTAGTCTAATCCCACTAACTTCTGACGATGTTCAAGTTGTTGTTAGATAGCTCCATCGAAACCGCAAGCTTAAGCCTCACCCCTAGCCTTCCACCAAACCGCTACCGCAACCTCCTCCGAGCCTTCCATTGCTGTGCCAAAGGTGAGTACTTGCTCACAATTTACTTTATTCAAGTATTTTAATATTGTTTTAAACTAAAATATGATAGTCAAATACTTGTTGTTGGTTGCTGACTTTGTGCTGCATGCTACTGTCTTTTTGTTGGTTTGTTGGTAACTGGTCTAAATCGAAACTGCCTTCGTATTAGAATATGCTACCTTATAAAAATAAAATATACACTTGGTTCGAACTTGAAAAACTACTATATCTTGTTTGATCTTTGGTTCATTTTCTTACTATCGTGAAGTTGTCCTTTGCCTTTCTCTTACCTATGAATTAGTTACCTTAATTTGATTTGGGATAAACTGAAAATGTGTTGCCTTGTACTTGAAACTGGCTCATGCCTTGCTAAGAAATAATATAGGTTGATGCCATGTAAATTTAGTTAACTGGAAATTGTGTGACATCCTAACTTTGCTCAGTAAAACTGAACCGTGTTTCTCTCATCGCTGAACTGGAATATGTATTGTTTACCTTAGTGTTTTATGCCATACACCTGCTGCACCCTTATGTTATACATTTTAGTCTTGAATGTTGAACTTGTGTTTTGCTGGTTGCTTGGATGCAGAGGCAGTGCACACATAAACGTCGGTTTGATGTTGCGCACTTGTTGTTTTTTTCTGATGTTATTTTACTTTCACTTGTGCATATGAACCTATGTTACTGTCTTGAATTTCCCGAACAACCTGCATTTGTGCACTCTGTCTTTGTACACTTTCTGCCTTATTGCAATGCTCTTGTGCACCTTTTCTTTTTCTTCCCTTGTGTTGGCCCACGACTTGTTGTTTTACTGGCCATATTCATGTAACTATTGAGTTGCAGAACCATTTATGTTTGTGTCACTTGAACCTTGTGTTTTCACATTTGCTATTTTCATGACTTTGACCCTATAGCAACTTATTTGTTCTTCACTGGTTACTATGCATATAATTGAAGTTGATTGGCCTGCGATCATGTATTTACTGAGTTTGTTGTTGTAGCTAATCTTGTATGGTTGCATGAATTTGCCTTAGCCATGCTATGCTTGTTAACTTGTATGCTTGTGCATTATTAAGTGTGCTTGGTACTTATCTTTGTTGTCGTCCTGTTTAGCTGCACATGCACTTGTCGATTTTAAGCATACACTTGTATATACATATAAATGTACGTGTATGTTTGTATTTGTGCTCGTGGAAATATGAAATTTATATTTGTATTGTTATGCCTTATACATGCTGTTGCATTATTTTGTCTTTGACTTGTGCTGTCACTTGTATATACTTTACTTGCACTTGTTATTTCCTGGTTTTGGGATGTTATGGCAGTACACATGTGTCCATGTATGCGTGTGTACGTGCATGCTCCTATGATCACTTGTCCCTAAAAAATAAAACTAGTATGCGTAGATATTACACTTGATCTAAACACTAATAGAGAATAGACACTATGTAAATGTGTATTTGCATATGAAATATACTTAAAGCAGGATTAATTATTATATTTAGTGTTTTATTGAAGTTGATTTACTTAATTAAAATTAATCTTGGCTCAAGTGTTTTATGTTTTGCATGGAGCACTCGGGTCAAGCCCGAGTGTTGCAAATTTAAAGACTTCAGCTATCGAAGTTAGAATATGGTCAAGACGCTCTCTTTGGGTTCATTCTTCTGTAAAAAATTTGTTTAAGAAAAGTATTATGTATTTTAAAATTTCCTCTATATAATAAATATTGTATCAACTCTGATATTTTTATAACAAAAGTATTCTGTTGTGAGATATTACGTTATCTATTTTGTTTGTGATTCTGTGTGTTTATTCTATTTGACATTGTGATTATATGTGTTTATTCTATTTGACATCATTTTCATTTTTTATGTGATGTTAGTTTCAGTTATTTGCATCATAAAGTTATTGTAAACTAATGTGTGCAATTAAAATGAAATTAGTTTATTACAAATAACTGGTGTTAAAAAAAACACTATAGACATCAGGAAAAACTCAAAAATTTATGTTCAAAATCACCTAAAACATTGTCTAATTAAAACAAGACTGATAAAAACATTGTATAAAGCTGTCTGAGACATCAGATGTCCTAATAAAAATGTTTTCTAAAGCCATCTTAGACATCATCCAAAAACTGATGTGAAAGACCCTGAACTTTATCTGCACTCGCAAAGAAGTCGGTCGAAAAAACTCTTGGACATCGTCCAAAAACCGATGTTGTAGCCTATATTTCTAGTAGTGCGCGGGTGGTGATAGCGTTAAATGAATTATAGTTTTCTTCCTCACAAGAATTCACATTTCCTTTCTCATTATTGTTCATTAACTCCTTCATCATGTTCATCATTTGTTCGATCTTAGAATCTTGATTGTTCATTTGTTTCTCTAATTGAAAATTTTCTTGAGAAGATTGAGGAAACCGAGTTGGTGATTGAAAGTTAGAATGTCTATATGGTTACATTGAAGGTTTCGATTGAGGTGAAACTTGAGAAGATTGAAGACCAGAAGAAAATGGGGCTTGGTAATTCAAAATCGGTATCATGTGAGATGGATTCACAAAATTATTGGGATTAGACCACAAGAAATTTGGATGATTTCTCTAACTAGGGTTATATATGGATGAGTAAGGACTATTTTGAGCTGTGGCATTAACTTGGTCTTGGGGGTAATAGTGGGGTAACCCTTTTTCGATTTGTGGAGCTTGATTTTCTAAGGGAAAGTAATTTGGTTCCGCGACATGTACTCCTCTAGTAGAATCACAGATGGGAACACGAATTGGCTGCCATTGCATGTCCTTTTTAGAATAGTCTTCTAAGAATTCCCAAGCTTCATCAACTATTTTGAACATAAATTCTCCTCCACACATTGCTTTTAGTTTTGTTCTAGTCTGATAGTTTGGCCCTTTATATGCAATTTGACACAAGTGGTGTTTATGGATTGCATGATGTGGACAAATATACAATAGTTGGTTGAATATCTCAAAGTATTTTGAAAAAGTTCCCCCTCATTTTGAGAGAATTGATTTATTTCAGTTCTGATTTTTAAAGTTTTGTGAAATGTAAAAACCTTTTTAAGAATGTAGTGACAAATTCATCCCAACTTCTTATTGAATGTTAAAGAAGAGAAGTTAGCCATCTTTTAGCGCTTTCAAGTAATGTGAACGGATTTATCCTTAGCTTTATTAATTCATTAGATATTCATTAAGAAATTCATAAGCATTTTCTGAGCTAGTGAATTTAGGTACCTCTTGAATAAAAGAATGCTTAAGCTCAAAATTTCCATTAACTGGTGGAAATACTATGACAGAAGGTTGAACATTTCTGGTTGGGTAACGTCGATATCGAAGAGATAAGGGTCTATCCATTCCAACATATTGAGATTTAAGAAGTTTTGATTTATTTGATTATAATCCATTTCGTTATAAAAAAATTGATTTATCTAAGAATCGCTTGGAGAATTATGGTGGCTACAACTTTTTTCACTCATCATTGTCAAATGTAAACAGGGAAAATCCTAGACTTATGGTTGACACAATTCGCTCCTATTCATAATAACTAATGCACTGGAGGATATTTTATTAGTTGATAATCTCGATTTGAAGGGGGAAGATGGTTTTACGGCTATTCACGTATAGTATAAATACTAAGATATACGACCAATGTTTTGTGGGTAATGCAACCTTTTTTGCTAATAGTTCAACAAAATTGAACTAATATATCCGCAGTCAAACCTTGAGAGGATCAATCTCATAAAATACACTCTTGTAGTTAAATATTTTGAAAATTAAATTAAATAGATAGATTAGAAAAATTAAATTGCTAGAATATTGAAACATACCTGATGTAATGCGTATCACCGTCCTTTACAAAAGGAATAGATCGAATTCCTCACAGTAGAATAAGAAAAAAAAATCAAATTTAAATATTTAACCCAATTTGTTTGTCCTAGTTAGTTTGAGTTTTCATCCTATGTCAATTTCTAATCAAATTTTATGATTGAAAAACGACGAGAGTGATGACTTGTAGTTATGGAAATTTGCTTCAAACCAAACTGATTAAGAAGTTTCAACCACAAAACAATCGGACAACAATAACTGTAGAAATTAAAATTGTACAAGAAAGTCGCTGCTCCTATTGAATTTTTTTACTAGATTTTTTTAAGCAGCAGCAGCACCTGTAGAGTTAAAGAAACTTTATACTGGGGTATGACTGTCCATCTAGAAAATTTGAGTAGTGCTAACGCTAAACTATTTGCAATTGCTTGACCCCCTATATCCTGTTTCTTTGCTTAAACCTTTTCCTTTAGCCTTTGATTGAACGGTTGAATTTCCTCCTTTTAAGAAAAGAAAGCAAATATAACAATTGAAACGAAGACCACAAGCTACTAATTGACTAGGAACTAAAAAGACTTAAAAAGAATACTAGGTTAGAAAAAAAACTAACTCGGCTAAAAAAATCCTAACAAAACACAAAAAAAATATAAAAAAAAAATTAAACTCTAAAGAACCTAGACTCAAAGAAACAAGGTTCTTACATTCAACTAACAGTTAAAACTCATGCATTCAAAATAAAACCACTCAGAAGATCAAGCCACACTAGTTTAAACTACTCAAAGACCTATGAAACACATCCAGTAAAAACCAAATGAACAAATCTAAACAAAATTCACTTTTTCTCTTTTAGGAACAATTCATGCAGTCGATCCCTTATCTCCAATTGGATTTCGATATTTAAATCGGGTTTTGATTGTAATTAGGATTCAACTTGGCTATTTGACTTGGAAATCAGCGAAGGGGTTTTAGGTCTTTTTTTCTGATTAGGCTTTCGAAATGGGTTCCAGTGTGTTTTGTTTGGGTTTCTAGGTGAATTGCCAGGACACAAAGAAAAAATCGAGATGATTGTCATGTGTTATGTGATTGAGGATTTTGATGTAGGGTGATGATAGAAAGGCTAATGATTGTGTGAGTTTGAGATGAGTCTAGTTGTTGAAGATGGGTGTGGGATGATAGGATTTTAGAGGAGATTGATAGGTCTACGCTACGAGAAGTATGGGTTTGTGGATGTGTGTTTGGTTGTGGTAGGTGATGAAGATTGATGGGTGACTATTAGAAGATTGGCTCGTTGCTGGTCGATGTGGTTCCTCGGTTATGAGTAGGTGCATGAGTTTTGATTGGCAGCTCTGTAGTCGAGGCAAATAATAGATGGTAAATGTATGGATTAGAGATGTTTTGCATGAGGTTTTATTGAAGCAACAGGTTTGGCTTGGCGAGTTTGAGGGTGGAGCTATTAGCAATTGCGGCTGTGGTGACTTCAATGATGATGTAGTGAAGTGGAGTAGGTTGATCAGTGGATGAGGATTGGTTTTTGGAGAATGGTCCGAGGGATGGTATTTTTATGACTGGGTTGATGTGGTGGTGGATTAGCTAGGCTTTTTGCAGTGAGGATGATCAGATGACATTGATGGCGCTGTGTACGTCGGAGGTAAGGTCCAAGTGCTATGTTGAGTTTTGAGTTGCGTTGGAATGATGAATGAAGATAGGGATGGAAGGGTTGTGTTGATGGCGTATGGTAGGGGAGATGATGTTGATTTTGTTGGGATGAGAAGATGAAAGGAGGTTTGGTTGCGTGATGATGTGGTTGGGATTTTGGTAGGAGTGTTCATGGCAAAGAAGAGAAAAAGAATATAACAATAGGAAATTTATATTTTTTTTGAGACCTGTAAAAGAAGAGAATAGAAAACGAAACAAATGCAGAAAAATTGGAAAGGAAAGAAATCAAAAAGAAAAGGCAAGTTTTTCTCCTCTTGTTTTAGAGATTATGGTATCAACGAATAATACCAAATCAAATAATCAAGAGACGTTTTCTATTTAAACAAGATGACAATAAAAAATAGAAACTACACGAATCTGAAATTAAATAAATAATAAAGCTTAATTATTGTCTCCTTGGCAACGACGCCAAAAACTTTTTTGTCTCTTTCTTATGAACTATAAAAGCGCAAATTGTGTAATAATTACTGCAAGCACACATGTGTATAGTATGCAAGTCGAACATAGGGAGGAAAATTAAATTAAATTATTTATATAATTCGCAGGCAAGTTAGATAAATTTGGAAATGTGATTTAAATAAAATTGATGTGTAATTTAGTTCAGAATAAATCTGATTGAACCGACAACTAAATTTGCAATTATCAATAAAAACAAGTAAAACTGTAATTGAATTTACTACATACTCGAATCTAATTGGATCTGTAACATATTCAGTGATTAGCTAATAAAACAGAATGCTTAAAATAAAATTGCAGAACATAAGTAAACAAACAGAAAATAAAAATTAGGATTACCATTGATCTAATCAAACCGTCAATCAATAATATGAAACTAGAACGCAGCAACAATTTATGCTCTTTCAAATCTAATTGAATAGACAAGAAAAATTTCTGTAAAAAATAAAATGCAGAAATAAGAGGAAAAACAAAGCTTTATTAAGAAGAAGAATAAAAGAATACAGAAAAAGGTACAACGGTTTACAATGAGTACAATGACTATTTATAGGGGATGTAATCTCCTACGTATGTGAATATTGGGCCTAAGAAAAATCTATGAAAATATTTTCTTTTCAAAGATAAAGGAATATTTTCTTCATCGTGCTTGATTGAAGATTTATAATCAAAGCTTTCCTTTTGACATGATCCTACCAAATCTTCTTTTGCATGGCATTTAAATATAAATGACTTGATTTGATTGAGAAGAATATGCCACATATATATGAATGCATATATATATATATATATATATATATATATATATATATATATATATATATATATATATATATATATATATGAAAATTGATACGTTTCATTAAAAACCAATAATATGCGTTACATGCCTCATCAAAGCCTTGCAACCCTCCTATGGGTACTTTGCAAGGGAAAAGAGTACATATAAGTTCTTGATATTAACAGTACATCAGAAACCATTTTAATACATAACTAATACACATGAATATGAAAAAATAAAATAAAATAAATAAGAATAATCTGCTATGGCCTAAAGGCAATATATATATATATATATATATATATATATATATATATATATATATATATATATAAGTATATAAATATATGTATATATATGTAAGTATATACATATATGTATATGTATATGTATATATAATACATCACTAATCCATACATTGTTCAGTGCAAAGGAGGCGATGAATATATATCCATGTTTCTTTCTTAAACAAAACATAGCGGTTGACACGGATCTAACTCAGGATATTCTATCCAAATATCCAGGCCTTTACCAATGAGCTACAACAACTTTTGCGATTGAGATAATGTTGATATGGGAAAGTAGTTTTTTCTTAGCAATTGGTCATTAATTGAAATGAAGGAGACATTTATGAACAACATGTGAAACACACAAATTAAACCCAAAGTAATATTTATTTATTTACAATAAAAATAAGATATGAGTGTAAAAATAAATGCTTTTACATGTTAATCAACATAACTCTGATACTATTGTAACTAGAATCAAATGTTTTTTGTTTAACAGTTTTATTTAACTACCTACGTTGTTATTTTATTTTATTATTCCGCTGGGAGATTTTATGTATTTCTTAGTTTGTTCTCTTTATATTTTCTTTTCTTCTGTTAAACATCATTGATAATTCATCATTTTTAGATGGTTTGAGTTGGATATGTGTTGTTTACTAACAATTTGAATATTTCCAAAAACTTGGGTTATTACACGGGTTGTTACACTTCATAACACTACACTAGACAGTTTGAAGCTCGAATTTGTATTTCTAAGCTAAATGCGCTTTGAAGCATTGAGGACATTTCAAGGCGTCGGTTCAAAAACTTTATAGTTTAAACGCTGATAAGTTCAAAATGTGAACGCATAAGAATAGTTTTGATTGTCTTAATGCCTTATGTTTGGAACTCTTTTTGACATGAAATAAGACCCATTTTGCCTTTAACCTTTAATATTCATTAAACCACCTTCTTAACTTAAAGCATTATAGCTTTGGCAAATAGCTCTGGGACTCGTAATAAACCTAGCCTCTTAAAAAATAAACCATTCCGCCTTTGATGAATCTTCCTGAATATTCTTTACTTTTGTGGACAAATTTTATATGCATTGATTCTTGAGTCTTTCCAACAAACCTTTGAATATTTCATTAACCCTTGAACGAACCAACTTTTAACTCCCCTTAATACCTTTGAATTTTACTATTTCTTTAAGACTTCTAAAATTTAAGAATTACACCTGGCAGGAAAATGGGAACTCCCAGACAGTCGAAAAAAAAGTCCACTAAGAAAATTACGCTGGTCCACAGAGCCAAAGGATAAGAAAGATCTTCCCATGCATTATGATATTACTACTCAAGCTGAAGTAGACTTTATCCTTGAACAATTTGGAATCTCTAGGATTAATTCCACCCTTGGTGGTCTTGATGATACCATCTTCTCTCTTCCTGTAGGTTGCTTTTCTTTAACCCTGGTACACACATGTTGGGTTCCTTCCCTCGCCTTCGTCTTAAGATTCCTAAAGCACCTGTGAGTTGCGCCTATTCACTTACTTCCTAATGCTTACACTTATTTGTGCTATTTGGAAATACGTACCAAGGAATCCGGCTTAGGATCTCTCAATTAGGTATACTTCATCACATGACATATCCGTACAAGAACAATGATATTTCATGGAACATTCTCTATTTCCTAAATCCACATCCAAGCAAGATAATTATTGATCATATTAATATGCCAAGAATACAAGACAATAGATTCTTTTTCATCAAGCAATATGCTGAACTTTCTGGCATATTTTTTGTTGCTCATGAGTTTCAATACTAGCACATGTGCTTGGATTTTTCTATTTTCCATACTAATAATTTGTATACTTTGGCCTCTTCTTTAAAGTTATTGAGCTCTGATAAAGAAATTTTTATCAATGCTTTAGTAAAGAGAGCCAATCCAATAGTCGTAGATCATATTCGATTACTCATGCTAAATTGCTTTAATATAGCATTATTTTTTCAGTTCATAAAGTGTTGTCTAACCTCGTCTTCTAGAATGTCCAATGGTGAACTTATTTTGATCCCTAGGGAAAGATCGCCATTTACATTGAACTCTCTTATTCAAGGAGGATCTTCTTATATTCACTCATAATGCTCATTACCGAGAATCTTTTCTTGAATATATCGTTATATAACCTTTGTTTGACTCAAGAAATATTATAGAAGTTTCTTTTTCTAAAGAAAGGGAAACAAAGATTGCTCCTTAAGTAATAAGAGCTAATTTTTTTGTGGATCAGGGTTAGAAAGGTGTTGATCCGAAACCTTTTTAGTTTAGAATCTGACATGACCAGTTTGATGATGTTCTTGCCTCTTATGATCTGGGAAAGAGAAAAACTTATATAGATTCAAGGCTCCCTCCTCCTCTGAAGAAAACAAAAACTTTCGAAGCTGGACCATTAAATATTCCACTTGTGTTGAGTCCTAAACTTTGTGATATTATTACATCTTGCTCACATAAGCCAGCAGTTGTGTGGGAGGATGAAACATTCAATTATATATCTTCTCTTTGTCCCTTGGATGAATTGAAAAAACGGTGCAATGAAATTGGATTTTTCGTTTCTTATGTCAGCCCTTTTCCTTCAAAATTGCTGCTACACTTTTTACTGCTTTAAGGCAGTAAGAATCCTTATTTTCCAATCTCCTTTTTCTATTCCCGTTCTCCTACATTCTCCCCTACTTTTATAGGATATTTGCTGGCCTAAAACATCTTTTTATTGTAAATTTTGACTTGTAAAAATTCCTTAGTTCTTCATACTTATGTCCATTTTAAACAGTTACCAAGTAATTTATGTAGGCCACCAAATATATTTTTGACTTAGGAAGTAATTGTTAATGATTAGCCAGATTAAAAGAAATAAATTTAGCTTTGAACCACAACTTACAAATCTCGCTTCTACTAAGGCTCGCACTAAAACTAAAAGGACGAAAGCCTTAAATGTTTCTTCAAATTTTTGCAACCTTACTTGATGCTAAGTGAAGAAACAAGAAAGTTTAGAGGAATAAGTTAAGCCTTTTTTTTGACAAGCTATCACATTTAGATTCGTGGTTTCTAATCTTATCATAACAATCATATCATTATGCAACAGCTACAAAGTACGAGGAAGCTTATCTCAAAATCATGTATATCACCGGGATGACAAGAAAAAGGCGTTCAACTTTCTGGAAGCTTCCCTTAAATCCATTGTCAGAAGATCCTTTGGAAAAGTGATATTCATGACCTTTCGGGATAATACATGATAGTTTCTAGAAATTTATTTTCTAACACTACATTAAAATGACCCGTTCAAGTAAAATTTCAAAGCTATTCCAGCGGGCACCCCTAATCCAATTAAAGATATTGATGCTAATAAATTGCTGTTTAATAAAGATATCATGGTAGATGAAGATTTTGATTTAGATGACGAGGGGATGATAGTTTTCAAGCTTCAAGTGACGTAACTCGCATTGATAACGATGATAGATATGGTGTTCATGATAGTGGTCTTAGAGGCAACGACTATAGAATTAAGCCTGGGGGTAAAGGTGAAGATCTATCTAGCAAATGTCTTTTTGATGTCCCTAGCGGAGAAGAGAAAGGAGGAGACCATGTTGAAATTTCTTATTCCCTTTTCATAGGACAATTTTGGCAAGGATAAAGGAAAATGAAAAAGCCTGAGTTGTAACGACCTGAATTCCAACAGACCATTTTTTTTCAAAACTCTAATCCATCGAAACTCGTGTTGGTTTGTCTAGTATCCTGTAGAAAAGACAGAGTTATAAAATGTGTCAGAGCTCAGAAAATATCTCACAGTGGAATGAATAAAATATAATATAATCAAAGTATAGTCTTACCAAATAATAATACCGCCTAACCAGTATCAAAAACTATAATGTCACTTCCACAAATCTAACCTGCGAGTATGTTATGAGGAGGGGGTTAGAACACAAGTTCTAGTGACTAGATTTAAACTACACATTTTGGATAATCCTACATATACTGTTTAGTTACATTTTCTTGTTTATTAGGTTACTTGGGTTAACAACACTCAAGGCTTACACACACGTCGTACCCATCTACTTCCCAGTGGATTAACCTAATACAGTATATAAATAGCTACCCCCAAATTAAGGTACGCCCCATGGTACCCCACTCGCACGATCTCCGTCGTAACGCCATAGAAATATACGCAGTCCCCCATCCAACATCGGAGTGATATACAGATCTCTATATAACAATGATACATTCCACATAGAACCACTATCGCCATGCTATGTAAGCATACAGACTGCCATCTTCGAACCTTTAGATCGAATCAGATTCCATCACAGAGTAATGCCCTAGAGTCTATGATACACCACCCAAAGCAGACATGCATGCATCTAGACTTTCCCACGTACGTATCGTCAATCGTTTGATGCCTTAACCACTCATATCCTTTACTGTGCACCGAGTTCCATGGCAGGGCTGTACAAGAAACACAGAACTCAGCCAAAAGATTTTCTGATATCTGTATACATAGATGCTAAGGTCTGCATTTTCAGCGGTTATAGTCCTACCTAACCGCTCCCTCAACTAGTGAAAGACAAACAAAATTGAGAACTAGCGACCTGGCCCAAGAGCAAACAACAAACAACAAATCCTAATTGGCCTGTCCCTCACCCATAGCCTTAATAGCAAAAGGTCTATGGTCTTTTGGTTTAGCTCTCCGTCTTTCTGCATCACGCATCACGTATCAAGCTGACTTTCGATCGTAGGCACTCGACGACTTGCCATCAACAGATGGTTAGACCCACCAGTAACAAAATGGTCGTAACCCAGCATAGTCACAAGGAAACAAGATCTTAGAATCACCTATGCCACCCTACAGTCTTCTGATTGCCCACTATCGTGGCAATCAAGACATGCTCACTGGATAGAAACGCACAGACCTAACCTTTACGAGCACAGTCGAATGTTGTCACAGCACAAAGGGCTACAAGGAGTACCCTCGATGTCCCAGGAAGCCGCGTGCTTCCCTATCCAGTCCTTTGGAGGCAGCAGAATATCAACAGAACAACAGGAAGAACATGCAGAATAATCAGATTGATGTACGCTCCTCTTGTGTCCCATGACACCACGATGATTTATCTCGTTGGGTTATTCACCTTCAGATGTACGGACTGGTCCAAGTGCCTCAAGTTAACATGTTATTAGACCTTGTGTCTAATCATTTAATTACGTGTTTGCTCTTCCCTTTTCGATTTCCATTCAATTTGGCTTTTCCTAGTCACATTGACTTCTTATTCAAGTTAACAAGTTCCTCTTGCTTATTAATTTCAGTTATAACTTAATCCATTTAAGTTCATTAATAAGTCTTTAACATGTTATTCTTGTCAGTAGATTTCAGATTCTCAATTTTATAGATAACATGTTCTTTTTGTGAGTAGGATTCAAATTCTTAGATTTGTAAACCACTTAATTTATAATTAAGTACAACTTAGTGCATTTCATAAGTTTTTTGCCTTTTCTCTACTTATTACAAACAACAGGTTTCAGGTTTCCCAATTCACATATTACTTAATTTATACTTGAGTACAACTTATCTCATTACATAAGTTATCTCAATTCACATGTTTTCTGTTTAACATGTCACTTATTGTATATGATTAAATATAACTTATTTCATCCCATATATTCACCTCGTTCTTTCTTATTTAATCATAATTCCATCTTACACTGTCCCTACAACTTGTTGTTTACTTATTAACTTAGTTCTCTTAACTAAGGTTTTCTAATAAGTTTCCTTTCTATTTATTATAAGTTATGTTATAATTTCCACTTGTCCCTAGGATAAGACTACCTATTATGTAACATTCTCATTAATGTAATTAACTATAATAGGTTGTTATCATTCCCCATTCATTCCAATTCTTTTATTGTTGTAACTTTCCTTCATTTCCTATTCATTTCTATTAATCACAATTACTGCCATTTATTTATATCCTTCTATATACATATATTGTAACAACCCAGAATTTGGGGCCAATTTAAAATTTTCATTTTAGAGATTTTAAGGGTGTTTAAATAGTTGAAATGAATAATTTTAAATAAAAATGACTAGAAATTTATTTTGATTGAATTTAATACAAATATATTTAATTTAATTATAAAAGGAATTAGAAAAAGGACGGTAGTTTGAAAAGTCAAACCTGAACTTTGACTGACCACACAGGATGCAGAATAAACCGGATTTTGGTGAAACAAAAAATATTTAAATCTGTTAATGAATATCTTTCTAACGAATCTGAAAAATCAAAGTTTCATAGCGGGAATCAAAAGTTATGGCCAAATGAATTTTCAGAAAGGTCGCTATAGAGAATATATCGCCCTTGAAAATAGACATTTTGCATACGACCTCAGAATTCGACGAAACCACTTTTGTTGGATCCGGGATGTATAATGATTGCTAGGTTTCAAATTTCATGATTTTTGAAGCTAGTATGTGAGCGTGGCAAAAGAAACTGTGTTTTGTCAATTTCGGTCAAAATTAATTGACTGAAAAATAGCCATTTTCAAAACAGTCTCAGAATTCGGCGAAATAAATTTTGTTAGGATCGTATCATCATAAGAAAGCCAAAAATAATTTTTCTGGATTTTTCTAAGTTAATTTGTAGCTCAGGTAAATATATTTGTACGGTTAAATTAAAATAAATGATTTATAATTTAAAACTGAGAAACGGGGGCCAAGATGATCATTTGGGCCTGCGAGACATAGCCAGATGAGTTCGGAATGGGGGTTAATAGGTGAGAACGACAGACGTTGGGTTGAAATTGGTGAAAGTTACTAAACGGGCCTTTATTGGGTAATTAAGAATTAAATAATAATTAGATAAACCTAATATTATATTATAAATAGTGTACGTCTTCTTCTTCCTCTTCCCGTTCAATTCAGCCGCCGTAACCCATAACGTCTCAAATTTTCATCCTTCGATTTCTCCTTCGTTTCTCAACGAAAATCTTCATACAAATACACGTTTCGAAGAGAATTCCGAGCTCTTCGATTCCATACCCAAATCACCACCTCTCATCAACTGTAGCCGCCGCCCCACCCCTTAAACCCGCCGCCGTCGCACCCCCCTCAGCCGCACCACAGGCGTGCGCACCCTCCCCCCTTCTCGGCGCTGATTCCCCTTTCGTAGCACTCCAATCTCCCACAAACGGCACCCAAAACCGTTAACTACAGCCCACGAAATCACAAATGAAAGTTTTGAACGCTTTAGGTATGAAATTTCATTTCAGAATTTGCCACGCTTTTAGATGTGGCAACTGCAGTTGTAAAAAGTCAGTTTCTAATTTATACATATGAACTTCAAATTGAAATCTTTCAGATCCGAAACCGCTGTGACTTCGAACACGAGATCTGATCGAGTTTGGACCTTCATTTCAGTCCCAAGCAATGTGAGAATTTATTTTTAATTATATTTAATTAATTTAATTATTATCCTAGCGTTATGTGAAGTTTGAATGGTAAATATCATGCTTACGATACAGATCTATTTTGTTTTGTCATATTTGATGATGGTTGGTATGTGTTTGTGATGGATAGTTTAGATACGTATGATTATCACCTCTTATGTAATCACTTGTGTCGATTTGGATTGATCTAATTTATCAATTCAAAATAATAGAAATATGATTGTCACATTCTTATGTTATCGCTTTTGTATGATTTGAATTAATCAAACTTATCGATTTATAATAAAAGAGACATGGTTTGCCATCGTTATGTTAGTGCTTTTGTTTATTTGAATTGATCTAGATTATGAATTCAACATAGAAAATAAAGATTTGTCTTTTTATTTGAATTGATCTAGATTATCAATTCAACATAGTAAATAATGTTTACATTTTTTTTTATGTTGTAAATAAAGGTAGGGATGTTGTATGTATATAAATTTACCATTTTTTTATGTAAATAAAAGTTAGGAAATTGTAGTGAAATGAAATTTACATTTATATAATATAAATTTAGACATGAATTTGGATTGAAATAAAAATTACATTTTTATATGTAGTTTAGATGTAAATTAGAGCGATGAAATAAAAATTACATTTTTATATGTAGTTTAGATGTAAATTAGAACGATGAAATAAAAATTACATTTTTATATGTAGTTTAGATGTAAATTAGAACGATGAAATAAAAATTACATTTTTATATGTAGTTTAGTTGTAAATTAGAACAAAATAAAAATGATCTTTTTGTATACTATTTAGATGTGAATTAGGACCGTAAGATAAAATTACATTTTTATATGTAAATTATATATACAATTTCACCATAAGACAAGAATTACATTTTTATATGTGATTTGTATATGCATTTGCACTGTATGATAAAAATTTCATTAATTAAAACATGAATTTACATCGTATGTTAAAATTTACATTTTTATATGTAAATTATATGTGAAATTACACCGTATGATAAAAGTTACATTTTTCTATGTAATTGAAATGTGAATTTACACCGTACGATAAAAATAACATTTTTCTATGTAATTGAAATGTGAATTTACACCGTATGATAAAAATTACAATTTTCTATGTAATTGAAATGTGAATTTACACCGTATGATAAAAATTACATTTTTCTATGTAATTAAAATGTGAATTTATACCGTATGATAAAAATTACATTTTTCAATGTAATTAAAATGTGAATTTACACCGTAGGATTAAAATTACATTTTTCTATGTAATTAGAATGAGGGTCCGCATTGAAAATTAAAAATTACATTTTTTATAATGTAACATATGATGAGATTTTGCATTGTAATTAAAAATCATATTTTTATAATGAAAATAGAAAGTAGAATTTGCATTGTAATTAAATTTACATTTTTATATGTAAATTTAGAATAGAATTCACACTGCAAATAAAAGTTACATTTTTATTTATTTATTATGTAATTAAGATGAGAATGTACATTGAAGTTGGGATTTACATTTTATATGTAATTTAAAGGTAGGATTTTGAAATGTATCCAAAATTTACATTTTTACATGTAAATAGAAAATAGAAATTAAATTTACATTTTTACATGTAAATGAAGAGGATGGAATTTACATTTTTAATGTAAGTAAAGAACGAATTTAGGATGTTGTTATATGATCTTCATTTTCAAATGAATTAAAATTTAATAAGGATCGGTAGTTGTTAGAGCGTTGTTTAAATCAAACGACGTTATTACGATTAAACGATTATATATATATAATTAATTAAAATTAAATGAATGGAGCGCGGTAGTTTGCATTTTGAAATCGTACCTTTAAACGACTATACAAGAAGATCCGACCGTCAGATTTTCTTGAAACTGAAACCGTTAGGACCGTCTTGGAAAAATCTTTCCAACGATATATATTACGTTGAGATCCAACGGTTAGATTCTGAAAAATGTAAAAATCAAAATTGGTTGAATGCAGCGCCATAGTCGCCCATTGACTTAAGGCGTCATTATATAAAAATTTAATTATTTTAAATAATTAAAATAGGAAGTAATCATTATAAAGTGATACGAAGGATTTTAAATATATATATATATATATATATATATATATATATATATATATATATACGAGGATTATTTGGAAAGTCCGAGATCTCTCATTCCAAATAATCAAACGACGTTAATTGAAGTATGAAGATGGCGTATGAAGACCGTAAATCTTCCCTCGAATGGACAACGATTGAGGCCCTGATTTGACTTGATCCCAATTCAAGGGTCATGGTCATTGCCCAAACATACGTGTTGATTTCACGGGTTTGGTTTTCGCTCAGACCCAGAGCATAAGCTAATAAATGGATTGTGTGTTTGACATCGTACTCCATTAAATATCATGTTATTAATCTTCTGTCGAATGTATGGATGTTTGGTGGCGGAGAATTTATTCTCTTGCTTAACATCCGTTCATATATTTCGGCAAAGGATTGGTAGTGCGATATGGAGTGATGATGTGGCATGCTAAGATGCATATGATCAAGGCTTTGTTGAAAAGCAGGCCTTGTGGGATGATCAAAGCATAGCCTGTTTAGGCGTAGCTTTGTGTATAGCGTGACTTCGAGAGCCTCACACACCGGCGGAGTCTAAAACGGGAGAAGGGAACGCAGAGAGAGCAGCACGTTTCTTTCTAGCTAGAAGTGGTGATTGGGCTTTAACACGACCCAACATTCTACTTATGTGGATGATGGAATGAGGCGCCTCGGATGATAGGTACTATAGGACTGGGAAACGTGTGTTCAGGAATAACTAATCCGCAACTCGTATGGTGGACCGGCCCTGCAGCTATCCAAGGTTTCACTGCGGGGGACCCTGAGGCATTAGCTAGTGTGTCTCGAATCGGTAAGGAGCTCCACCCTAGCCTTGACTCATGATGGAAATCCAAACTTCCAATACGAGCCAACGGATTTGATTGTATTACTAGCACGGAAGCATAATATTATGGTATCTATGTGTCCTAGGATTGATACATTTAATAATAATATTAAACTCGTATTTGCCGTATTTAGCATGTTTAATCACCATAAGGTAAAACCCTATCCTCTGGTTTGTGTTGCATTGTGTGATGGGACCTGGGTCTTATGGTGATTCCATTTTTCTCAAAATCATAGCGTTGTTTTACAATTTACTTATTATTTGTTTTGACACTTTTATGCACGGCAATCCATTGGAGTAAACCCGTTCCGCGTTAGCGGCCTGGTCTTTGGATTTGCCTTATTAATAGTGATTAATTAGTAAGAATTCTCACACCAGTCCCACGACTGACCCGTTGTTTGTTTCCACCTTTTTGCAAACTCGGGTGCCCTTCTTTCTACACGGGCAGCCTAGTAAACAGGTTCATTCTTTGCTTGGAGTCTTTTCTTTGGAGCTGCTTATTATCTTTCTTGGATTTGCTTTCATGGAGAGGAGATGACTTGGAGCTTGAAGACATCTATCATTTGCTGCTATTGCATTTTTCTCTTTTTAATTCCAGACATCAAACTTGTTTCATTTTACGTTGTTTAAGTTGGAGTTGGAACTTATTTCTTTTTCTGCAAACTTGATGTAATAATTTAGAATTCCGTGACTGTGGACTTTCTATGGTTGATGACATTATATTACCGCTGCTATGATGTTGTTACTCTATGAATTTCCTATGCTATGTTGTATCTGTGATTTGTATTATCGTATTTATGTTGTATTCCAAATGATTATTCCTTACTTTCACTCCGTGGAAGTTTGGGGTCATCACAGTTGGTATCAGAGCTTTGGTCAAACTTAGTTTTGGAATATAACATATTTATGATAATTCGTTTACATAGAATCACAATATTCTATGGCGAACATTTCATGAGATACATAATAGCCAGTCACTTTATCATCATCTTTTGGTTCATCCTTCGATCTTTTCTATCTATTTGAATCACCATTACAGTTGTTCTGACTCTTTCCTTGATCGTACAGAACCAACTAAAAATGAGTACTTGTGCCGCTAGAACTGCTAGAGTTAGAACAATGGGGCAAAATGTTATTGGAACCGAGGAGCCCGCAGTTCAACAACCACCACCGCAGCCCTTTGACTTGGTGAGGGTAGTGAAGGATTTTAAGAATTTAGATGGAATTCCGCTCACAGGTACGGAGACCGTGATACAGGCTCAGGCATGACTTAAGAATTGTGAAAAAATATTTAGAGCGTTAGAACTGGAAGATCAAAAGAAGAGATTCGTGGCTTCATGGATGCTCTAAGGCGAAGCACAGCTTTGGTGGGAAGAGGTCAATATAGGAGGAGATGAAGAAAATATGACTTGGACCAAATTTAAAGACCTATTTAATGAAGAGTATACTGCAAGGCAAGAGGTGGAAAGGCTTCATGATGAGTTTGCCTGTCACTATGAAGAGAAGGACAAGAAGAGTTCACAACAAGATAGAGAAAGGGGCTTGGCCAACAATAATAAAGGGAAGCAACCTGAGAAGAAGACTGAAGGAAGTGGTTCTAGAGCCGCTAAGACTCATGATAAGACTAAGCTGCAATGCTACCACTGCCAGAAGTTTGGACACTATAGCAAGGACTACGGGAATCAAAAGAAGGCCAGAAGAGAGGACACTAGAAGATGCTATAACTGCCATAAAAAGGGTCACATCAAACGTAATTGTCCACTATTGAGGAGTTCCCAAGTTGCCCATGTGTACGAGGGAGCAAGTGCACCACCTTCTTCCGCACCTACTTCTTCTGAAGGAGCAGGTAAGCATGATGTTTTAGGTGGTACTATTTTTGTTAAAAACATTCTTTGTGTCGGTTCCTACTCTTCTATTCTTCCCTTTTTCTTTTCGAGGACGAAAAAGTTCTTAAGCGGGGGAGATTGTAACAACCCAGAATTTGGGGCCAATTTAAAATTTTCATTTTAGAGATTTTAAGGGTGTTTAAATAGTTGAAATGAATTATTTTAAATAAAAATGACTAGAAATTTATTTTGATTGAATTTAATACAAATATATTTAATTTAATTATAAAAGGAATTATAAAAAGGACGGTAGTTTGAAAAGTCAAACCTGAACTTTGACTGACCACACAGGATGCAGAATAAACCGGATTTTGGTGAAACGAAAAATATTTAAATTTGTTAATGAATATCTTTCTAACGAACTTGAAAAATCAAAGTTTCATAGCGGGAATCAAAAGTTATGGCCAAATGAATTTTCAGAAAGGTCGCTATAGAGAATATATCGCCCTTGAAAATAGACATTTTGCATACGACCTCGGAATTCGACGAAACTACTTTTTTTGGATCCGGGATGTAAAATTATTGCTAGGTTTCAAATTTCATGATTTTTGAAGCTAGTATGTGAGCGTGGAAAAAGAAACTGTGTTTTGTCAATTTCGGTCAAAATTAATTGACTGAAAAATAGCCATTTTTCAAACAGTCTCAGAATTCGACGAAATAAATTTTGTTAGGACCGTATCGTCATAAGAAAGCAAAAAATAATTTTTCTGGATTTTTCTGAGTTTATTTGTAGCCCCGGTAAATTTATTTGTATGGTTAAATTAAAATAAATGATTTATAATTTAAAACTGAGAAACGGGGGCCAAGACGATCATTTAGGCCTGCAAGACATAGCCAAATGAGTTCGGAATGGTGGTTAATAGGTAAGAACGACAGTCGTTGGGCTGAAATTGGTGAAAGTTGCTAAACGGGCCTTTATTGGGTAATTAAGAATTAAATAATAATTAGATAAACCTAATATTATATTATAAATAGTGTACGTCTTCTTCTTCCTCTTCCCGTTCATTCAGCCGCCATAACCCATAACATCTCAAATTTTCATCCTTCGATTTCTTCTTCGTTTCTCAACGAAAATCTTCATACAAATACATGTTTCGAAGAGAATTCCGAGCTCTTCGATTCCATACCCAAATCACCACCTTTCATCAACTGTAGCCGCCGCCCCACTCCCCTAAATCCGCCGCCGTTGCACCCCCCTCGGCCCCACCACAGGCATGCGCACCCTCCCCCCTTCTCGGCGCTGATTCCCCTTTCGTAGCTTTCCAATCTCCAACAAACGACACCCAAAACCGTTAACTACAGCTCACGAAATCACAAATGAAAGTTTTGAACGCTTTAGGTATGAAATTTCATTTCAGAATTTGCCACGCTTTTAGATGTGGCAACTGCAGTTGTAAAAAGTCAGTTTCTAATTTATACATATGAACTTCAAATTTGAAATCTTTCAGATCCGAAACCGCTGTGACTTCGAACACGAGATCTGATCGAGTTTGGACCTTCATTTCAGTCCCAAGCAGTATAAGAATTTATTTTTAATTAAATTTAATTAATTTAATTATTATCCTAGCGTTATGTGAAGTTTGAATGGTAAATATCATGCTTACGATGCAGATCTATTTTGTTTTGTCATATTTGATGATGGTTGGTATGTATTTGTGATGGATAGTTTAGATACGTATGATTATCACCTCTTATGTAATCACTTGTGTCGATTTGGATTGATCTAATTTATCAATTCAAAATAATAGAAATATGATTGTCACATTCTTATGTTATCGCTTTTGTTTGATTTGAATTAATCAAACTTATCGATTTATAATAAAAGAGACATGGTTTGCCATCGTTATGTCAGTGCTTTTGTTTATTTGAATTGATCTAGATTATCAATTCAACATAGAAAATAAAGATTTGTCTTTTTATTTGAATTGATCTAGAATATCAATTCAACATAGTAAATAAAGTTTACATTTTATTTATGTTGTAAATAAAGGTAGGGATGTTGTATGTATATAAATTTACATTTTTTTTATGTAAATAAAAGTTAGAAAATTGTAGTGAAATGAAATTTACATTTTTATAATATAAATTTAGACATGAATTTGGATTGAAATAAAAATTACATTTTTATATGTAGTTTAGATGTAAATTAGAGCGATGAAATAAAAATTACATTTTTATATGTAGTTTAGATGTAAATTAGAACGATGAAATAAAAATTACATTTTTATATGTAGTTTAGATGTAACATAGAACGATGAAATAAAAATTACATTTTTATATGTAGTTTAGATGTAAATTAGAACGATGAAATAAAAATTAAATTTTTATATGTAGTTTACATGTAAATTAGAACGATGAAATAAAAATTACATTTTTATATGTAGTTTATATGTAAATTAGAACGATGAAATAAAAATTACATTTTTATATGTAGTTTAGATGTAAATTAGAACAGTAAAATAAAAATGATCTTTTTGTATACTATTTAGATGTGAATTAGGACCATAAGATAAAATTACATTTTTATATGTAATTTATATATACAATTCCACCATAAGACAAGAATTACATTTTTATATGTGATTTATATATGCATTTACACTGTATGATAAAAATTTCATTAATTAAAACATGAATTTACATCGATGTTAAAATCTACATTTTTATATGTAAATTATATGTGAAATTACACCGTATGATAAAAATTACATTTTTCTATGTAATTGAAATGTGAATTTACACCGTATGATAAAAATTACATTTTTCTATGTAATTGAAATGTGAATTTACACTGTATGATAAAAATTACATTTTTCTATGTAATTGAAATGTGAATTTACACCGTATGATAAAAATTCCATTTTTCTATGTAATTGAAATGTGAATTTACACCATATGATAAAAATTACATTTTTCTATGTAATTGAAATGTGAATTTACACCGTATGATAAAAATTACATTTTTCTATGTAATTGAAATGTGAATTTACACCATACGATAAAAATAACATTTTTCTATGTAATTGAAATGTGAATTTACACCGTAGGATAAAAATTACATTTTTCTATGTAATTGAAATGTGAATTTACACCGTATGATAAAAATTACAATTTTCTATGTAATTGAAATGTGAATTTACACCGTATGATAAAAATTACATTTTTCTATGTAATTAAAATGTGAATTTACACCGTAGGATTAAAATTACATTTTTCTATGTAATTAGAATGAGGGTCTGCATTGAAAATTAAAAGTTACATTTTTTATAATGTAACATATGATGAGATTTTGCATTGTAATTAAAAATCATATTTTTATAATGTAAATAGAAAGTAGAATTTGCATTGTAATTAAATATACATTTTTATATGTAAATTTAGAATAGAATTCACACTGCAAATAAAAGTTACATTTTATTTATTTATTATGTAATTAAGATGAGAATGTACATTGAAGTTGGGATTTACATTTTATATGTAATTTAAAGGTAGGATTTTGCAATGTATCCAAAATTTACATTTTTACATGTAAATAGAAAATAGAAATTAAATTTACATTTTTACATTTAAATGAAGAGGATGGAATTTACATTTTTAATGTAAGTAAAGAATGAATTTAGGATGTTGTGATATGATCTTCATTTTCAAATGAATTAAAATTTAATAAGGATCGGTAGTCACCCCACCTCCGTTAAGGTCACTCACAAGGGAATGCCTTTACTTTGGTGGAGCATTTTAGTAAACAGAGCAGAAACTTACAAGACAGATAAAACAGTACTTGAAAAATTTATAACTTTATTTCAACAGAAGCTTGGTTACATCCTTTCAAATCACAATATCAGAATTCAAGTACAAAATATCAGTCTTGTACAAAAGCCTTCAGAATGCATAATTTAAAATCATAATCCCCAAAGAAGAAGACAAGCCATACTTTAAGCACTGCAAGCGGAAGAAATCTGGATCAAGCTAGAGTATTCCCTTCTACGAAACCTGGGGGGGGGGGGAGAAACGGAAGAAAGGAGGCTAAACAACAAGGGTCAGACAAAAGTCTGGCAAGTCCAGTGATTTTCAGTTATGAACAGATATTAATAACATGACATGAAAATAAAACTGGATGAGAGATAAGTGTAACAGATGTAGCATATATGACAGAAGAACAGAATGATATAAGCTATTGCTTTACACTTCTCTGCACTAATACTAGTATAACAGAATTAGGTGTCACCCTAATGTCTAAACTGAAACAGAAACAGGTACAGAATAATTTCCACGCTAGTAATGGGCCTTTACCACCCGATCAGAAACAGACAGAAGCAGAATGTAGCATAAGGTGTACACTAGTAATTGGGCCTTTACCACCCGGATAGACGGTACCACGCAGAAACAGACAGGTGTTGCCACCCAACAGAAACAGACGGTACCAACAAAAACAGACAGAACTAAGTGTACCCTAAAACCCTACCCCAAGCGATTGGATCCCTAATACATAAATACCTTGTGCCAGCCCCACCGAAGGGTGTATCATTCCCTAAAGTGGCAACCTTTGAATGACACAGACCTATTTACAGATGTCACGGCGTCTTACATCCTCAGAGGCAGACCGAGATCCATGCACGCACATGACCCGGTTGGAACGCACCATCAACACCCCTCGCCATTATCAGAATGAACCGCTTATAATTAGTTCAGTAAGCGTGCCCGGACCCTACCTACTGTTGGGTCAAAGTTTTGATACCAGAAAGGGTTACTGACTAATATGGGTCCTAAACAACAAATGACACAAGTAATTCCCCTCCTATCCTTGTGTCCCCAGACTAACAGATTTCAGATTAACAAGTTCAGACATACAGAATTCAGATCAACTAGTTCACAGGTCAGACAAGTTTTAGACTAACGGATCAGATATACGGATTTAACAGATTTACAGATTTGTCTAACTTTGTAATTGGGCCTACTGATTCACGAAACAGATTTATTAAACTCATCAGTCTAGTGGGTTTAACCCAATCCGCCCAACACGTTTTAGACATTATATTTATCTCAGATTTTCATTAATTAAATATTAATGCCCAGACCTCTCACATTAGACTGACAGTTTGCGGCTACTGGTTAGACCGGTTGGTTCCGGGCAGATTTCTGCCGCAAACTGAGTCTAACCTCGGGTTTCAAGCACGTTATGACTAACTTCTCACATTAGAACCTATTGTTTGCGGCCACTGGATGTGCCGGGCGGTTCCGGGCAGGATTACGCCGCAAACTCATTCTAACCTCGAGTCAGCCATGTTTATCTTTGCGGCCAATTAATTATTAATTTACCATTTATGCCCACGCCTAATATACATGTCAATTTTCATAATTATAGCCAATTCAGATTATGTCAATAACAGACTAAATATATCAACTCAACAGATATGGCAGATAACAGATTTAGCAGATTAGGTGACTTAACGGATTCAGCAGATTAAGCAGTTTAGCAGATTTAGCATATAACAGTTTAGGCATCTTCAGCATACTTAGCAGATGACAGATTTGGTATATGAACAGATATAGCAGATTATAGCAGAACTAGCAGATTAGGCAATATAACAGAACTAGCAAATTAGGAAATATAACAGAACTAGCAGATTAGGCCATATAATAGATTTAATCATTCCTTAAAGTTTCATAAACATATCTTGCCTAATTATAAATTTGGCCTAAGTTTGCATGCCTAAATAGTTGTCATGATTCACATTATGATCATATACCCCACGTTTGCATTGAATTTACATGGCACGGATTATGGTCATAATTTACCATATAACACACGTCTCAAATTTAGTTAAACTTGCCTAGTACAAAAGATTCACATATAAATTATACCAAATATAGCCATCGATTTCAATGCATGTCATATATTCAAAAATCTCCCACTTAGGTGTTATTCACATTTAATAGTTATCAAATCTTAACATAAATCTTCACACCTAAGTCATATTCCCTTTTTATCCCAAATCATGAATCTCTATATAAACAATATGCCCAACAATCTAGAACTTTAAATTATAATAGATCTTTAATTCAAAAATATGCGTTATGTCCAATGTCTCAAGTCACATGTTAATATACAATGGTTCCTCTTCTTCCAATTCACAGAATATGCACAGATCTAAATCTAGTTTACAAGCTATGTCCTTTTAGTCACAGATTAGCCATGTCCAATTATGCCATCATTCATTATTTGTCCCAAAGTTTAACGTTCGTGCGTTAATCTCTTATGAGATTTGGCGCAGGCTCGGGGTAGCCTGGCTATAGAATAGAAAGAAGAAAGAGATATAGAATAAAATAGATCAGAACAGAACATATGCAATCTCAAATTCAGATTTACAATCATGTCACAATTATAATTAAAGTTTATATCGGAAAATAACTGCACTTGCCTTGGTTGGATTCTAAAAGAAAAAGGTGTTGTAGCTGTTCTCTTTTAATCCTAACCAGAATTGGAGGAAGAAGAAGCACAAGTCCTAGCTTAGGTTTCAGCAGAGTAGAGACACAATTGATTTATTTATTTTTAGAGAGGAAGAGAGCAATGGAGGCTAGAGAATTGTATATGAGATTTAGGTTTAGGTTAGGGATGTATATATAGGTATAGGAAGTTATTTAGGACCATTAGATTAATCCTGAATCATGAGAACCATTCAAATGCAAAATCTGCATTTGAGCGAATCGGCCCATGGGATGACAGCCAAACACCCTGGATTAACCCCTAGTCGACCCGGCAGAGCTCGGGTCGACCTCAAAAATGGGCCGGTTCGGTTATTCCCCCTCCCAATTCGCTGTTTTGAACCTTTTTTGCATGTTTATTTATTTAATTTTTATATATATCTATATATATTTCTCTCATATGCATACAAACTTCAAGGCTTAATAACTTCTTCATAATTAACCATTTTTTTTAATATTCTCAGAAAATACGGGGTGTTACATATTTAAATATAATTAAAATTAAACGAATGGAGCGCGGTAGTTCGCGTTTTGAAATCGTACCTTTAAACGACTATACAAGAAGATCCAACCGTCAGATTTTCTTGAAACTGAAACCGTTAGGACCGTCTTGGAAAAATCTTTCCAACGATATATATTACGTTGAGATCCAACGGTTAGATTCTGAAAAATGTAAAAATCAAAATTGGTTGAATGCAGCGCCATAGTCGCCCATTGACTTAAGGCGTCATTATATAAAAATTTAATTATTTTAAATAATTAAAGTAGGAAGTAATCATTATAAAGTGATATGAAGGATTTTAAATATATATATATACGAGGATTATTTGGAAAGTCCGATTTCTCTCATTCCAAATAATCAAACGACGTTAATTGAAGTATGAAGATGGCGTATGAAGACCGTAAATCTTCCCTCGAATGGACAACAATCGAGGCCCTGATTTGACTTGCTCCCAATTCAAGGGTCATAGTCATTGCCCAAACGTACGTGTTGATTTCACGGGTTTGGTTTTCGCTCAGACCCAGAGCATAAGCTAATAAATGGATTGTGTGTCTGACATCGTACTCCATTAAATATCATGTTATTAATCTTCTGTCGAATGTATGGATGTTTAGTGGCGGAGAATTTATTCTCTTGCTTAACACCCGTTCATATATTTCGCCAATGATTGGTAGTGCGATATGGAGTGATGATGTGGCATGCTAAGATGCATATGATCAAGGCTTTGTTGAAAAGCAGGCCTTGTGGGATGATCAAAGCATAGCCTGTTTAGGCATAACTTTGTGTATAGCGTGACTTCGAGAGCCTCACACACCGGCGGAGTCTAAAACGGGAGAAGGGAACGCAGGGAGAGCAGCACGTTTCTTTCTAGCTAGAAGTGGTGATTGGGCTTTAACACGACCCAACATTTTACTTATGTGGATGATGGAATGAGGCGCCTCGGATGATAGGTTCTATAGGACTGAGAAACGTGTGTTCAGGAATAACTAATCCGCAACTCGTATGGTGGACCGGCCTTGCAGCTATCCAAGGGTTCACTGCGGGGGACCCTGAGGCATTAGCTAGAGTGTCTCAAATCGGTAAGGAGCTCCTCCCTAGCCTTGACTCATGATGGAAATCCAAACTTCCAATACGAACCAACGGATTTGATTGTATTACTAGTACGGAAGCATAGTATTATGGTATCTATGTGTCCTAGGATTGATACATTTATTTTGAAATGTTTTGATATATACTAATAATAATATTAAACTCGTATTTGCCGTATTTAGCATGTTTAATCATAATAAGGTAAAATCCTATCCTCTGGTTTGTGTTGCATTGTGTGATGGGACCTGGGTCTTATGGTGATTCCATTTTTCTCAAAAGCATAGCGTTGTTTTACGATTTACTTATTATTTGTTCTAACACTTTTATGCACAACAATCTATTGGAGTAAACCCGTTCCGCGTTAGCGGCGTGGTCTTTGGATTTGCCTTATTAATAGTGATTAATTAGTAAGAATTCTCACACCAGTCCCACGACTGACCCGTTGTTTGTTTCCACCTTTTTGCAAACTCGGGTGCCCTCCTTTCTACACGGGCATCCAAGTAAAAAGGTCCATTCTTTGCTTGGAGTCTTTTCTTTGGAGCTGCTTATTATCTTTCTTGAATTTGCTTTCGTGGAGTGGTGATGAATTGGAGCTTGAAGACATCTATCATTTGCTGTTATTGCATTTTTCTCTTTTTAATTCCAGACATCAAACTTGTTTCATTTCACGTTGTTTAAGTTGGAGTTGGAACTTATTTCTTTTTCTGCAAACTTGATGTAATAATTTAGTATTCTGTGACTGTGGACTTTCTATGGTTGATGACATTATATTTCCGCTGCTATGATGTTGTTACTCTATGAATTTCCTATGCTATGTTGTATCTGTGATTTGTATTATCGTATTTATGTTGTATTCCAAATGATTATTCCTTACTTTCACTCCGTGGAAGTTTGGGGTCATCACAGTTGGTATCAGAGATTTGGTTAAACTTAGTTTTGGAATATAACATATTTATGATAATTCGTTTACATAGAATCACAGTATTCTATGGCGAACATTTCACGAGATACATAATAGCCAGTCACTTTATCATCATCTTTTGATTCATCCTTCGATCTTTTCTATCTTTTTAAATCACCATTACAGTTGTTCTGACTCTTTCCTTGATCGTACAAAACCAACTAAAAATGAGTACTTATGCCGCTAGAACTGCTAGAGTTAAAACAATGGGGCAAAATGTTATTGGAACCGAGGAGCCGGCAGTTCAACAAGCGCCACCGCAGCCCTTTGACTTGGTGAGGGTAGTGAAGGATTTTAAGAATTTAGATGGAATTACGTTCACAGGTACGGAGACCGTGATACAGGCTCAGGCATGGCTTAAGAATTGTGAAAAGATATTTAGAGCGTTAGAACTGGAACATCAAAAGAAGAGATTCGTGGCTTCATGGATGCTCCAAGGCGAAGCACAGCTTTGGTTGGAAGAGGTCAATATAGAAAGAGATGAAGAAAATATGACTTGGACCAAATTTAAAGAGCTATTTAATGAAGAGTATACTGCAAGGCAAGAGGTGGAAAGGCTTCATGATGAGTTTGCCCGTCACTATGAAGAGAAGGACAAGAAGAGTTCACAGCAAGATAGAGAAAGGGGCTTGGCCAACAATAATAAAGGGAAGCAACCTGAGAAGAAGAATGAAGGAAGTGGTTCTAGAGCCGCTAAGACTCATGATAAGACTAAGCTGCAATGCTACCACTGCCAGAAGTTTGGACACTATAGCAAGGACTACAGGAATCTAAAGAAGGCTAGAAGAGAGGACACTAGAAGATGCTATAACTGCCATAAAAAGGGTCACACCAAACGTAATTGTCCACTATTGAGGAGTTCCCAAGTTACCCATGTGTACGAGGGAGCAAGTGCACCACCTTCTTCTGCACCTACTTCTTCTGAAGGAGCAGGTAAGCCTGATGTTTTAGGTGGTACTATTTCTGTTAAAAACATTCTTTGTGTCGGTTCCTACTCTTCTATTCTTTCCTTTTTCTTTTCGAGGACGAAAAAGTTCTTAAGCGGGGGTGATTGTAACAACCCATAATTTGGGGCCTGTTTAAATTTTCATTTTAGAGATTTTAAGGGTGTTTAAATAGTTGAAATGAATTATTTTAAATAAAAATGACTAGAAATTTATTTTGATTGAATTTAATAGAAATATATTTAATTTAATTATAAAAGGAATTAGAAAAAGGATGGTTGTTTGAAAAGTCAAACATGAACTTTGACTGACCACACAGGATGCAGAATAAACCGGATTTTGGTGAAACGAAAAATATTTAAATCTGTTAATGATTATCTTTCTAACGAATCTGAAAAATCGAAGTTTCATAGCGGGAATCAAAAGTTATGGCCAAATGAAATTTCAGAAAGGTCGCTATAGAGAATATATCGCCCTTGAAAATAGACATTTTGCATATGACCTCAGAATTCGACGAAACCACTTTTGTTGGATCCAGGATGTAAAATGATTGCTGGGTTTTAAATTGAATGATTTTTGAAGCTAATATGTGAGCGTGGCAAAAGAAACTGTGTTTTGTCAATTTCGGTCAAAATTAATTGACTGAAAAATAGTCATTTTTCAAACAGTCTCAGAATTCGATAAAATAAATATTGTTAGGACCGTATCATCATAAGAAGCCAAAAATAATTTTTCTGGATTTTTCTGAGTTAATTTGTAGCCCCGGTAAATTTATTTGTATGGTTAAATTAAAAGAAATGATTTATAATTTAAAACTGAGAAACGGGGGCCAAGACGATCATTTGGGCCTGCGAGACATAGCCATATGAGTTCGGAATGGGGGTTAATAGGTAAGAACGACAGTCATTGGGCTGAAATTGGTGAAAGTTACTAAACGGGCCTTTATTGGGTAATTAAGAATTAAATAATAATTAGATAAACCTAATATTATATTATAAATAGTGTACGTCTTCTTCTTCCTCTTCCCGTTCAATTCAGCCGCCGTAACCCATAACATCTCAAATTTTCATCCTTCGATTTCTCCTTCGTTTCTCAACGAAAATCTTCATACAAATACACATTTCGAAGAGAATTCCGAGCTCTTCGATTCCATACCCAAATCACCACCTCTCATCAACTGTAGCCGCCGCCCCATCCCCCTAAACCCGCCGCCGTCGAACCCCCTCGGCCCCACCACAGTCGTGCGCACCCTCCCCCCTTCTCGGTGCTGATTCCCCTTTCGTAGCTCTCCAATCTCCAACAAACGGCACCCAAAACCGTTAACTACAGCTCACGAAATCACAAATCAAAGTTTTGAACGCTTTAGGTATGAAATTTCATTTCAGAATTTGCCACGCTTTTAGATGTGGCAACTGCAGTTGTAAAAAGTCAGTTTCTAATTTATACATATGAACTTTAAATTGAAATCTTTCAGATCCGAAACCGCTGTGACTTCGAGCATGAGATCTGATCGAGTTTGGACCTTCATTTCAGTCCCAAGCAATGTGAGAATTTATTTTTAATTAAATTTAATTAATTTAATTATTATCCTAGAGTTATGTGAAGTTTGAATGGTAAATATCATGCTTACGATACAGATCTATTTTGTTTTGTCATATTTGATGATGGTTGGTATGTGTTTGTGATGGATAGTTTAGATACGTATGATTATCACCTCTTATGTAATCACTTGTGTCGATTTGGATTGATCTAATTTATCAATTCAAAATAATAGAAATATGATTGTCACATTCTTATGTTATCGCTTTTGTATGATTTGAATTAATCAAACTTATTGATTTATAATAAAAGAGACATGGTTTGCTATCGTTATGTTAGTGCTTTTGTTTATTTGAATTGATCTAGATTATCAATTCAATATAGAAAATAAAGATTTGTCTTTTTATTTGAATTGATCTAGATTATCAATCAACATAGTAAATAAAGTTTACATTTTTTTTTATGTTGTAAATAAAGGTAGGGATGTTGTATGTATATAAATTTACATTTTTTTATGTAAATAAAAGTTAGGAAATTGTAGTGAAATGAAATTTATATTTTTATAATATAAATTTAGACATGAATTTGGATTGAAATAAAAATTACATTTTTATATGTAGTTTAGATGTAAATTAGAGCGATGAAATAAAAATTACATTTTTATATGTAGTTTAGATGTAAATTAGAACGATGAAATAAAAATTACATTTTTATATGTAGTTTAGATGTAAATTAGAACGATGAAATAAAAATTACATTTTTATATGTAGTTTAGATGTAAATTAGAATGGTAAAATAAAAATGATCTTTTTGTATACTATTTAGACGTGAATTAGGTCCGTAAGATAAAATTACATTTCTATATGTAATTTATATATACAATTTCACCATAAGACAAGAATTACATTTTTATATGTGATTTATATATGCATTTGCACTGTATGATAAAAATTTCATTAATTAAAACATGAATTTACATCGTATGTTAAAATTTACATTTTTATATGTAAATTAAATGTGAAATTACACCGTATGATAAAAATTACATTTTTCTATGTAATTGAAATGTGAATTTACACCGTATGATAAAAATTACATTTTTCTATGTTATTGAAATGTGAATTTACACCGCATGATAAAAATTACATTTTTCTATGTAATTGAAATGTGAATTTATATCGTATGATAAAAATTACATTCTTCTATGTAATTGAAATGTGAATTTACACCGTATGATAAAAATTACATTTTTCTATGTAATTGAAATGTGAATTTACACCGTATGATAAAAATTACATTTTTCTATGTAATTGAAATGTGAATTTACACCGTATGATAAAAATTACATTTTTCTATGTAATTAAAATGTGAATTTACACCGTAGGATTAAAATTACATTTTTCTATGTAATTAGAAT